>CM065720.1:62925648-62930648 GCA_033310375.1 Conus canariensis | reverse complement strand
GGCAAATACTTCACTGTTGGAAGAAAAGAGGCAACTACAAAAACGATAACAGGAGAAGAGATATGCATGAAAAACAAGAAAGGGGAGAAGAAAGACAGACAGACAGACAGACAGAAAAGAAGGAAGAAAGAAGAGAAGAAGAAAGAAGAAAGAAAGAAGAAAGAAAGAAAGAAAGAAAGAAAGAAAGAAAGAAAGAAGAAAGAATAAAGGAGATCAGAAAGGAAAAGAAACAGAAAGAAAGAAAGAAGGAAAAGAAGAAAAATAAGAAGAAAAAAAAAAGAAAAAGAAAAGAAAAAACGGAAAGAAAGAAAGGAAGGAAGGGAGGAAGAATGAATGAATTAAAGAATCAATGAATGCATCAAATCAGATCAGGTTTCCTTACAGACCAGACGACTGCAGTGGCCACTTGGGGCCTGCTAGTATGCTGCAAGCAACACTTCTCTAGGAAGGAATGAGCGAATGAACGAACAAATGAATCATTACTGCATTTTAACATCTGACGAAAGAACGGAGTCAAAGTTAGAGGAAGAGAGAACAAATGGATTTCAAAATGAAAAAAAAAATGAAATCCTTCAGCTTGAAAAGGAGAAAACACTATAAATCAAATCAAAGGAGTGGGAGAATGCCATCAAGAAAGCAAAAAAAAAAAAAAAAAGTGCGAGTGAGAGAAAAATGAAACATAAAGGGAGCTAAATGAGGAAAGAAATGAGGAAGGAATGACAGAAAGCTAGAAAGGAAAACAAAGCAAGAAAGAAAACAAACAAATAAAACAAACAGAAAGAAAAGCAGAAAGAAAGAAAAAGAGAAAAGCAGGAACGAAAAAAAAGGACGGGGGGGTGGGGGTGGGGGGTGGGGATGGTGAACGAAAAAAAAGACAGAACCAACGAAAGAAAAGATTAAACAATGAAAGAAAGCAAGAATTGAAAAGAATGGGCGAAAGAAAGAAAGAATAGAAAGGGCGACAGAAAGAAGAACAAATAAAAGCCGAAAAGCCCCAAGAGGCAGATGAGTCACCTTAACCAGCTTTCATCAAGATCGTTTTTATTTGGGCACAGCCATAGTAAAAAGTCTCTTCCCAGACTAAAAATAACTCTCGGGGGAGACGTCATTTATGAGTCATCATACATGCCACTCCACGTGGCCCATTTCCGTGCACACGTGTACACAGGAAAGTCCGAGTTCTAACGACTCTCGCGAGAGGCACGTCCCGCCTAAATGATTATTTTATGCCGAGTGCCGTTTTTGTTCGCCTGCTTGAATTACAATAGCCAACAACTCCTGAGAGACAAGAGAAAAAGCCCTACACTTACGAGCCGGTGGCGATTAGAGGATGTAATTGACGTGATGTGGTGTTGCTTATTGTATTTTTTAAAGTATATCAAACTTTCGGACAATATAAGTATGAGCCCATCCGGAACAACGCAGCGAAAGTGTACAAATAGACTCACTGCATCTAAAACAACATGCACACACACGACACTACACACACACACACACACACACACACACACACACACACACACACACACACACACACCACACACTCCCTACAGCCTTCCCTCTCTCCTTGCCTTCTTCAATCTCTCTCTCTCTCTCTCTCTCTCTCTCTCTCTCTCTCTCTCTCTCTCTCCCCTCCTCCCCCTCCTCCCCCCTCCCTCCCTCCCTCCCTCCTCCCCTCCTTCCGTCCACACCTCACTCTGTCTCAGAATATCTGGTCTCTGGTCTGAAGGAGTTGAGGGAGATTGAATTCTCCCCCCTCCCCACCTCACCCACCACCCACCCCCACCCCCCCACACACACACCACACACACAGGAACAACGCTACACAGTCTCTTGTCAGGAATGTACGCTTTCAAGCAAAACAACAACAATCACAACAGAGCACACACGAACAACAACGAACACGAAGCAAAACACAATGTTGTAGTCTACAGTTGTTGGGTGTTTGCCAACTTGCCTGATAACCATCTTCTCCTCCCCTTCCGCTCACCTCGTCGCTTGTCTCTTTGGTCTTCATCCTGTTTCCTAACGTCTACACTGTCTGTCTCCACACCACCACCATCACCACCCGTGTCATCGTGATCTTCACCATTCTCTCTCTCTCTCTCTCTCTCTCTCTCTCTCTCTCTCTCTCTCTCTCTCTCTCTCTCTGATACGAATGCAACAGGTAAGTATTATTGGTTACAATTTAGAATCCACACCCACCCTCTCTCTCTCTCTCTCTCTCTCTCTCTCTCTCTCTCTCTCTCTCTCTCTCTCAAATGTTCGTACAATTTTAGACAAGTATGGGTTTTCTTATGTTTGGGATGATCAGGGTGTAGAGTTGGTTTCTACATTTATTAAAGAATTTAGACAGAGACTAACTGATTTCATATTCTACATTCATTATAACGAATTTAGACAGAGAATAACTGATTTCATATTCTACATCTATTAAAGAATTTAGACAGACAATAACTGATTTCATATTCTACATTGATTATAAAGAATTTAGACAGAGAAAAACTGATTTCACAGTCTACATTTATTAAAGAATTTAGACAGAGAATAACTGATTTCATATTCTCAGCATAGCAAATAAATCCAGCACATTTCCTTTCCCGTGTGGACTTCCAGAACATCTCCATTTCTACGGTTCCTGTTGTCTTGTACACTGGCGACCTCAAACTGTAACCACGTTTACATACTAACCCACCCTATGAAACTTGATCAAGACTTGGTGCTGTCGTTTTCAAAATCAGTCTTGCATGTTAATTTAAAAGCCACACGAACAAACAGCACTCGACGACAGTGTCCTTTATCCTCTATCCTTGGACAATACACAGACTAAAACAGTCATAATAACAACAAAAAAAAGGGTTAAGAAGGAGGAGGGGAGGAGGGAGAGGGGGAGGGAGGAGAAGGGGAGGTGGCGGGGGGGGGGGGGGAGGAGGGGGGTTAAGTGTCTGGCTGAGGGTAAGCTTTTCCGGATATAAAAAAAAAGAAGGAAAAAAGCCAGTCTACCTACGGCACGGCAACGGCCGCTCCGTTCGAATTGCTGCCAGACACACGCAAGCACCCAGATGGGGGAATTATCTCACGCAATGATAGTCCATCTGCCTGGGGGAGGGGGGGGGGGGGTGGGGGGAGGGGGTTGCTCCGAGCCCCCAACCGATCCAGACGACAGGGATTAGGTTGGTGGTCTCTGTCGTTCTCTGTCTCTCCTCGACCGCCTCTCTTTCTCTCCAATTGTTTCCCCGCCTCCACACATTCTTTCTGTCTCTGTCTCTGTTTTCTTTCTCTCTCTCTCTCTCTCTCTCTCTCTCTCTCTCTCTCTCCCCTCCGCTCTCTCTCTCTACTCTCTCCTCCTCCTCTCTCCCTCTCTCTCCTCCGTCTTCTCCCCCTTTTTCGTCTGTCTCTCTGTCTGTCTCTCTGTCTTCTCTCTCTCTCTCTCTCTCTCACACACACACACACACACACACACAAAGACACATACACAATCACACACACACACACACACACACACACACACACACACACACACACACACACACACACACACACACACTCAAGCATATCAATGCTTATCTAATATCCTTCTCTCTCTCTCTCTCTCTCTCTCTCTCTCTCTCCCTCACCTCTCTCTCTTCTCTTCTGTCTTCTCTCTCTCTCTCTCTCTCTCTCTCTCTCTCTCTCTCTCTCTCTCTCTCTCTCTTTCGCCCGCTTCGCTCCTCCGCTTGCTTTCTAGCTTGCTCGCTCGATCTCTCTCGCACTCGGCTGATAGTCACTACCTCACAGATCATGCTATTGTCTCTATTACCGCAGTTTGGCTGTATTATGCTTTGCATCATTACTATACTTTGCATTCGACTTCCATTTCCCTGGTATTTTGCGAAACAGCTGGCTTTGTACAGGCTGTATGTATATCCCTGTACCCGTACCTGTCTCTCTGTCTCCGTCTCACTGTCTCTCTGTTTCCGCTTTGCTCTCTCTCTCTCCTCTCTCTCTCTCTCTCTCTCTCTCTCTCTCTCTCTCTCTCTCTCTCTCTCTTACCTTCTTCCCACCCTCGGTCTCTCTGTCTCTGTCTCTCTCTCTTTGTCTCTGTCTGTCTGTCTGTCTGTCTGTCTGCCTGTCTATTTGTCTGTCTGTCTGCCTATCTGTCTGTCTGTCACTCTCTCTCTCTCTCTCTCTCTCTCTCTCTCTCTCTCTCTCTCTCTCTCTCTCATCCCTCCTCTTCTCACTCGATCTCTCCGTGTCTGTCTGTCTGTCTGTCTGTCTCTCTTTCTCCCCCTCCCCCATCTCTCTCCCTGTCTGTCTCTCTCTCTGTCTCTCTGTCTCTGTCTGTCTTCTGTCTCTCCTCTCTCTGTCTCTGTCTCTTCTCTCTCTCTCTCTCTCTCTCTCTCTCTCTCCAATCCCTCCTCTCCTTCCTCGGTCTCTGTCTCTGTCTCTCTTCCACCTCTTCTTTCCTCCCTCCCTTCCTCCCTCTCTCTCTCCCTCCCTCTCTCTTCCCTCCCCCCTCTTTCCTGTGAGTGTTTCTTTTGAGTCTGTCTGTCCGTCTCTCTCTCTCTCTCTCTCTCTCTTTTACACACCTACACACACACACACACACACACACACACAACGTTGTATGTGTGTGTTGTGTGTGTGTGTGTGTGTGGCGCGCGCGCGCGCGCGCGCGCGAGCGCGCGTGTATGTATGTGTGTGTTTGTGTGATTTATCTAAGAGGAGTAGATTTACAGGTGGTGAAAAGAACGGTGATGTACGAAAATCATTCTGTACACACCAGTCGAATTCACTATGCTGAAATACAATCATTTCCACAATGAAGCATTCACTTAAAACCTTCTGCAAGCGGACTTTTCTTTTAGGCACTGGTGTGTTCCTGTTCTGGCCTGCCGAACACAGGCTATATATCAGACAGGAACCACATCTGCACAGCCCTCTATACTCTGCAAATTCCAAAATGAATAATGACTGATGAAAAGAATCGATGTAAAAAATATATATATATAAAAGGCAAA
>CM065720.1:62900648-62920648 GCA_033310375.1 Conus canariensis | reverse complement strand
CATGGAGGTAGAGGTGTATAGGAGCATAGAGGTAGAGGGGTATGGGAGCATAGAGGTAGAGGGTATGGGAGCACAGAAGTAGAGGGGTATGGGAGCACAGAGGTAGAGGGGTATGGGAGCACAGAAGTAGAGGGGTATGGGAGCATAGAGGTAGAGGGGTATGGGAGCACAGAAGTAGAGGGGTATGGGAGCACAGAAGTAGAGGGGTATGGGAGCACAGAAGTAGAGGGGTATGGGAGCACAGAGTAGAGGGGTATGGGAGCACAGAAGTAGAGGGGTACGGGAGCACAGAAGTAGAGGGGTATGGGAGCATAGAGGTAGAGGGGTATGGGAGCATAGAGGTAGAGGGGTATGGGAGCACAGAAGTAGAGGGGTATGGGAGCACAGAAGTAGAGGGGTATGGGAGCACAGAAGTAGAGGGGTATGGGAGGATAGAGGTAGAGGGGTATGGGAGCACAGAAGCAGAGGGGTATGGGAGCATAGAGGTAGATGGGATATAGGAGCATAGAGGTAGAGGGGTATGGGAGCATAGAGGGGTATGGGAGCATAGAGGTAGAGGTGTTTGGGAGCATAAAGGTTGAGGGGTTTGGCGGCATAGAGGTAGAGGAGTATGGGAGCATGCTAGTATAAAAAGCCGATGATTGTTTTCTTGAGGAAAACATCCCTCAGGTAAACTACGATGCTGTTTGTTCTCCCTCATGATCACAACTGTTCCCTTAAGAAAATAACAGTTTCCAATTTTCTCCCAGAATTGCAGATGTTTTCCCGTTTTCCCTAAGAAAAAAAGGTAATTGTCCTTAAGGTAAACAGCAACAATAGGGAGAGAAAAGAGCTGTGGTCCCAGAGATAATAACTGTTTTCCCTAGTCTGCCGGACTCATAATCTTGGTGATCCTGGACTTGCGAGTTCGAATCTCCACCGGGCTGTTTCGGTACAGGGGGATTTTTCCCTCGGAGTTAACATTGGTTTCGACTCCATTTCCTAAATAGTCCTTCAAATGAGACTACAAACCCAGGTTCCATGTGTGAACGAACGCATAACATCTTGCACACACGTAAAATCCCATCACCAACTTTCGGGAAAAAAAGGCCAGTTTGGCCGTTGGTATGGATGACACGTTACACATAGCATGCACTCTGTGTGAAAAATCGAAAGAATGAAAGAGTTGTTACAGTGAATGAACGATGTCGACTGAATGACACGGGAAACGACTGAACTAATGAAACGCCGGCAGGCAGCTCTTCAGTCGGCTCTACCCGGGTAGGCAGCCCATTGTGTAAACGAAAATGCGGATTGCAAAGCGCTTTGAGCTTGGTCTCTGGGCGAGAATAGGCAGTATATAAGTACTCTTAATAATAATAATAATAATAACAATAATATAATAATAATAATAACAATAATAATAATAATGATAATAATAATAATAATGCACAGGAAACAGTCCTGATCCGAAGGAAAACGTTTGCAATCCTCAGCAACAGTAGCAATAATCACTGCTTTCCTTTTCGCTGTTTTCCTCGGGCTTTAAGACGCTACTATAGGATGTTCCCACAGAGGGTAGAAATTGTATTGGACGACTCTTTTTTTTTTTCCTTCTTTATTATCAGTCGGGGGAGAAGAGGGGGTGGGGAGGGGGAGGGAGGAGAGATTAGATCCAGTTTGTTGTTGTTTATTCTATTTTCGATGGTTGATAACTGCCGTTGCTCACTGCTGGTATCATTTTGGTTAATTTTACCCTGGAGGCTATGTTCTCACCGGCGTCCCTTGGTTGGCTGGTTGGTTGGTTGGTTGGTTGGTTGGTCAGCAAGATTACACAAACGATACTGAACTGATGTCACCCTAACGTGTGGGAAAGACTATGTGTGGCCCAAGGACAAGCCCATGAAATTTCGTGCGGATTCGAAACGCGGGATCCTCATCAAGCACCAGATCCCGGATCCGTTCAGCAAGCATGTTACAAAATTGACATTCACCGTGAACATGAATTAACGATTTGCGAACGGATCATTTCGTTGTTGTTGTTGGTGGTGGTTGTGGCGGTGTTGTTGTTGTTGTTGTTGAAGATGCTGGCGAAGAAAGAGAGACGAAAGTCAGAAAGTCGGGGGGGGGGGGGGGGGGAGGAGAGAGAGAGAGAGAGAGAGAGAGAGAGAGAGAGAAGAGGAAAACAAAATACAGAGGGAGGGAGACGGATAGATAGATACAGACAGACAGTGAAAATGACCGAAACTCGCTGTCAAAAACAGACACAGGTGAACAGACACAGAGTTTAAAAGACCGGGAGAGAGACAACATAAAAAAGACAGACATAACACACGGAAAGGGACATAGTAAGACAGACAGAGAGAGACAGAGAGATACGAGACAGAGACAGAGACAGACAGGCAGGCAGGTAGGCAAACACACCACACCACACACACACACACACACACACACACACACACACACACACACACACACACACACACACAAGCAGGCAGATAGATGAAGAGAGTGAGGTGGGGGAACAGCAGCAATGAGATAAAACAGGACAGGAGAGAGAGAGAGAGAGAGAGAGAGAGAGAGAGAGAGAGAGAGAGAGAGAGAGACGTAGATAAAGGCGGAAAGACGCTGATAGACGACGACAGAGAAACATGTACAGAGACATAAAAACAGAGAAACTGAGAGACAGAGGACAGAGACAGACAGAGAGACACACACACACAAACAGAGGGACAGGGACACAGACACGGTCAAAACAGACAGGCGGACAGTAGACTCAAACAGACAGGAGAAAAGACAAAACAGACAGACAGATACACAAACAGAGCTTCCCCCTAACCCCCCCCCCCCCCCCACACACACACACACACACACGCGCCACACACACTCCAACTCACCTGCGGAATGCCGTTGTCCACGGGGGTGATCTCAATGCTCATGGTCTGAGGACGTCGGGTGGTCAGGGAGGTCTCCGGGTAGACGAAGAAGTCCGAGTGCGTGCCGTCCGTGACGGTGAAGGAGAAGCTGTCCCGGGCCGTCTCCGACTGGTCGTGGCGGTAGCTGACGAGGTTCCGGTTCAAATCCTCCATGGTGAACACCGTCACCACCCGCGTGCTGTTGAAGAGCAGGAGACCGTGGATGGGCACCTGCAACAGGTCGGGGTGGGGATGAGAATGGACTCTTCTGCCCGGCTCGACAGACAAGTGGACCAGCTGATAGACCATGTCCCAGAATGACTCTTCTTGTAAGAAGTGGAAGCCTCTCACTGAGGTCTCTGTAGGTCTCTGATATCGCAGGGGACGAGTTCAGAGTGGTGGTGGGGTGGGGTGGGGTAGGGAGGGGTGGCCGCTTCCCCGTGATCCCCTTTGTCTGAGAGGCAGCCGCACAGTTCCAATGGAAAGTCTACGTGCCCTGATGACGCAGGTGTGTAAAGTCTACGTGCCCTGATGACACAGGTGTGTAAAGTCTACGTGCCCTGATGACACAGGTGTGTAAAGTCCACGTGCCCTGATGACACAGGTGTGTAAAGTCTACATGCCCTGATGACACAGGTGTGTAAAGTCTACGTGCCCTGATGACACAGGTGTGTAAAGTCTACGTGCCCTGATGACACAGGTGTGTAAAGTGTACATGTCCTGATGACACAGGTGTGTAAAGTCTACGTGCCCTGATGACACAGGTGTGTAAAGTCTACGTGCCCTGATGACGCAGGTGTGTAAAGTCCACGTGCCCTGATGACACAGGTGTGTAAAGTCTACGTGCCCTGATGACACAGGTGTGTAAAGTCTACGTGCCCTGATGACACAGGTGTGTAAAGTCTACGTGCCCTGATGACACAGGTGTGTAAAGTCTACGTGCCCTGATGACACAGGTGTGTAAAGTCTACGTGCCCTGATGACACAGGTGTGTAAAGTGTACATGTCCTGATGACACAGGTGTGTAAAGTCTACGTGTCCTGATGACACAGGTGTGTAAAGTCTACGTGCCCTGATGACACAGTTGCGTCTCCGGCGGGGTCTGACAAGGGCGGTATGTTCTCAGGTAGATAATGAAGGTAATGTTGCTTATAGCCCAGCCGACCGCTATGGGCCATATCAGGGATGTCACCGCGTTGATGACAACTCACAAGTCATTGAGGAGAAAAAGATTATTCCCTCAACCCATTAAAATTCACCTTCTAAAAGCACACCGGAATTTTCTTTTCCAAAGTCTTTGTTCTGTAAAATCTTAGATCGGATGAACAACGAAACGTCAATCTCTTTCAGAAATCCAAAGATCACATCAGGTGGGACATCTCCGAGCAAGGTTTTCACCGAATCTGCTGTAAAGTGTTTATGTCTCACATCATGCAAGTCCCAACAATCTAAAAGAATAGGTTTCACTGTGAGCGGTACATGACATGGAATGCACCACGGAGCTTCTTCAGCCTTTGAAAGATAAGAATGGGTGTAAAAGGAGTGGCCTGTATGAAGCACACGGCACAAGACCGTTTCTTCTTTACGGCCGCCTCGGAAACCTGGTAAATACTCTTTCAGGTTATGTCCCCAGGTGACCGAGTCTATGTTGAGGCTCTTGAGGTCGGCCTTCAGAGTGGTCCTAGCACCTCACGAAAGACCAACTTGGTCGGAGTCGAATGCTTGAGTTGTATTCTTCGTTGTTTGCATCTAATAACATCACGATCTGCTGTCGTCTGGTGTGTAGTATATCAAAGACTCCACGCCACCATGGAACTTCTCTTTCAAAATAATGATTAAAAAAACTCTTCTTGGATCATTGAAACGAACACATGCGTCGGCAGGAGAAAAAAAAACCATGGTGGCCCTGGACTATGGCAACACGACCTTCCCCCGGAAGAGCAGGCAAGCAGACTGTACTTCAATGACAAGAAATCTGTCCTGAGGATGAAGCTATACAATACAATACAACATAATTCTGTCGTCGGGTGGGCTTTAATTAATGTGAAACTGAAAATGAAAGGCTTCCAAGAACTGCCGGATCCATTCAGGCGGAGAAGAAGGCCAGCCCCCTTCAAAATCAACTCAGGTCTGAAGACATGGCTTGCTTGCAGCCAACTTTCTTGAACGCTCTTTGGAACTCTTTACGTTTTGTTTCAATGAAAATGTTACAAACAGTCCTCTACCTGAAATCGCGTATGTCATAAATTACGAATTCTTTAAAGCAATTAAGACAAGCTTGAAAAAAAAGGTCACATAGCGAGACAGACAGACGAACTGACAGAGAGAGAGGGAAATGGAGGGAGGGAAGAGACAGACAGAGAGAGAGACAGACAGACAGAGAGAGAGAGCGAGATGGATGGGTATACAGACTGAGGGATATATGGATAGATAGACAGACAGAATAGAATAGAATAGAGACAGATATCAGATGGATGAATTGATGGACTGACAGAGACTGACGACAGACAGAGGTTTGCACAGAGAGACAGAGAGATAGAGGGATAGACTAATAGATAGACAGATAGATAGATAGACAGACAGATAGATAGACAGATGGATAGATAGGTAGACAGATAGATAGATAGATACAGACAGACATACAGAGAGAGAGAGAGAGAGAGAGAGAGAGAGAGAGGAGAGAGAGAGAGAGAGAGGTTCCAATCCGATTTCAAATGAAGTCTTCTTCATTTCGATATTCGTTCCAACATAGATAGTGTCTTCTTCACCATTTCATCAGCATCACTTTTTTTTTAGTTTTAACAAGACCGTAACACATGAAATCGCTGCGGTGGTTATTTTTGTCAAAGTAACTGCAATGACATACTGACACAAAAACACAATATAGTTACAAGGGAAACAGATGAAAAAAATGCACGATATGGACTGTTGCAGTAATACACCTTAAAAAAAAAAAAAAAAAAAAAAAAAAAACACTAAGCAATCCGACGGAAAACAGTATGCTGTGGTCACTTCTTTCCATTTTCTTTTCATTCAAAATGAAAGCTGATGTTTTATCGATTTCTACTCTCCCTGAAAAAAAAAATCAAACAGCATTTTTGGTCCATGTTTACAACCTAATGCTGCATCTGCCGCTTTTATTTGTCATAGAATTGGGCATTATGCTGAAAGTCTTCTTATCCGATGACAAGGAATGTTCCCCCCAGTGAATGTGGCTTTGTGTATCATACTTCGACCAATCCGGGAGTTTCCCAAAACCACGCCGAGGTTTTGCGTCAAATGACGCTGTTGCACGACATCTTCGCAAAACAGCGAGCTGGGTTTGTTGTGTGTGTGTGTGTGTGTGTGTGTGTGTGTGTGTGTGTGTGTGTGTGTGTGTGTGTGTGTGTGTGTGCGTGTGTTTATTAATATCTAGTTGCAAACTGACTCTTAGGTCTTCTTCACGCAAGATGCTCGTTCATTTTCGTTGTCCTGAGTGTTGTGTATCTTACTTGAAGAAGACCTAAGAGGTCGAAACGCGTCGTGTTTTGTCTAGTGAATCGTTGTCTAGTGATTCTACGGGGTTTTTTTGGCAGTGCTTTATCAGTAACTTTTCAAATTTTTTTTTTTTTTTTTTTTTTTTTTAACTTTTTTTTCCGGCCGCTGCCAATAGGCTTAGCAGTGCAAGTCGTTATTGAGGCTAGCGACTGTGAACTCACGTAGTGTGACAGTCGACTGCACAAAAGATTTGATTAAGGCAAAAAAAAAAGGCGTAGAAGTTCGGCTGGCCCCTCGTATTACTAGCATTCCTCTCTGTGTCAAACGTGATAAAACCATCCGTACAGACACCCCACTTTCTTGACTTCCGGCATACAAGAGTTCCTAAAGCGGTGGAACTGGCAACTACTGACATGAGGAAACAAAAAAAGTAAGCTAACAGTCGAAGGGGAGCGGGAGTTGTGGGATCCTTGTGGAACAAGTTCTCAGTGATTATTTTGAGAAGAGATCCTCTTCAATGCTGGCTAAACAGCAGACATGTTCATCATAACGGACATGAGGATTTGACGAATATGAAAACCAAAAAAAAAAAGAAAAAAAAACCAGTATCATGACTACACATTTACGGTTTTGTTTTGTTTTTCGTGTTGTTGTTTTTTTCGCTTTTTCTTTTTTCTTTTTTTTTTTTTTTTTTTTTTTTTTTTTTTTTTTTTTTGCATTGTGTCTTCACACATGAGTGACGCATCCACTGATCCCAGCCACCAACCTGCGTGACGGTGAAGACGATGCTGTCGTCAGGCGTGTCCCGGTCCTCGGCCTTCAGCTCAAAGGGCGTGATCAGCTTCTGGTCCCCTTCCTTCAGCCGCAAGGTCTGGAACATCAGCACGGGCTTGCGGTTGTCCACGTCGCTGAGGGAGATGCGGAAGGTGCGGGCCACGGGGTTGAAGCCGTCCGTCACCTCGAACTCGAAGGAGTCCATCTTCATCTCGTCGCCCGAGTTGTGTACGTAGCGGATCTTGTTGCCGGCCAGTTCCAGCTGGGAGAAGGTGGTGATGGGCACCCCGGGCTGGTCTGAGCTCTCCAGGTACCTGGGGGAAGAGAGGGGAAGGGTGGGGGAGGACGGGGGGAGGGGGGGGGGTAAGTCGAAGGCATATAACTGTGAGGAGAAAGAAAGAATACAGACAGTTTTTTATGAGCGAGTGATCTTTGAGGCGAGCGTTGGATCGAGTGATGTTTTGCCGACACCAAGGCTGTATGGAAATATACATGAAATTCATTTTACAGTGAGAAAGCAGGTTTGATAATGGGTTGCGAGTGACTGAATGAGAGTGAGTAAGAGAGAGAGAGAGGGGGGGTGAGAGAGAACTGAGAGAGAGACAGACAGACAGACAGAACAGAGAGATGGAGACAGAGAAACAGACACAGACACAGACAGACAGACAGACGCAGACACAGAGGCAGAAAGAAACAAGTGAAAGACGGAAGAGATATTAATTAAAAGATCTGAGACTGAACCGGAGAGAGTCAAAGAAAGCAAGGGCGAGAGAGAGAGAGAAAGAGAGAGACACAGAGACAGACAGACAGACAGACAGAGACAGACAGACAGAAAGACAGACAGACAGGCAGACAGACAGAGACACAGACACAGAGAGACAGGGAGAGAAAGAGAGACAGGCAGACAAACAGAGACAGGGAGAGAGAGAGAGAGAGAGAGAGAGAGAGAGAGAGAGAGAGAGAGAGAGAGAGAGAGAGAGAGAGACGGGGGAGAGAGAGAGACAGAGACAGAGACAGACAGACAGACAAAGACAGAGACACAGAGACAGGGGAGAGAGAGAGAGAGAGAGAGAGAGAGAGAGGCAGACAGACAGAGACAGGGAAAGAGAGAGAGAGGGGGGGGGGAAGACAGAGACAGAGAACAGGCAGACAGACAAGACAGACATGCAGGCAGGTATGCAGGCAGATAAGAGAGAGGGATAGTAACACACACAGAGAGGGGGAAGAGATGGGAGGTGAGGGACAGGCGGGAGGGGAAGTGGGGGTGCAGAGAGCGAAAGTCAGAGGAAAAACCAGAGACAAGGGCAAACCCAACACACAGCAGAACAACGACAGAGACACCAAGGAAAAACCCCCAGCAGTCCAAGGTACACACTGGAATGTCTACTGACAACTCTGAAGAACACACACACACACACACACACACACACACACACAACACACACACACACACACACACACACACACACACAAACATCATTCCGCACCCACCCCATCCCCACCCACACCAAAAAAGTTGATGTTGGACTTGTTCCACTCGATCATCCATTTATTTTAAAAGCTGAAAATCCAGTGTTTTCTTTTCTGTTTCACTTCTAAATCTGAGCCGAGAGCGCGGAGTCCAACGAAAAGAGAATGACATCTCTGGACCTACAGAAGAGGAGAACACTTTCTGCATGGCACAATCTGGCAGACTGAGACCATCATCGTTTACATCAGAGATTTTACAACGGGCGAGGAATAACTCTGACGTGCGCATAAAATACTGAAATAATTAGGAGAGATGCCTCGGTGATGTCTATATCTTTGAGCATGCTCAGCCGCGCTCTCTGCACACACACACACACACACACACACACACACACACACACACACACACACACACACATATACACGGTGTGTGTGTGTGTGTGTGTGTGTGTGTGTGTGTGTGTGTGTGCAGTATTCAACTTAGCCATTCGTCACAGACATACGTCATTTTCTCTTCAGAAGCCCGCGCGAGCTCATCCGCCTCAGCATGCACGCTGTAAACGCACATCGTTTGCCATTCCACACAGGATACGCAAAACAGCATTTAAGTATAATTACAGTGTTAATTACATTGTTGTGAGTATATGCGCTCTTCAAAGATAACTCCTCAAGACTCGAGAGCGAGACTCGGTCCTCCCGTTACATAGACCTACAAGACCTCTGATTTCATCAACCTAAACCGACTCCAGCTTACCCCCTGGTGGGCGCCCTGGTGACGATGAACTGCAGGTTCTCGTCCGGAGAGTTCAGGTCCGCGCCGCTGAGCAGATCGGTGGTCAGGATGGCGGTACCCGCTTCAGGGAGCTCCACCCCTTTGTTGATGACCGTGGGGTACACCATGTCCAGCCCCTCCACCGTCACGTAGAAGTACCGGTCGATGAGCGGGTTCAGCCCGTCAGTCACGTCTAGCTTGATCAGGTCCCGAATGCCTCCCACGCCCGTGTGGGTGTAGTGGATGTGCTTGAGGTCGATGTCCTTCTGCGTGAAGTTCATGCCCTGGGTCAGATTGGTGGCGGAGGCCGGAAGGATCTTCTGCAGGTAGCCGAACTTTGGCTTCTGGCGGATGATGAAGGTGAGGCTGGAGTCGTTGGAGTCCAGGTCCTCGGCCTTGAGGAGGTCGTTGCTGATGACCTTGGTCTCCCCGGCCGTCTCCATCTCCAGGCCGTTGTTGATGGTCAGGATGGGGGTCTCGTCGTCCACAGGGAACACCTTGGGATAAAACGAAAATTTACAAAGTAAGAAGGTATCCTACCGTTTGTTAACTTTCATATTTAGACTATATATATATATATATATATATATATAATAATATATATATATATATATATATTATATTACGTATATATACATATATGTGTGTGTGTGTGTGTGTGTGTTACTAAATAAGAAGATATCCTACAGTTTGCAAAATTTCATATTTGGACATATATATTGTTTTAAACGTCTCCAAAATTTCTTCTAAATTTGCCTGCTTTTCAATGTCAGACTTTACATTCAAACTTCAAGGATACCACTCCAAATCAAATAACAACCTGTCTAAATTCACCGACACTGCTTTGTCTATACACCGGTACTCCGAAATGCAGATAGGTAAGGGTTTTTTTTTAATGTCATATCCACAACTCATCGAGTTAATGCATTTTGATATTTTTGTCTTTACCGCCTGTGCGTTACTGGTAAACTCGATTCATGATGTTTGTTGTCAAAAAATACTCACTGACTGAGTTGATTGTAGGCTATATTGTCTTCTGTTCTCAATGACGCTGATTTTTTTTTTCCCCTTTTTTTTTCTCGATTCATGATGCCTCTAGTCAAAAAATGCTCACTGACTGAGTTGATTGTATATTGTTCTGTTCTCAAGGATGCTGTCTTTTTCTTTCTTTTTTTTTTCATTTTTCTTTTTTTTTCTTTTTTTGTTGTTGCTCGTTTTAGATGTTACGTCGATGACTAGGATCAATGTTAACCAAAAAGTAAATCAAACAGAACAAAACCAAACAAAAATAGAAGAAAAAAAAACAACAAAGGAAGAAAGCGAGAGATAAGATAAGAAAGGAAAAAAACGCAACCGGTTGTGACAGCGTGTTGATGTTCCCAGAGATAGGCTGTGCGTATTATTTACTTCATCAAGGCTGCTTCGCGGCGAGCGGCCCAGACCATGATATACGATAGGCCTACACCATACTGCTGCGCCATGAGACCATTGCACGGAACTTATAGCTACACACATAAGGTATCCGATAAGTGACTAAAGAAAAGAAAAAGAAAAAAGAAAAAAAAGAGAAAAAGAAGACGAACTGGAAACCACGATCAGACCAACGGGCCACACAGTATAACGATATATACACACGATCAAATCAACTTGCAAGGGCCTTACAACACACTATGATCAAATTCAACAGGCACGAGCGACGCAGCACTGAACACGATCAAACCAACAGGCACCGACCTCAGAACACAGCACTAAACACGGTCAATGGGCACGGGCACACACAACACAATCCCAAACAAGATCAACTCAACAGGCATGGGCAACACGACACAATACAAAACACGATCAAATCAACAGGCACGGCAACACAACACAACACAACACAACACAACACAACACACACAACACAAACACAACACAACCAACACAACATAAAACACAAGCAAATCGACGGGCACATGCTACACAACACAACATAAAACACAAGCAAATCGACGAGCACATGCTACACAACACAACATGAAACACGATCAAAATCAACGGGCACGGGGCAACACAACACAGTACAAAACACGATCAAAATCGACGGGCACGGGGCAACACTACACAACACAAAAACACGATCAAATCAATGGCATGGGGCAACAAAACACAACATAAAACACGATCAAAATCAACGGCCACGGGGCAACACTACACAAACACAAAAACACTATCAAATCATCGAGCATGGGCCACACAACACAAAGCTAGTCACCATCACAACGGGCACGGGCAATGCACCACAGCACAATATAAAACACGATCAAATCCACGGGCATGGGACAACATCACACAACATAAAACACGATCAAATCAACGGGCATGGGACAACATCAAACAACATAAAACACGATCAAATCAACGGGCATGGGACACACAACAACTAAAAGATCAAATCAAGGCAGGACAATCAACACATAAAACACGATCAAATCAACGGGCATGGGACAACATCACACAACATAAAACACGATCAAATCAACGGGCATGGGACAACATCAAACAACATAAAACACGATCAAATCAACGGGCATGGGACCCACACACATAAACAACATAAAAAAAAAACACGATCAAATCAACGGGCATGGGACAACATCACACAACATAAAACACGATTAAATCAACGGGCATGGGACAACATCACACAACATAAAACACGATTAAATCAACGGGCATGGGACAACATCACACAACATAAAACACGATTAAATCAACGGGCATGGGACAACATCAACAACATAAAAACGATTAAATCAACGGGCATGGGACAACATCACACAACATAAAACACGATTAAATCAACGGGCATGGGACAACATCACACAACATAAAACACGATTAAATCAACGGGCATGGGACAACATCACACAACATAAAACACGATTAAATCAACGGGCATGGGACAACATCACACAACATAAAACACGATTAAATCAACGGGCATGGGACAACATCACACAACATAAAACACGATTAAATCAACGGGCATGGGACAACATCACACAACATAAAACACGATCAAATCAACGGGCATGGGACAACATCACACAACATAAAACACGATAAATCAACGGGCATGGGACAACATCACACAACATAAAACACGATCAAATCAACGGGCATGGGACAACATCACACAACATAAAACACGATCAAATCAACGGGCATGGGACAACATCACACAACATAAAACACGATCAAATCAACGGGCATGGGACAACATCACACAACATAAAACACGATCAAATCAACGGGCATGGGACAACATCACACAACATAAAACACGATCAAATCAACGGGCATGGGACAACATCACACAACATAAAACACGATTAAATCAACGGGCATGGGACAAACAAAACATAAACCATAATCACGCAACATAAACATAAACACGATCAAATCAACGGGCATGGGACAACATCACACAACATAAAACACGATCAAACAACGGGCATGGGACAACATCACACAACATAAAACACGATCAAATCAACGGGCATGGGACAACATCACACAACATAAAACACGATCAAATCAACGGGACATGGGAAAATCAACAACATAAAACACGATCAACAACGCATGGACAAACACACAAATAAAACGATCAAATCAGGGCATGGGACAACATCACACAACATAAAACACGATCAAATCAACGGGCATGGGACAACATCACACAACATAAAACACGATCAAATCAACGGGCATGGGACAACATCACACAACATAAAACACGATCAAATCAACGGGCATGGGACAACATCACACAACATAAAACACGATCAAATCAACGGGCATGGGACAACATCACACAACATAAAACACGATCAAATCAACGGGCATGGACAACATCACACAACATAAACACGATAATCAAGGCATGGACAACACACACCATATCACCTACAAACGCGTTCAAATACGGGGGCACAGACTCACACTAGCACGTTACACGGGCTGGCACGTCCACACATAGCCAACTTAAGACGTCCGAGGTGGATCTCCTGATCGGTCCGTGCACGTATCGATGTGGCGTCCACCGGAGTCATGTCTCCAGCGTGTGCTTACTGATGGGGAGGCCCGAGTGTCGTCCGACGATCTGTGCCGTGGCTGCCCGGCTTGCTGGGTTGTGATGACGAAGGTCAGGAGGTCCGCGGGGTCGTCGCCGTCCACCACGTTGAGGATGGGCAGGTCGATCATCAGGTTCCCGCCTTCCACCTGGCGGAGGGAATGTCACGGTCATGTTAACGTCATTTTGATCACGTCATCGTGGAAATTGTCATCATGTCCTCTTCATAGTATCAACATCATCATCAGCATCAGCAGCAGCAGCAGCATCGTCGTCATCACCATCATTATCAATATCGTCGTATCCTCAGTTTGAGGTTGTCATTATCTTTGTAATTAATTCGTCGTCATAACTTCGTGATGAAATCAGAAATGATCAACAGATGGTTAAAATTCAATCGTCATACCCTCACGAAGAAGACGTTATTTTATCTTTCACATCGTGTCATTGTGGCATCTTGTGACCTCAGAGTTATGATCAAGTCATCATCCCATCGACGACGTCATCTTTATTACAATTATCATGATAATAGCATCGTCCTAGTTCTGATTATGAAGTCATCGTCACTGTGTTGATGATTCTGCTGCCATGTCCATACCATGCGTGTACGTTATCGACTCCCTGGCTCATGCAAGTTACTCGATTCAGAATGCCATGTACATAAATTTTGCTGGATTTAGATAGTAACACTTCTGTGTATGTCCCAATGTAGACAATCAAGCATGTGTTCGAAACGGTGAGCAAAAGGAAATTCTGCTGAAAAATCTAACAAAATTGAGGATTTTTTTTCTGTTTTCCTTTCCTTTCTTCGTTTCTTTTCGTCTTTCTTTCTTTCTTTCGTTCTTCTTTCTTTCCGTTCTGTTTCCATTTCTTACTTTTCTCTTTTTCTGCTTCTTTCTTTCCTTTCTTTCTTTGTTTCTTTATTTTTCCCCCTCCCACTTCTCTCTTAGTTCCGTTTTTTTTTAATGAAAAACCCATATCGATGCCAATTTTGAAATCACATCGCTTCTTTATTGTAAGCAAAATTTAACGAAACACGCTGGTGATAGTTTCAAAGTCCGATAGTTTCGTCGCCCATACGATAGCTGTTTGTTGGCTCAATTTCATTACTGCATGGCAACATACCATGCACACACTCTCAACTCTATAAACACATTGTCCAGCCAACAGCCAAACGACAGAAAGACGAACAAGTCACTCACCACCATGAACTCGCGAAGCGACACCTCCGGCTCCTCATCATTGGTAGGATAGATCTCCACGGTGAAGACAAACTTGGGCGAGAAGTTGAGGCCGTCCGAGCACTGGTAGGAGAACTGATCCTGGCGGGGCTCAATGCCCTGGTGCACGCTCTGCACGTAGTTGATGAAACCCATCCGGACGTCGCGGATGGTGAAGGAAGACACGGGAATCCCCACCCGAGGCTGCTCAGAGCCTGGCGCAGGGGAGATGTTCTCCGCGTAGCCGTGGGTGGGCTGAACCACAATCATGCACATGATGTCCGTGTCTTCGGTGTCGACGTCCGTGGCGTCCAGATGCCTGGGCAGGATGGGGGCCTTGTCGCTCTCCAGGACCTCGAAGGGCTGGGGCATGGAGACGATCGGGGGCTCGCTGTCCACGGGTTTGATCACTACCGACACGATGATCTTGTCGATGGGGCTTCCAGACACCAGCAGGTCCTCTCGCCCGTCCGTCAGCACCAGCACGAAGGAGTCGTTTCGGCTGTGGGGTCCTATCTCCCCTCCTGTGTGCTGGTACTCGATAAGCTTCTCTCTGAGGTCCGCCTGGGTGAACTCTGTCGTCTGCTGACCTTCCCTGAGGATCAGACCCTCGTAGGGAGGTTGATCCAAGGTGAAGGTCAACAACATGTCGTCGGTGTCAGGGTCGGAGGCTTTGAGGTCATCCGCGGACAAGGTGACGGCAGAGTTCTCCTTGACCTCGATGAGGATGGTGAGGACGCCGCCAGTGACGCCTACCAGGGTAGGGGTCTCGTCGTCCACGGATGTGATGTCCACGTTGAGTTTGATGGGCACGTGGTGCACGCCGTCCGACACGTCGATGATGAAGTTGTCGTTGCCGTCCTCGTCGCCGGCGTTCTTGTACGACAGGCGGCCGTTGAGGAGGTCGTCCCGGGTGAAGATGTCGCCGATGCCCAGTGGGGTGTCATCAAACTGGAGAGCACCGTGCAGAGGTAGCTCCATCACCTGAAAAACAGGGATTGACCAGGACGTTATGAGAGGAACAACAGGGTATGGAGAGTGATCTGGAACTTTGTCTAAGCACACTCATCAAGTCATGCAATGACTGCCGCTTCACGAACCATGTTTGGAAGAGAGAGAGAGAGAGAGAGAGAGAGAGAGAGAGAGAGAGAGAGTGTGTGTGTGTGTGCGTGTGTGCGTGTGTGTGTGTGTGTGTGTTCTGGGATGAAGGGTGGTGAGAGGGCAGTGCATTTGGTGTGTGTATATGTGTGCTTGTAAGCATCTTTGTGTATATATCTCTGTGTGATTATGCGTCCTTCGTGTGCTTGTGTGTGCGAATGAGAATGCATGTTCGAATATAGCCAACGTTCAGAAATGTTGCAAACTACTTTCTGTTTGTTTGTTTGTTGTTGTTTTTTTCACAATAGTAAACCACCGAGTATTTTTAAAGAACAAAAAAAAATTAGATCAAACAACATTCACTGAATTTCATCCTCCCAACCTAATCTTTTTCCTCTCTTATACTCCCCCCCCCCCCTTTCTCCCTGGAACTGTCCCCCTCCCCCTTCGCCCAATTCTCTTCATTTTCTGACGTGAAACTCGTGCTCACCCTTAACTCAGCCACTGCCGCTTTCTTGCCTCGCGAACTCTCTTCCTTCTCAAACATCAAACTCTTTCCCCTATTTCGTTACCTAACTTCAATTTTCTTACATGGTTATTACTGCAAAGCAAATCGTAGAAAATAATTTAAGGGCTGTTAGGATGTCAAAATCGATTTCATACATGCATGTCATTTTTTTTAATCGTTCTCTTTCTCCTTTCCCCGCCCCCCCCCCCCCCCTTCCCTTCAAGAAAGAGAGAGAGAGAGAGAGACAGAGAGAGAGAGAGAGAGAGAGAGAGAGAGAGAAGAAAACTAATACATACCAAATATGCTGAAAAACTGCCTAAAAACCGGATCTCTTTTTCACCCCAAACCATCTTCACCCCTAAACCATAAACCCCTTTCCTATTCTTCCTCCTCCCCCCCCCCCCCCCCCCACCCCACCCCCACCCGCCCTTTCTCACCATTCACCTGACTCAAGCTCTGCTTCCATCGTGCTACCAACTCCACCCACCACCTCCTCCCAGCCTGTCCTTCCCCACCTCACTCCATTTCCATACATCCAGCTCTGCCCCTCACCTTAGAACTCAATCAATCAGTGAAAGGCGAGATTAACGTCCAGTTACCTGGAGGCTCTTAACAGCCACAGAGACAATATAAACGCAGAGTTTCTTTGACTGCTTAACTCGGTTTTGTTGTTGTTGTTGCTGTAATTATTGATGTTGTTGTTATTGTTTGTTGTTTGCTGCTACTGCTGTTGTTGTTATTGCTGTTGGTGGTGTTGTTGTTGTTGTTGTTGCCGTTGCTGCTGCTGATGCTGCTGCTGCTGTTGTTGTTGTTGTTGTTATCGTTGTTGTTGTCGTTGTTGTTGTTGTTGGTGCTTGTTGTTGTTGTTGCTGCTGTTGTTGTTGTTGTTGTTGTTGCTACTGCTGCTGCTGCTATTGTAGTTGTTGTTATTGTGCTCTTAATCAAGGTACCAGATCCACAGGATCGGACGACATGGTTCTATGGATGAATTGTCCATTTCAACTCAAACGAAACGCCCTCTTCCCACACTGCCCCCCTGCTCCTGTCACCCCAGCCCCCCTCACCTCAAAGATCAGCTGGTCTCCGTCAGTGTCGGGGTCCTCCACGCTGAGGATGTCCGGGGACAGCACCACGTCGCCGTCCTCGTCGATGTCGATGCGGCCGTTGGTGATGATGGGCGGCTGGTTGTCCACGGGGTTGAGCAGGATAGTGAAGCGCTGGTTGGTCAGCACGTTGGATGACGTGTCCTCCACGTCGAAGAAGAACTGCAGGATGCGAGGCACCACGCCCAGCTCCTCCGTGGGCGGCTTGAAGCACACCTTGCGATGGTTCACCTGGGAAAAGGACGGGGGCAGAAGGTCATGGTTACGGACGGGTGTAGAAAGTCAAGGTTAAGGACGGGGGCAGACGGTCAAGGTTAAGGACGGAGCTGAAGGTCAAGGTTAAGGACGGTGGCAGACGATCAAGGCTAAGAACGGAGGAAGTCAAGGTTGAGGACGGGGGGGGGGGGGGAGATGGTCAAGGTTAAGGAGGGGGGGTAGAAGGTCAAGGTCAAGGATGGGGGCAGAAGGTCAAGGTTAAGGACGGAGGCAGACGGTCAAGGTTAAGGACTGGGGCAGAAGGTCAAGGTTAAGGACGGGGGCAGAAGGTCAAGGTTAGGATGTTCTCCCTGTTGACTTACTGATGTGGTTCAAGTGCCGATGGGGTAAGTGGACCGTTTACATGGGAAGCTTTTTTTCATCGTAATTATTTATTTCAGATTCAATATAGAAGTCTCATTAAGCTGTAAATGTATACGCTAGACAGTGAAGGATTTTCCACACTGAAATCACCCACAGCAGGTTTCAAATTGAGATGCTCCGGGCGGAAATTGAAATAAGATTGGAAAAAAAGAACTAGTGTTTTGTATTTTGTTTATTATTTGTTTGACGTCACAGTGATTTTTTTAACTGAAAGAATATTTAGAGGTAATTAAGATAAAAGAAAAGAATCTTGAATATTTTCGTCCGTCCAGCACGGCAGACCCATCTGGGGTTATGGCATACACAGAAGTGGTTCAGTTTAAGAGAAAATGACAATCTCAAACAAGATCAAATTTTCTGTTTCGAATTTTGAGGTGTTATTTTAATTCAAACACGAAGATAAATGCGACGGCTGTGATCACGCATCATTACATCAAGGTCATGAAAACAAACAAACAAACGGGGAACAAACAAAAGAAAACTCGCAACGCTTTCATAGTTTCATATCATCCCACAATTCAAGCTTTTAGTTCGTCGATCTTTTTCTTCTCATGAACAAACTTGAATAAACCTGGTGTTCATGTTTTCTTTTCATTTTTTTTTTCTTTTCTTACAATAAGGAGTTTCCCACAACCACGCCACCCACCAAATATGTGTGTTCATTATAAACAGACCTTTTCATCACAGCATTAAAAAAAAAGGAAAATCCACACTGTTATTACACCTTGAGAAGTGAAGTCCTTTCATCCCCAAAACACATTCAACCTAAAATCAGGTTGTCACATCCACACACATCATTCAAACCCATCCCCATCCCCACTCCCACCCCTACACCGACTCCGCCTTTCCCTCCTCCTCGCCCTCAGTGGTCACCTGGGCCTGTGTGAAGAAGCTGAGGGCCTGGGTGTCCTCCTCACACAGCACGATGCGGCCAGCCTCCATGGGCGTGTTGGAGTCCGTGTCGAAGGGCGCCACTGTGACGTGGAACTTCAGCTCGCGGTCGTCGGCGTCGTCGTCGGTGTAGCGCAGCACTTTCCGCTTGAACTCGGTCAGCTGGAACTCGTCCACCTCCATCTGAAGGCTGGTGCCAGGGTACAGGTAGGGGGGCTGGTCATCCACGGGGGAGACCTGGACAACAGGTGAGGGGGAGGGCGGGGGGGTGCAAAGATGAGATGTATACAAGTGTGTCGAAGGAGTGACAGAGCACTTGGGATAATTGGTTTCAAGGAAAACGACAGAAAAAAAGATGACTGGTTCAAAGGAATACGATTAAAAGATGACTGGTTTGTTTAAAGGAACGCGATCATAATTTGACAACAACAACAAAATTAGAGTATTTTTTCTTAGATGAAAAAAGAATGACGTCATGAAAGAAAACATACTAAACATACGTTAGACTGGAAACAAACGGATGAAAACAACACTCATACAACTATAAGTTTTGCACACACACAAAAAAACAACTGGGATAAAATTAAGAAAAAAAATAGAGGGGGGGGGGGGGGGGGATTAATACAATAAAGATGGAAGGGGGAATAAAAACACATCTACAATTAGAGAAAAAAAAGAGACAGTGTGAGGAACAACAGCACTAATACAATTACAACTAAAAACAAAAAACACAAGATTTACAAAAAGAAGATTAAGTGTAAGAAAAAGAAACAAAAAAAGAATAAAAGGACACTAATACAATTAGAGAAGGAAAAAAAAAAGCATATAAATATATACAAAAGGAATCTGAAACGCCAATCTTTAAATTGCACGCTTCTGCTCATGCTTTCTCCCCCCCCCCCCAAATCCCTCTCTCTCTCTCTCTCTCTCTCTCTCTCTCACACACACACACACACACACACACACACACACACAACACACACACACACACAGATGAAAATGAAGACAGAAGAACTACAACAACCTTTGCTCCTTTG
>CM065720.1:62893148-62895648 GCA_033310375.1 Conus canariensis | reverse complement strand
TCAAGTTACATGACACCATTTCAAACAGTCCCACACCCACCCGATTAACATTAAACCCAGATAACTTTTTTTAAAAACCGCCAGTTTACAAACCCATAGACACTAAATCATCTCCCCCCCCCCCCCCCAAGACCTAGCTGAACGTGATTAGATTAAAACAAAGCAGCAGCACCACCACTAAAGAACAGACACATGGAAAAACTTGCAACTAATCACCCTACTTACATCAGAGCCAGAAAAAAGACAGATAAGCTCTGAAGAATAAGTTTAGGAAACAAACAGGATAGAAAGTGGGGGGGGGGATAAGAGAATAACATGATGGGATCCCACAAAAAAACTACAACAACATCGAAAGAAAAGACAAAAAGAGAAAGGGGAGACAGACGGAGGGAGGGAGGGAGGAATAGGGGAGGGAGAGAGAGAGAGAATGGCGGTCTGAGAGAGAGAGAGAGAGAGAGAGAGAGAGAGAGAGAGAGAGATTTCTTTAAGTTACATACTTCTTTGGTTACATATAAATTCAGACTATTCGGGAACAACCCATTAAATCAGATTCAGCCTCAGTTAACATCAGTTTAATTCATGGCAACTCTGAAAAATAACAACGAAAATACTATTCGCTCCCGAAATGTCGCAATTCAATCTACAAAAACACATTTCCAGTTGTTTTTTATCCCCACCCACCTCCCCTCCACATCTACTCCCCATGAAAGGAAAGAAAGGGAGTCCATCAGTCATGGTTTACGTGCCCCTCTCCTGTCTTCAAACATCACAATGGACCTCCCCTTCAACTACATGAAATGGTGGTTACCTGCTGTTGATCAGTCCTAATCCCCGCTAAATATGCATGCAACTAAACACCAACAACAACAGCAACAACAACAACAATAACAGCAACAACAACAATAACAAGAAACAAACACACAAAAAGAAGAAAAGAAAGAACAAACACTTTCAGTTTTTCTTTTTTTTTACCTATTCACACTTTCTGTATAGCTACCTCTGCTTACACACACACACACACACACACACACACACACACACACACACACACACACACACACACGCACACACACACCAACCCACTCTTTCCTTTTCAACCAATCATAACTCACCTCCATTTCGGCCACTATCACCCTCCGCTCATCAGAATCCTCCGCCGGCGGTTTGTAGGCGATTTTGAACTGTCTGACGTCACTCTGGTAGAAGGACGTGATTGGCTGGTTGCGGTCGTCCGTGGAGACGAAGTGACCTTGACCGGGCAGCAGAGGCTGGGTCAGGTTGAAGATGAGGTTGTTGTTGTCGGTCTCCACGTCTTCGGCGGCCAGGATGTCCGGCGTGATGGCGGTCATAACGAACTGGTCCACCTCCATGGAGAGACGGGCGTTAAAACTGGGCGTGGGCCGCTCGTTCTGCTTCCCCTCTTGGATCCGAACCAATGTCTGAAAGGGTGTGGGGGGGGGGGGGGGGAGTGAAAAAAAAAACCTCCACTGAGAAAGCATCTTCATCAGAGAGAAGTTATATGATAGAGTGTAAATAAGTAAAGATAAGAGAAAAAAAATAATTGAGAGGAACATACACAACACTTCAGTCATATCTATAGCATAGATTTACATTCTGAAGACAAGAGGTTAAAATGTAATTGACAGAGAAGAGAGAGAGAGAGTGGGGGGAGGGAGGGAGACTGAGAGACAGACAGACAGACACAGACAGAGAGAAAGAGGAGGGAGGGAGACAGAGAGACAGACAGACACAGACAGACAGACAGACAGACAGACAGACAGACAGACAGACAGACAGAGAGTATGAGGCAAACCGAAGTGAATTATGAAGGTTTACATGTTTTGTGTTTTAAGGGTCCTGTTCAATTTGCGCCGGGACTGTGCTGAACAACATAGTAACAGTTCCATAAGGCAGGAGTCAAGATGGGAAAATTCTTACTCTGTGGACTGCTTTGTTAGGGCTGCCACGGGGGAAGTCTGGGTGTGATTGTGTATGGTAAAACAGGAAAGAGCGATGTGAAAATAATGCTCTTGAGGGGGCACGGGACAATATGCAATCAGCAATAGGAAAACAAAAACACACACTATGGAAAAATGACGACGTTTTTGCATGTTAGTTTTCTCGTGGAAAGCGGAGGAGGGGTGGGGTGGGAGGAGGGGAGGGAGCTGGTGGAAAAGAGATCGGGGAGAAAACGGGGTGGAGGGGGAGGCTGTAACATAGAGGGAAGAAAAGGGGGGGAAGGGTCGGGGGTAACAGGAAGAGAAGAGGCGATCGGGGATGGGGTAAGGGGAATTAAGGAGGGGGGGGGGGACTTGTAAGTACTCTCAATGATAATGATTTGAATTTGGAAAATTGCAAATCGTGGGTGGGTGGGGGGGGGGGGGGGGGTCTGTATCTTTTCTTTTTGTTCTTCTTAACCTTTAACAGACAGAAAAGTCTGCCCAGGCGTTTGCGCATGTGCAATATGAGCAGTTAACAGTGGCAGCCCAAGGGATGATTT
>CM065720.1:62878148-62885648 GCA_033310375.1 Conus canariensis | reverse complement strand
TCGGGAACTCTCACAAAACGGTGGAGAGGCCGAGGGGGGGGGGGGGGGGGGGGAGAGGAGAGAGAGGAGAGAGGGGAGGAGAGCGGAGCTTGGAATGGGGAGGGGGTGGGGAGGCGGCAGAGGATGGGCGGTGAACAAGCAAGTACACACAGCACGCCACGCTTCAGTTCATCACTATATCCTATTGTGACAAGTATGCACACTGACACCTCTCAGTCTTTGAAAAAGATTATCGCAGAGTATTGGCGCTTCTTTCTGTTAAAGCTGGGGGAAAAAAGACAACAAAGGACAGAAAACGAAAAAAAAAAATAAATAAATAAAAAAAGAAAAGCCTTTGAGCACTTTGTGTGTGTTTGCGTTGTGTGTGTGTGTGTGTGTGTGTGTGTGTGTGTGTGTGTGTGTTGTGTGTTGTGTGTGTGTGTGTGTGTGTTGTGTGTGTGTGTGTGTGTGTGTGTGTATTGTGTTTGTGTTATATGTGTGTGTGTGTGTCAATATATATATATATATATAGTGTGTGTGTGTGTGTGTGTGTGTGTGTGTGTGTGTGGTGTGTGTGTGTGTGTGTCTCAAAAAAAACAAGAAGGAACGCTGCTGTGGTTGTAAAAAAGTGAAATTTCGGCCTAGTCTGCCTTCATTAGCAAATGACCTCCTCCCTGAGTTCCAGCAAAAGGTAGCAAATGACCTCCTCCCTGAGTGCCATCAGGTAAGGTAGCAAATGACCTCCTCCCTGAGTGCCACGGTAAGGTAGCAAATGACCTCCTCCCTCAGTGCCAGCGGTAAGGTAGCAAATGACCTCCTCCCTAGTGCCATCAGGTAAGGTAGCAAATGACCTCCTCCCTGAGTGCCAGCGGGTAAGGTAGCAAATGACCTCCTCCCTCAGTGCCATCAGGTAAGGTAGCAAATGACCTCCTCCCTGAGTGCCAGCGGGTAAGGTAGCAAATGACCTCCTCCCTCAGTGCCACAGGTAAGGTAGCAAATGACCTCCTCCCTGAGTGCCAGCGGGTAAGGTAGCAAATGACCTCCTCCCTCAGTGCCATCAGGTAAGGTAGCAAATGACCTCCTCCCTGAGTGCCATCAGGTAAGGTAGCAAATGACCTCCTCCCTGAGTGCCATCAGGTAAGGTAACAAATGGCCTCCTCCCTGAGTGCCATCAGGTAAGGTAGCAAATGACCGCGTCCAGAATAAGAGAGAAAGAAAAAACATATCTGAGGAAATCTGATGGGGTGTATACATCAGCGAATGGTCATATCCAGAACTAAAGAATAAACATCAATATTTGAGGAAATTAGTGGGTGTTAATACGTCAGCGAATGACCACACCCAGAATTAAAGGAAAAGTCAATATTTGAGAAAATTTGAGGCGTATTTAGATCAGCGAATGGCCATACTGAGAATTAAAGAAAACAAATCAATATTTGGGTCAATTTTAGGGATACATACATCAGTGAACGGCAATTTAAAGAATTAAAGGGGAAACAAAACAACATTGGAGGCAATCTTAGGGGGAATATATATCAGCGAATAGGCCATACCCAGAATTAATGATAAAGATCAGATACATGCACTCACAAACAAAAAAAAAGAAACATCCACACGAGACTTGAAACAAACGTTCAACAACGCGTAAAAGCTAGTCCATTCATGCTGTCTATCGCCCGGCAGACTGCTGACGCCACGTCACGATTACTACATCAACAAAAACAAAAACAAAACAAACAAAAACAATCAAACAAAACAGACCCAGTAAGAAAAGATAAATAAATAAACGAAAAACAAAAAAAGAAGAAAGAAACAATCCCTGGCTTGCTGGTTGATTTGATGGTTTAGCTTTTACGTTGTTGGGCCGACTACTGGAAACTTACCGCACCTGTGCCCAATAAACGGACACATATGGCACGAGCCAGATCTTCTGAGCCCGTCACACAAAAAGAGCAAAAGATGCTCACAGCATGGGGAATGCCAGACGGAATGATTAATTAACCCATTTTCTGCTGTTCTGCCTACGTACGTACGGTCGCTTTTTCTTTTTTTTTTTTTTTTTTTTTGTGAAGCTGAGTCGAGACGCTGAATCTTCGGGTATATAGGTGAGAAGATTCAGCTGGAAGAGTACAGGAACAGAAAGGCGAAAATAGGATGGTGACTATGAAAGCAGGAAAAGAACTATGAGAATACGAAGTCTTAGAACAAACGAAGAAAAAGTAAATATGAAGGGAAATACAAGAACAGGAAGAGATGAGTGAAAACAGGAAGAGAAGAGTGAAAACAGGAAGAGAAGAGTGAAAACAGGAAGAGATGAGTGAAAACAGGAAGAGGACTGTGGGAAAAGGAAGAGAACAATGGAAAGGAGAGAACTAGGGAAAAAGAAGGAAACTTTGGGAAGAAGATAACTATGGGAAAAGGAAGAGAACTATGGGAAAGGAAGAGAACTATGGAAAGGAAGAGAACTATGGGAAAGGAAGAGAACTATGGGAAAAAGAAGGAAACTTGGGAAGAGTAACTATGGGAAAAGGAAGAGAACTATGGGAAAGGAAGAGAACTATGGGAAAGGAAGAGAACTATGGGAAAGGAAGAGAACTATGGGAAAAAGAAGGAACTTGGGAAGAAGATAACTATGGGAAAAGGAGAGAACTATGGGAAAGGAAGAGAACTATGGGAAAGAAGAGACTATGGGAAAGGAAGAGAACTATGAGAAAAGGAAGAGAACTAGGAAGAGAACTATGGAAAAGGAAAGAATTTCGAAAACAGGGAGAGAACTATGAGAACAAGAAGAAAGCTATAACCGAAAAAGACTGCGAGAACAGGAGAAAAACAATGAGAACAGGAAGTAAACTGTAAGAGCAGGAAGAGAGCTGGGAGAACAAACAAGGAAATGTGAAAACAGGAAGAGAACAGGGAGAACAGGAAGAGAAAAAGTAAGAGAACAGGAAGAGAACCGTGAAAGAACAGTGAGAGCAGGAAGAGAACAATGAGAACAGGGACAACAGAAACAGAAATAGGACTACAGGCAGACAAATATTTACGTTTGAAAAACATTAATTAAAATTATATATATATATATATATATATATATATATATATATATATAGGCTTTCGTTTCCACCGATAAAATCTGTGTGTGTGTGTGTGTGTGTGTGTGTGTGTGTGGTGTGTGTGTGTGTTGCTTTTATATGTATACATGTGCGTATCTATATGTGCGTCGGTGTGCACGTGCGTGCCTGCTAGCGTCATAGTAAGTGACGGCAGCGTAAGAAAGCTACGTCACAGCACGCAGTATGATGATGACGATGATGATGATGATGATGATGATGATGTGTGACGAAAACAAAAACAACAAACAATACCACTCTAACTTACAGAATTCGAATGGAAGGAGCAACGGCTGTACCAGCGGAATTCTGTTTGGCGATGCTCTTGTTAGGGGAAAACAAACAAACAAAGATTAACTGACTAAACAAACACGGTGTGGGCTGCGGCCAGTGTAGCCTTCATTACAGCCTGTATTCAGAGGGGAAATTGCGCTGTCCGCTTTGATGGAGGAAACGCCTCCGCTTTATCAAGGAGGGCGGCCACACAGGCAAAAATAAAGATTCCAGTTGTTAAAAAAAAATCGATGCTTTATTTCATACAAGTATGCACACACAAGAGATACACACACACACACACACACACACACACACACACACACACACACACACACACACACACACAACGTACTCACGCGGACGCGCACGCATGCAGGTACTCATGCACACACACTTACGTAAAAACACACGTACAGAGAGACGGACAGACAGACAGACAGATAACACGCACGCAGAGAAAAAAAAGACAGGGGGGGGGGGGGGTGACAGAAGGAAAGAGAGAGAGAGGGGGGGGGAGAGATAGCGAGCGAGAAAAACTTGTAAGATGTCTACAGGATTTTTCAAATTCCTCGTGTTTTGTTTCTAGGGTTTTTTCCTCTCTCTCTCTCTCTCTCTCTCTCTCTCTCTCCTCTCTCTCTCTCTCTCTTTTCTCTCTCTCTCTCTCTCTCTCTCTGTCTCTCTCTCTCTCTTCCATCTCCTGTCATTCTCTCCCCCCCTTTCTCTCTGTCCTCTCTCTCTCTCTCTCTCTCCTCCCCTCTCTCTCTCTCTCTCTCTCACACACACACACACACACACACACACACACACACACACACCACCCACACACTTACACCCGATCACGTGCTGTGGCATTCACGTACCGAGAAAGAGAAGAAGAGACGGCCAGACCGACAGGACAGGACAAGACAGATAACAATCACACCATAGAATCCTATCCCTCCATATACATGCATCTTTGAACAGCCGCGCTGTGCGGCCCAAAACAGCCGATGCATCTTGCATAGGAAACAGCCCCTAAATCTGTCAAACCTACCGGACAATGTACAGATAAGACTGGGCCATGTCTGCAAGGATTGGAATACCTCTGACTCATGTTACGATCCTATCTGGGGACTGGTGTCACTGAAGGAATGGTCGATTCACGGAGGTCAGAATCCAAACTGAATTCTTTGCCATCGACTGAAGTACACTAAGTTTAACTCTTCCAAGACCCAAAGCTGCAAGCCAAACGTCTCGTTTGAACACCGCCAAGGGACGGTTACCGTCACAGAGTGAGATTTTTTTTTTTCGTACGGCGGCAAGATAAAAAAGAAAAGTATTACAGTTTATAATCGACTGTTGTTTTCTTCTATGTTTTTTTTTTTTCTTAAAGAGTGATAAGACAATGTATAAGAAAAACTATAAGATTACAAGCCTCTGAACAAAATGGCCGTAAAAATAAGCTGGTTGCGGACACCCTGAAACCAGCTAGCGTGGAAAAGGGTTAACGACGTGATCAACACAAAACTGCTCACACACAAAACGGGGCACGACAGGGTGAAAATAGACAGCAAGCTGGCAACAGAATGGGACAGTGCAGAAAAACAGTCAACATTCATGATAAAGTAATGTACAACATCACACCACAGATGTTCAGTCTTTACACACACACACACACACACACACACACACACACACACACACACACACACACCCCTCTCTCTCTCTCTCTCTCTCTCTCTCTCCATCCTTCTTTCTCTCTCTCTTCATCCTTCTCTCTCTCTCTTCATCCTTCTCTCTCTCATTCTGTCTCTCTCCTTCTCTCTCTCTTTCTCTCTCGCTCTCCCTTTCTCTCTCTCTTCGCCCGCTCTCTCTCTCTCTCTCTCTCTCTCTCTCTCTCTCTCTCTCTCCTTCCCCATCTCTCCCTCTCCCCTCTCTCTCTCTCTCCCTCTTCTCTCTCTCTCCTCCTCTCTCTCTCTCTCCTCTCTCTTCGTGACACCTCATAGGTTCACCAGTAAAGAGATGTTCGTGTATGGGACTGCTTTCATTCCTACCACATCCCGTCTAAACACGACCCTAGTGCGCGTGTGTTTGATTTTCCCGTCCTCCACCTCACTGGCACGTGATGGCTCTCGCTTCTCTCCAAGGTGGAGTGGGGTTATCGTGCATGCCAGATCTGTTCATGCATGCGTTCAACCATGGAGTGTGGGTTTACAGTTCAACCATGGAGTGTGGGTTTACAGTTCAACCATGGAGTGTGTGGCGTTCAAGTTCAACCATGGAGTGTGTGGTTTGAAGTTCAACCATGGAGTGTGGGTTTACAGTTCAACCATGGAGTGTGGGTTTACAGTTCAACCATGGAGTGTGGGTTTACAGTTCAACCATGGAGTGTGGGTTTACAGTTCAACCATGGAGTGTGTGGTTTGAAGTTCAACCATGGAGTGTGGGTTTACAGTTCAACCATGGAGTGTGGGTTTACAGTTCAACCATGGAGTGTGGGTTTACAGTTCAACCATGGAGTGTGGGTTTACAGTTCAACCATGGAGTGTGTGGCGTTTCAAGTTCAACCATGGAGTGTGGGTTTACAGTTCAACCATGGAGTGTGGGTTTACAGTTCAACCATGGAGTGTGGGTTTACAGTTCAACCATGGAGTGTGGGTTTACAGTTCAACCATGGAGTGTGTGGCGTTCAAGTTCAACCATGGAGTGTGTGGTTTGAAGTTCAACCATGGAGTGTGGGTTTACAATTCAACCATGGTCTGTGGGGGGTTAAAGTTCAACCATGGAGTGTGTGGGTTTACAGTTCAACCATGGAGTGTGTGGGTTTACAGTTCAACCATGGAGTGTGTGGCGTTAAAGTTCAACCATGGAGTGTGTGGGGTTAAAGTTCAACCATGGAGTGTGGGGTTAAAGTTCAACCATGGAGTGTTGTGGGGTTACAGTTCAACCATGGAGTGTTGTGGGGTTAAAGTTCAACCATGCAGTGTGGGTTTGAACTCTCATCCCACAGACTAAGAGGGCACTGGTTCTCTGCACAGATGCTAACTTACGATACGAAATATCTTCCAGTTGGCCGTGTAGGAGAGGGAAGCGAACACAGGCCCTGGAACAAGTCTGAAGATCCCTTATCCGCTGAGCCACAGATCGAGCCCTTTAGGTTGTTATGAAAAGATGATATACGTCTACAAGAACAATGAATTCATCTGTGGCAATAACGATAATCATAATAAAAATAACAATAATGAGAATCATGAATAAGTGTTATATCACGGGTCGAGACCTATACGGTTGATGAATACCATTTAGGCTATACACGCAAGAACGGGCACTGATCCAGATTCACCAATCTTTTACTTATTCATCTATCCATAAACGTGTATGTGTGTGTGTGGAGAGAGAGAGAGAGAGAGAGAGAGAGAGAGAGAGAGACAGACAGACAGACAGACAGACAGACAGACAGACAGACAGAGACACAGAGAGAGAGAGAGAAGCAGAGAGAAAGACACAGACACAGAGAGTACGCGCATGAGCACGCATAAACGTCAGCAAACAAATGTGCATTTCTGTGTCGGCATAGGTGTGTGTGTGTGTGGTGTGTGTGTGTGTGTGTGTGTGTGTGTGTGTGTGTGTGTCTGTCTGTCTGTCTGTCTGTCTGTCTGTCTGTGCTAATAATCAACATGAGCGTGTTATGCATGCGAGCACTGGGATGCTACCCTGTGTGTGAGTGTGTGTGTGTGTGTGTGGCGCGCGCGCGCGCGCGCGCGCGCGTGTGTGTGTGTGTGTGTGTGTGTGTGTGTGTGTGTGTGCGTGCGTGCATCTGCAATGCTTGCCGACTGCACCATAAAATACTCGGCATCCCCTCAGCAGTGCACAACTACTCATTTCCTACAAACCACCAGGGTAAAAACCAGCGGCCCAGGAGAAGGGAAGGAGAAGAGGGAGAGAGAGAGAGAGAGAGAGAGAGAGAGAGAGAGAGAGAGAGAGAGAGAGAGAGAGAGGCAAATGGGGCGAGGAAAGTGAACGGGGGGGGGGGGGGGGTAGGAGGATGCGGGGGGAGAAGAGGGGGGAAGGGGATGGGGAGGGGGGAGGGGGGTCTCCTTTTGAGACTATGGGCCATTACGCTGATTTCAAAACGATTGGGAAAAACGGCGGAGTAAAT
>CM065720.1:62870648-62875648 GCA_033310375.1 Conus canariensis | reverse complement strand
CATGATTATTATCGTTACGGTTGTTATTATCATTATTGTTATCATCATTATTATTATTACTATTATCATTATTATTATCATTATCATTGTTGTTGTTGTTGCTGTTGTTGCTATCATCATCATCATCATTTACATTGTACTTGTCGTTAATGCATATAATTTTTCAGCGATAACGATAATTTCTTTTTGTTTTGAATGAAATTCTACTTTTTTATTATTATTATTATTATTATCATCATTATCATTATTCAAATGCACTTTTCTTAGCGATACTTTCCCGTATTTCCAATCTGGCCCAAACTCGTATACTACACTTTCCACATCAAAGACTCGGATTCTTCACAACGGTATCGCTTGTGTTGCGCTCAGCGGCCAACTAACTAACTGCCCGTGAGGTTTGTAACGTGCGATCGCTGGAGCATCTTAAAAAAGCCAGCAGCTTTTCTGCTCAATTTGTAAAGTTGCTGCGAAGATGATTAAGGAGTGGGTGGGGGAGGAGGGGGAGGGGGGAGGAGAGGGGAGAGGGGGAGGAGGGTTCACAGTCAGGGGAGATAATGGGGTAGGCTCAGATCCTGAAAGATAAAAATGCACCACTTCCACTGGACGATGGGAGGTGGGGGTGGGGGGTGGGGGTGGGGATGGGATGGGGGACGGAGTAGCAAAGGTGTGTGTGGGGGCGGGGGGGGGGGTGGAGAGGGTGGAGAGTGGGGCTAGCTAGACTAGCTCAGCTGAGTAACAGCGATCCGTGAAAGACGTTCCGAGCGTGAATCATGCATGCGCCCCCCCCCCCCTCCAAACACACACACACACACACACACACACACACACACACACACACACACATACACACACACACATACATATATATTATATTCATTTATTTATTTATATAAGTGCCAGAATTGCGGCGCCTGTCTTCTTTTCTTGTCGTTCTGGGGGTACCCAGGGTAGTAAGTACGTGTAAGCCACATCCCTAAGCCCGGCTATATTCCCACTCTCCACCCCCACCCTTCCCCCCCCTACCCCACCCCAACCCCCACCGTTACCCCCCCCCAATCCCCCAACCCCCCACCCACCCCCACCCCCCCTCGAGCTGGGACAGCACTTTGCTGTGGTGTTGCACCTTTGGTGGGGACGGTGAAGCTACACTGTAACTAAGACAAACGCACTAATCGATGACTGGGGGGAGGGGGAGGGGGGGAGGGGGGTTCTACTGCTGTCTAGACATCCACCGATCGAGGCCACGGGGATCGGTTACTGCACGTGGGGAGAGACTAAAAACAATCATAGCACGCAGAGAGAGAGAGAGAAGAGAGAGAGAGAGAGAGAGAGAGAGAAGACGATTCATAAAATACCTATTAAGTATTGTTTGTGTGTATGTGTGTGTGTTTTTTTCGGGGTTTTTTTTGTTGTTGTTTGTTTTTGTTTGTTTTTGTTTTGTTTTGTTTTTTTTGTTTTTGTTGTTGTTGTTTTTTTTTGGGGGGTTTTTTGCTGGGGGGGGGGGGGGCGGAATTGTAGAGAGCAGAAGAGAAGCAGGATAGGGAGGAGAGAGACAGACAGACAGACAGACAGAAGACAGACAGGGAGAGAGAGACAGACAGACAGACAGACAGACAAATAGAGAGAGTGAGGGGAAGAGGGGGAAGAAAAAGACCGACCGACAGACAGGTGATCGAAGAGAGAGAGAGAGAGAGAAAAGAGAGAGAGAGAGAGAGAGACGAGACGACGGGACGCGACGACGACGACGGACGCACGAAGATGTTATTTTTCTTTACTTCTACAAGCAGGCGGACGCACAAACAGCGTGTGACATCTCTCATTAATCCTACTGCATTTTCGTTTTCTTCCCACTTTTCAATATGTTTAACTCTCTCTCTCTCTCTCTCTCTCTCTCTCCTCTCTCTCCTCTCTCTCTCTCTCTCTCTCTCTCTCTCTGGCGCCTTTGGACGTTTATACTGTCTGCATGTAACAAAGACAAATCAGACAACCAATCTGACTTGGGTCTCTGTGTGTGAACGAAAAACTGTCGACATACTGCAGTGAAGGAAGAACAGGTCAATAATGGAGAGAGAGAGAGAGAGAGAGAGAGAGAGAGAGAGTCAGAGTCAAACACACACACACACACACCCCACACACACACACACACACAGACTAAAAAGAGAGAAAATAAATGTCCACTCTTCATCGATTGCGTTGTTTTCTCATTTAAAGTGCCTTGAAATAGAATAATTAGGGTAACTGACACACAGAGAGAGAGAGAGAAAGAGAGAGAGAGAGAGAGAGAGAGAGATGTGAGAGATGTGAGAGAGACAGACAGAGGGGAAGAGAGAGAGGGAGAGGGAGAGACTGACAGAGAGAGAGAGAGAGACGGAGACAGACAGACAGAGAGGAAGAGGGAGAGGGAGAGACTGACACAGAGAGAGATAGAGACAGACAGACAGACAGACAGACAGACAGAGGCGAAGAGAGACAGACAGTCAGACAGACAGACAGACAGTTCAGTCGCCTTCTCGCCGCTTCTCTTCTTCGCTTTTTCAGACAGACGCACAGCGTGCTGCCATTCATTCACCACCTAGGCCTACCCATCCTGCTGACCTCTCTCTCTCTCTCTCTCTCTCTCTCTCTCTCTCTCTCCTCTCTCTCGTCATTTGAGAACAGACTCCAGATAACAGGTGTTGGAGTTATGCCTTACAAACGTCATACACACGAGCCAACATGTTCTACACCTTCTTTTCACATTCCCTAGGTATACTTGGGGGGATGGGGGTAGGGGTGGGGGGTGGGAAGCTAAAACGACGGCTAGGCAAATATTACACACACACACACCACACACACACACACACACACACACACACACACACACTTCATTCTTTAAAAAGGTAAATCAAACAATACGCCAAAACGTGATTTTAAAAAAATATTGCACCCACACGTTTGGAAGGGAGAAGAGGGAGGGAGGTGGAAGGGGCAGACTAGGAGGGGGGGTGGTAACGAACGTTCTAGCTATACAGGTTTTCAACTACAAAAAAAAAAAAAAAGACTGAACATCACAGCTAACGACATTCCCAGCAAAATGAAAAGGCGAACATCAAATCCTCAAAAGCGACTCTTGCTCCATCATCGTAAACTCTACCGCCCCCCCCCCCCCCCCCCCCTGCCCCCCCCCCCCCCAACACTCACTCACTTCCAACTCCATCCCCACTACCTCACACACACACACACACACATACACACACGCGCGCGCGCGCGCGCGCGCTCGCACGCACGCACTCACACACCCACACACACACGCACGCACACACACACACACACACACACACACACACACACACACACACACACACACGCACACACAGAGCAACAACAACTGGAAGCTGCCCAGTGGTGCAGCTCTGGGTGGCCATCAGTCAGTGTGGTTTTTTTTACCTGCAGGTTGATTCGGTCGTTGGGAGGGTTCCTCGATCCGAAGTGCGAGTAGATGACCTGCTCCGGAGCGAAGTCACAAGGAAAGCTGGTGGGCATCAACCGCCCAGGCCGCTGAGCCAAAGGGTCATTGTCCAACACAGTGACCGCGCACCTGTGCCCAGGCGACACCTGGATCTGCAGATCCGCCTGGGTCAGGTACACGGATCTCCCCAAAGGGACCTGGATCCCTTTGTTGGCGAGCAGGATGTTCTCGGCGCTCAGCGCCGCGCTCTGGCCTTGGACAGGGCAGGACAGGAGGCAGGCACAAACCAAGAGAACCAAGAAGACAGGTGTCCACCGAGAGAACGAACCGTGACACGTGCGTTGTGGTGGTGATGATGATGATGATGATGATGGTGTTTGTTGGGGAACCCGATCCTTCGCTTCCCCACCCATCTCCTGGCCCTGGCCTTGGCCACGACGAGGCCGCCGCATGGTCATCGGATGGCGCGGGAGTTTTCTGCCACTGACCGACCACCCCCTCCCTCTGCTGAGCTCAGCAACCACAGCGAAGGACACGATCGCCACAGACTTCAGAGACAAGGCCAGACAGACAGACAGCTCGCGGCAGTATCTCCTCGACAATCGGTTTGAACTCCCCCCACAAACCTTGCAGCTCTCTCCTTCGCTCTCTCGCTCTCTCTGTCTCTCTCTCTCTCGTCGAGCGATTCGCCCCGTTTCCATTCGGACACTGGCAGCACCACGCGCGTGCCGCCCTAGACATAAAGTTCGCTTGGGGGGCGGGAGGGGGAGGAAAGGGGAGGGCGGAGGGGTGGGAAGGGGTAGAGATGGAAGGTGTGGGAATAGAAGGGGGGAGGGCCGTCTGGCTTGTAGACCTAAACTCCTCCCTCGGTGCTCCCCCCCCCCCCCCCTCCTCTCTCCCATTTCTCTTTCTGGCTGCTCCGGCGCGCTCGAACGCTCGCGCGCACACACACACACACACACACACACACACACACACACACACGTATTCCCCCCTTCCTGTACACACACAACACACACACACACACACACACACACGCACACGCGCGCGCGTATTCCCCCCTTCCTGTACACACACACACACACACACACACACACACACACACACACACACACACACCAGACCTCTCTCTCCTCTCTCTCTCTCTCTCTCTCTCTCTCTATTGAGCGGCGTGTTCCGCGTGACCTCTCCCTCTGACTTCCGGCAGCTTCATTACCATAGCTGTGTCAACACAAAGCCGCGTGCCCCACCAGACGGTGAGGGTCTGCTGTGGCTGACAGGGTAACACTCCCAGTCCCCTCCCACACCTTCACCTCGCTCTTCAGGTCTACCCTTTTTTTTCCCCCTGGTGCTGCCAACTTCTCCACCAACCTCACCACTCATAGTTTAACGCTGTAGAAGAAACAGGAAGGCATTGTTTCCATGTGTGTGTGTGTGCGTGCGTGCGTGCGTGGCGTGTGTGTACGTGCGTGTGTGTGTGTGCGTGTGTGTGTGTGTGAGTGTGCGTGCGTGTGCGTGCGTGTGCGTGCGTGCGTGCGTGTGCGTGTGTGTG
>CM065720.1:62845648-62863148 GCA_033310375.1 Conus canariensis | reverse complement strand
ACCCACCCCCACCCCCACCCTCCTTAGAAGTGATAAGAAATCTGGCTGAAAGACAAAGGAAATGTTTCTTTTCTTTTTTTTTTAAGAAGAAAAAGAAGTAGCAATCCACACCAGTCCGCGAGCTGAAGAAACCACATTGAGTTTGTTCGAATCACTGTTGAGGCTGCACTATTGCCTTGTCATAAATATGTATACAGTCACCCTGTCGCTGATATCTAGACAATCGTCCTGTGGTTGACATCTGTACCATTATCCTGTCAGTGACGTCTCTATTGCCGTCCTGTGGTTGAGATCTGTACTATCGTCCTGTCGTTGACATCTGTACCATTATCCTGTCAGTGACGTCTCTATTGCCGTCCTGTGGTTGAGATCTGTACTATCGTCCTGTCGTTGACATCTGTACCATTATCCTGTCAGTGACGTCTCTATTGCCGTCCTGTGGTTGAGATCTGTACTATCGTCCTGTGGTTGACATCTGTACCATTATCCTGTCAGTGACGTCTCTATTGCCGTCCTGTGGTTGAGATCTGTACTATCGTCCTGTGGTTGACATCTGTACCATTATCCTGTCAGTGACGTCTCTATTGTCGTCCTGTGGTTGAGATCTGTACTATCGTCCTGTGGTTGACATCTGTACCATTATCCTGTCAGTGACGTCTCTGTTGTCGTCCTGTGGTTGAGATCTGTACTATCGTCCTGTCAGTGACGTCTCTGTTGTCGTCCTGTGGTTGACATCTGTACTATTATCCTGTCAGTGACGTCTCTGTTGTCGTCCTGTGGTTGAGATCTGTACTATCGTCCTGTGGTTGACATCTGTACTATTATCCTGTCAGTGACGTCTCTGTTGTCGTCCTGTGGTTGAGATCTGTACTATCGTCCTGTGGTTGACATCTGTACTATTATCCTGTCAGTGACGTCTCTGTTGTCGTCCTGTGGTTGAGATCTGTACAATCGTCCCATGGTTGATGTTTTGAACAAACATCCCGTTGTTTATGTCTGTCTTGTTGTTCTATCATCTGTGTACAATTGATCTGCAATTGTCCCGTTATTGATGTCTGTTCAGTTGTCCTGTCATTAATGTCTGTTCAATCGTCCCAACATTGATGTCTGTTCAGTTGTCCTGTCATTGATGTCTGTTCAGTCATCATGTCATTGATGTCTGTTCAGTTGTCCTGTCATTAATGTCTGTTCAATCGTCCCAACATTGATGTCTGTTCAGTTGTCCTGTCATTGATGTCTGTTCAGTTGTCCTGTCATTGATGTCTGTTCAGTCATCATGTCATTGATGTCTGTTCAGTTGTCCTGTCATTGATGTCTGTTCAGTCATCCTGTCATTGATGTCTGTTCAGTTGTCATGTCATTGATGTCTGTTCGGTCATCATGTCATTGATATCTGTTTAGTTGTCATGTCATTGATGTCTGTTCAGTTGTCCTGTCATTGATGTCTGTTCAGTCATCATGTCATTGATGTCTGTTCAGTTGTCCTGTCATTGATGTCTGTTCAGTTGTCCTGTCATTGATGTCTGTTCAGTCATCATGTCATTGATGTCTGTTCAGTTGTCCTGTCATTGATGTCTGTTCAGTCATCATGTCATTGATGTCTGTTCAGTTGTCCTGTCATTGATGTCTGTTCAGTTGTCCTGTCATTAATGTTTGTTCACTCGTCATGTGATTGATGTCTGTTTAGTCATCATGTCATTGATGTCTGTTCAGTCATCATGTCATTGATGTCTATTCAGTTGTCCTGTCATTGATGTCTGTTCAATCGTCCTCTCGTTAATTTCTGTTCAGTTGTCATGTCATTGATGTCTGTTTAGTCATCATGTCATTGATGTTTGTTCAGTCATCATGTCATTGATGTCTGTACAATCGTCATGTCATTGATGTCTGTACAATCGTCTAATCATTGATGTCTGTTTAGTCATCATGTCATTGATGTCTGTTCAGCCGTCATGTCATTGATGTCTGTTTAGTCATCATGTCATTGATGTCTGTTCAGCCGTCATGTCATTGATGTCTGTTCAGTCATCATGTCATTGATGTCTGTTCAGCCATCATGTGATTGATGTCTGTTCAATCGTCCTCTCGTTAATGTCTGTTCAATCGTCATGTCATTGATGTCTGTTCAGTTGTCATGTCATTGATGTCTGTTCGGTCCTCATGTCATTGATGTCTGTTCAGTTGTCATGTCATTGATGTCTGTTCGTTCCTTATGTCATTGATGTCTGTTCAGTCGTCCAGTCACTGGAGGACTGTTGTCCTACGATTGATGTCTGTACGATCGCCATGTCATCGATGTCCGTTAAACCGTTTTACCGCGACTGTATGGCCATCCTGGCCACTCATATCTGAAGAGTCGTCCTGTTGTTGATGTCTGTAGAAACATCCTTCAAAGCCAGTACGCAAGCTTCTTTTTTTCATTTGATTTAAATGGAGCAAAATTTAGAAAGAGAGGGGGTTAGTTACCGCCAAGGACATAGACAAACAAAGTACAAGACAAGATACAATGCATTATAAGCTCTTGGGTCTTCTTCAGGCAAAAATAAACAACATTTAGAACAGTGAAAACGAAGAACAAGAAACGGTGTCTATGTCCTTGGCAGTAACTAACCCCCTCTCTTTCTAAATTTTGCTTCATTTTCCGCCCTCAGTCTCTCCGTTTGGAAACTTAATTGAAATGGAAGCATCTATTTCAACTAACTGTTTTATCATTCGGGCCTCTGAGTAAATTCTCTCACCTACTCGAACAGGCCAGTGTCCCACTATGAATGCGTCTTGTCAATTGTTTTGCCTTGTGATTGATAGTGTTAGTTTCCGGCGAACGTCAATCACTTCATAGCTGACTCGAGTGCTTTTGCATTGAGATTGATTGCATGCGCGTTTCCGGCGAATGTCAGTTACTTTATTTGTTAAATTCGAGTGTGACTCAAGCCCGTGTTATAATTGTTGGTCACCATGGAAACCGTGGAACGAAATAGCCACGATAATCTGTGCATACAGCTGTTAGGTAGTCTTACTTTGTTGCATGTAACTATAGGCTCTGCCAACAGAACAGTAACAACCAGCCAACCAACCAACCAACCAACTAACCAGGCCACTAAAGTTTGCATGATGGACACAGTTGAAGGGTATTGCATGCTGTCTTGTTACAAGTGACTTAGGAAGAATCGTGATTTGCCATTGAGTGGAAGAAAGATGGAATGGGTTAAGGTGAGTGAAGTGATGGGCGTACACCCGGGCCGTGTCGTCTTTTAACTGTGTTCAAAGCTGGGATGTCTAGGTTTTGTTTGTTTCTTTGTTTGTTTGCTGATTTGTTTGTTTCTTTGTTCTAGAGTCTACCTGGGCTTTGCCGTGGTAAACACAATGACTTAATAATGAGCGGTGCTGCAGAGCTTCGCACATCTGCCGATGCTTGTCGGGTCCGGGTATTTCCGGGCGCTTGCGCATGACGGATGTGCTTTATAGCAATTAGAGGTTCAACATAGAGGAGTCTCCCGTTTCATCGATAATATCCTCTCTCTCTCTCTCTCCTCTCTCTCCTCTCAAGGATATTCTGCCAACTCGGTCATCGGTCTGAATCAAATGGTTTAGTTAAGTTCATACACAAACGCACGCTCGCACGCACGCGCGAGCGCGCGTCATGCATCAAAATACAAAAATGTTAAGAATTTCATGGCTATATTTCATAAAGTGCTCCGCGTAAAATGACAAGAAATCATATGTGGAATAATAAGTCAACACTTGGTATCGTGGGAACAAGATATGCTATGAAAAAGCAGCTTCCGAAAACAAGAACAAAAAAAACAGTAAACAAGTTGGGTATTTTTTGCTCCCATAAGAAAACCTAACACAGAGTAACTTTTATTCAAGACTGGCACAGCCTTTTAAACTTGAATAAAGTCAGACAAATACATAGACGAACAATCTAATAGTGGGGGAAAAACAAGCGCAGGCCAACAACTGAACTATCTTCATAGTAATGACTTGGCAAAGATTTGAACTTAAGGAGGAGGGGGGGGGGGGATTTGAAGATGGAGAAATTGGGAACATGAAATTAAGAAAATATGTTACAGATATGAAACTCTTCACTAGCTGCATAAGGAAACCATCGCAATCCCTTTTGAAGGCAGATATATTTGTATTGCCTGCTCCGAGGCCTTTCGTCCGCTGGGTCGGACTTGTCAGGGAGACACAGCTGGTTGTGTCTGCGCTCCTGGCGTCAAATAGAGACACACCACAGTCCATAATACTGTGGTTTCTCACCACCAAGGGTGCAAAAAAGAATCCAATAGCACCCCCAAAGCAGCCAGCGAAGAGTAGTAAATGAAACCAAACGAAAGTGTGGGGAGGAAAAAAGTTGCTAAAAAACTAAAGACATTATGCAAATAGTATAAAATGTAGGGGACAATCTTTGAGCCTACGCTTGAGGATCCACCCAAAGATGCAAGGGAAATCAAAAGACAAACACACAGACGGACAGAAACAAATACAAATAACCTCAATTTAATCAAAACAAAATCGGAAATGAAATGAGGCAGGGAACAGTAAACGATAAACAGTAAACAAGTTGGGTATTTTTTGCTCCCATAAGAAAACCTAATACAGAGTAACTTTTATTCAAGACTGGCACAGCCTTTTAAACTTGAATAAAGTCAGACAAATACATAGACGAACAATCTAATAGTGGGGGAAAAAAAACAAGCGCAGGCCAACAACTGAACTATCTTCATAGTAATGACTTGGCAAAGATTTGAACTTAAGGAGGAGGGGGGGGGGGGGGGGGAATTTGAAGATGGAGAAACTGGGAACATGAAATTAAGAAAATATGTTACAGATATGAAACTCTTCACTAGCTGCATAAGGGAACCATCGCAATCCCTTTTGAAGGCAGATATATTTGTATTGCCTGCTCCGAGGCCTTTCGTCCGCTGGGTCGGACTTGTCAGGGAGACACAGCTGGTTGTGTCTGCGCTCCTGGCGTCAAATAGAGACACACCACAGTCCATAATACTGTGGTGTTCTCACCACCAAGGGTGCAAAAAAGGCCTCGGAGCAGGCAATACAAATATATCTGCCTTCAAAAGGGATTGCGATGGTTCCCTTATGCAGCTAGTGAAGAGTTTCATATCTGTAACATATTTTTCTTAATTTCATGTTCCCAGTTTCTCCATCTTCAAATTCCCCCCCCCCCCCCCCCCCCCTCCTTAAGTTCAAATCTTTGCCAAGTCATTACTATGAAGATAGTTCAGTTGTTGGCCTGCGCTTGTTTTTTTCCCCCACTATTAGATTGTTCGTCTATGTATTTGACTTTATTCAAGTTTAAAAGGCTGTGCCAGTCTTGAATAAAAGTTACTCTGTGTTAGGTTTTCTTATGGGAGCAAAAAATACCCAACTTGTTTACTGTTTATCGTTTACTGTTCCCTGCCTCATTTCATTTCCGAAGAAAAAAAAAAGCTGCAGTTAAAGGTTACATTTTTACCACAGAATTACCAGACACCACAGACAAATCGATCACGGAGTGTCTTTAACACCACAGACAAGAACGATATATAATTAACAAACAAAAGTCCGAACCGTAACTCGAACAGAACAGACTTCGCAGCAGAGCTCATGTCTTACAAAAAGAAATAGTCCAATACGCGAATTTTAAGACAGAAAAGAAAATGCTCAGTATCTGGCAGAATATTCGCTGGCAAGGTGTACCAGATAAACACTATCAAGACAAACATGACCAAACCAGCTGTCTCGTGAGATGTCAGATCCAAAGTTACGTCAACATTGCCCACGAAAAATGCTCTGCAGTGACGATCTACAAATCTTTTTTTTTTTTTTTTTTTTTGGCAAAATACATCCGTGTCTGCGTTGATGTGAAAAGACAATACTTGGCACCACATGCGTGCCAATGATATATAAATCATGGTTCAAGAATAAACCATGATCTGGCGTAAAGCTGTGTTATTACCATGTAATGATCCATAAGGTTTTCTCGTGACAGTGAAAGTCTGAGTCTCTCTCTCTCTCTCTCTCTCTCTCTCTCTCTCTCTCTCTCCACACACACACACACACACACACACACACACACACACACACACACACACACACACACACACATAAAGAAAGTACACAAAGAAGTTGACAAATGGCATTCTCATGTGCCATTGTCGCATCCTCTCAAATGAACCGCTATTCATTCATTAATCATGATATGAGACAGATGTGTTGCTAACCATATCGATTAAACAATGACAGCATGCAGACCGTAGATCCGACTAACAACAGCAGCAGCGGCAGCAGCAGCAGCAACAACAATAACAGCAACACTACCACAACTATTACTACTACTACTACTGCTGCTGCTGCTACTCCTACTACTACTACTTCCACAAATAATACCAATAGTAGTAGTAGTAGTAGTAACAACAACAATAATAATAACAGCAACAACAGCAATAATAATAATGATAATAACAACAACAATAATAATGATGATGACGATAATGATAATGATGATGATGATAATGCTTACAATAAATTTACCCTCAATATTGTGAGAACGAATCATGCCATGAAAATGGAGCGTCTGCGAACAACCAAAAAGTTGCGCTTGCAGACTTCCTTTTTACCACAAAATTACCAGACACTACTGATAAAAACCGTACGTAATTAACAAACACAATTTCGATCCGAGACGTGAACAAAGCAGACTTTTACTCGAGTGATACAAGACCTATAAAAAAATTTTAAAAAATCGATGCACGAATTCTAAGAGAGAAGACAAGACAATGCTCGCATGTGGCGAAATTTCTTGGCTGGCAACTGTACGAGATACAAGCCAATAAGATAAACAGTAGCAAAACAGCTGTCTCATGTGATATTAGACTAAAACTTACGTAAACAATGTGCACGTATAATGACGATCTACAAATCCTTATTGCAAAAGACATCCGTCACTCCGTGCCCATGAGAAGACAATAGTTGGCACGACATGCCTGATCAGTCTCGCATGCCAAACCATTTGGAAAGGTGGAAAGTGAATGATGTTTATTGTCAATATACCTTCAATTTTTTTTTCTGCAACTCTGAGCTACTCTTTCATGTGAGCTGAACAGATCTTTAAAAAAAGAAAAAGAAAAACATCTTTCAATTCAAGCATGCATAAAACTGTGGTGTCAAAACTAAATCATCGTTCAAATTTCCCATTTTTTTCCTGAATAATTATTTCTGGTGCAGCTATTTTAGTCTCATAATGCATTGTGTAGGCCTTAAACACGACTCTCCCTTCAGATGGATACAGAAATTTGCTCATCAGCCTGTAATGGAAGCAGAACAGACTGGTTCTCTCTCTCCCTCTCTCCGCCCCCTTTCCTTCACTGTTTTTTATATGCACCTCTCCCCATCCTCTCCTCCCCATCCTCTAACATACATAGTCACACACATACATGACAGTTTGCATGCATACACAGTGTGATACTAATCTGAGTTCGTGTACATACTGTTGCCCTTATATCTTGTTTTAAGATATAGAATTCAGTCAGTGGGATGATTAAAGTCTCTATAATAAGTCCAGTTTGTTTGTTTGTTTAATATTTTAAAGCTTAAAACATTTTGACATTATATTTGTTCTATTCTGTATCAATATCTCAGATCTTTTATAAAGATTATAATCAGTGGCAGACTTTTATTTACCTTACATTTTAGATATACGTTTGTTGTTGTTGTTTGTTTGTTTGTTTGTTGTTGTTGCTGTTTTGCTAGCAGTATAACAAATTCCATGGTATCATCAGTGTTTGTGGTTTATTTCTGCTCCAAACTGAACAAGATTTAAGACATGTTTAATTTCGATATCATATTACTGTTTTCTCTGAGCAAGCTTTCAAGTACTTTCCAAAAAAGCTAATGTGTGTGGGTACATTAAAAAAAGATAAGTATCTCATTTTTCTGTTGCGCAAAAGATGCACAGATTACAATTGGAAAGAACCATGTTTTAGCAACAATTAGTTGCCAATATTCTTTGAGTTATCTGCAGCTGCCAGCATCTTAATTTCACATCTTTTATTTTATGGAATTTGAAGAAAGGCTTTCCTAGATAAGATATTGTTAATTTTTTTCTGTCCATTTCGAGAAGTAATTTGATCTGATGTTACACTTTGTTTAATATATCATGATACAATTTTGCACCTTTTCAACAAAATAGATTGGTTTTTGTGTGACAGATGTTTTGACTGTAATGTTGCTATTTCCATGTATGTATGTTTGTAAAAATAGATTTTTTTTATTGCATGGCAGGTGTTTTATCTGTGATATTGCTATTTACCTGTATGCCTGTTTGTTTTATTTATTTCCCGATGAACTGGATCCAGACAAAATGCGTTGTGAAAGAAGCATTTATTTTGTTTGAAATTCTGCATATGTGAAGAATCCTCCATCCTCTTTTAAGAAATGACTTACACCATACATTCCTCTCTCGATGGATTTAATTCAACTTAAAACCTAATTTCCGACAAAATGTTTAGGGCTGAAGAAAACGTGTTCTACTGCTAATTCTTTTATTTTTTTTTATTTTTTTATTTTTGGTCCAATTTCATCATAAAGCATCTCATAAGCTTTAAATGTATTCAGATGCTCCATTCAAGGATGTCTATGTTTTGGCTGTCTTGCCCCATATAACTTATAATTAAACTATCTATTAAGCTTCATTTGAGGGATAGGATATATACTAGTAGAAGTTCTAAATCTCTCCTTTTTAAACTATTAACAACTGTTTCTCTACTGATACTCTTAACCCCCCCCCCCCCCCCCCCCCCCCCGCCCACTCCCTAAATTAAAAACTTTTTTTTTGCAAACTTTTTATCATGTTGTCAGGTGTATCTTTTGGCAGCTTCCAGATGTAAATGAGCTTTGAAAAAAAATTAAGTGATCTGAAAATGGCAACTCGTCCAAGTGGCGTGTGTGTGGGTGGGTGGGTGGGTGCTTGGGTGTTGTTGGATTTTTTTGTTTGTTTGTTGTTGTTGTTTTTTTTTTCGTAACCATATCCTGTAAAGAACTTTCATGTCTAAAGGTTTATTACCATGATTTATAGACTCTTATTAAATCAAGTTTTAAGTAACATTATGCCTGGTATCTTAAGTTTCTGAGGATTATATGATGAATTCAAGTTTGTCACGAATCTTATCGTTGATCTTTTTTTAACTACCCAATCAGATATGGCCCTGTGCGGTCGGCTGGGCCTTAAGCAACATTACCATACCTTACCTCATGAAGGAAGAAACATTAAGTCTTGACTGTTATTTGTAAAGAAATTCTATTATCCTCGGTTTTATGTTGTTTCTCCTCTAAATTCTTGTTTTGCTTTCTATTCTTTCTCCGTTCGCTATTGTATTCTTCTTTCTTATAGTTGCATACGTTATTGTTTTTGTCATCATGAGCATTAAGTCTGAAAAAATATGGAACAGAAAGTTCGATTTTGAAAAAGCGGGATATCAGATAATCGCATGCTGTCATATTGAATGTATCCATATCCATTTATAACATTTCTCATTTCTGCTGTAACCTTTAACTTATTTACAGTGCTCCAGATCCCCCCCCCCCCCCCCCCAAGTTAAATTTCCAAAACGTTTTGCACTTATTATCTTTATTTTATTTTGTATAAGATTTCATTAGATTTTATTATCTTTATAAATGTTCCAATCTAGTGGTCTGATCTGTATCCAGGCAGAATGTCGGCATGTTCTATATTTAGCTTTAATCTTTGCTTATTTTACACAACAAACTGTTCTCGTGCAGTTCGGAACTGAAGGCTAATTACCTGCCAGAAACTAGCTCGCGCCGGCTCAACTACAGTGATGTTTGCGTGTGAGATCGTCTGCTCGTGCGCTCCGCCTGAGAAAAACAAAATGCCATGTATCATCCCCAAACAGTTTGCTAAGTCTCACATTGATAGGTGGCAGAGAACGATTCGGCGAAATCTTAGAACAAGCCATACACTTTTTCCTTGGTAAAATGTTTCAATGCAGCTCTTTCACCCAGAACTATCAGCGTCACCTTCACGATTCGTTGTGATTTTGTTCTTCTTTACCGAAGGAGTTGGCAGCCATGTTTTTTCTTCCTGGTCCTTATCGGACGACTTACTGGCAACCATGTTTATTGAAACTGTAAAACATTTGACAATGTCTTTTCATTCTGATGATCATAATCGAATCACGTCTGCCATTAACTATTAATGATAGTGATTTCAGTCTGCGGTAAGCAAAGTCGTGTTGCTGAGGGCGGATATTTTTCAGCCATTCGGCTGTTATGTCGTCGGTGTATGCAGGACAGAAAAGTTGTTGGTTTTTTTTTTTTTAAGTTGTGGCTTTACAGGCGTAGACTTTCCCCACACTTTCCCATCACACAAGCACTTTGCTGCATGGTGCGTTCAGTTCTGAACACTTTAATTATATGATTCATGTTTGTTTGTTTGTTTTTGTTTTTGTTTTTTGTTTTTATGAAGAACTGTATTCTTTATGCACAGAAAGCGTAAGATCACGTTTTCCACGTGGACCTGGCGAACGCGTTCTCTATAATTTCTTGACGCCTGCATTCAAAGGCAGGCTGCGGTTAACTTCATTTTGGACACGCATTAGATGGGTCCACTGGTGCGTGCATGCGCATGTTCTCACTTCAGAGTTACCCCTTGGAAATGCGACGTGGCTCTCTGCTACCACATGCATTCCGTTCGAACGAATCACGTGTCACCGGAATCTCGAAGTTCTAATTAATCTCTAATTTAACGCTTAATTAACAAGACCCTCCGAAAACTACGAGCACCATCAAGGTGTCTTTCACATTTTTTTGAGGGTCTTAAAAGAGACCACGTCTGCTTTTTGAAGCATACCGTGACAGGCAAAAGGGAAAGGGGAGAAGGGGTGTAGGGTGGGGGAGGGGGGGGGGGGAGCGGGGCAAGTAAAAAAAAAAAAAATGGCGAATCGAAACCACTATCAATACCATTGTCAGGGACCAGCATTCTCCCGTCCATGAGATACAAGTGAAGAGAATGAAGTCCCATTGCGCTGAAGGGTCGCCCGTGGTGGCTTTTGTGCCGGGGAAAATAATTGGTTCTCTTCCGCCCCCCAACCTTGTTCGCAGCCTATTCACTAATCCTGCCAGATCCTCCGGGTGGAGGGTTTGTGATTAAAATTATTATAACTCCGTCAGATGATTGAGTCATAGGACTGGAACCCACTCCCAGGTTTCAGAATGGTCTCTGACCCCATGGAACACAGAGAGAAAGGGGTAGGGGGTTGGGATGAGGAGGGGGTTAGTGAGAGAGAGAAAGAGGGACTGTGCGTGTGCGTGCGTGTGTGAGTGTGTGTGTGTGTGTGTGGGGGGGGGGGGGGGTATGTGTATGCGTGTGCGTGTGTGTGTGTGTGTGGTGTGTGTGTGTGTGTGTGTGAAATAGAGAGAGAGAGAGGTGGGGTTGGGATGAGGAAGGGGTAGTGAAAGAGAGGGCTGGGGACGGAGAGAGAGAGAGAGAGAGAGAGAGAGAGAGAGAGAGAGAGAGAGAGAGAGAGAGAAGGGGGTGAATATAGTGACTGAGAGAGAGACAAGAGAGAGAGAAAGAGGCGGGACGAATATATAGATATATATATATAGAGAGAGAGAGAGAGACAGAGAGAGAGAGAGAGAGAGAGAGAGAGAGAGAGATCTTTTAGTCAACTTTCGGTTGATACCTTTTCGTGAAGGTTTTTAGACCAAAAGCCACATTAAGAGAGCTTCTCTTAGTCTGCATTTTCATTGACACTGGCCACAATGTCTGCTTCAGTTAAATTACTATTCCGTCCGTCCATAAACGTACACTTTCTCACTGCTAGTTTGGTTGTTCGGCAGCAAAGAACTGGATCAAGCATATGCGCATCAGTTACAGAATACGCAGTGACGTCGCACAGAGAAAAGCAAAATCATCTGCCTCATGGTATGATCTTCGATGTCCATCAAACTGAAATGACCTATATTTCCTTCTGTCCTACTTGTGGGTTCTGTTTGACAATGGTTTAAAACTAAAAGATTTAAAGAAAATGTCAATTTGTGTTTATTCATTTCAGCATTTATTGTTACCTGTGTGCATGTGTTTGGCGTAAGGTACATGGGTACGGTTGGAACTTAGGGTTTAAAGAATGTCTCCCTGTTTCTTCTGTGTTCTTTTACCGGCGTTGATTCTGTGCTAGGCGAGTAGGTGCCGTAAGCAATATTCGTTTGGAGTGACAAGCATGTGATTGTCTCAGACGGGAACAAAAAAGTGATCTTTCTGGTTGGGTATTTAGCATTTTCGTCTCCCTGCCTCTTTGAACATTTACTCGCCTTGAATAAACAACGAGCATTGTTTATTTCCTTTTACATCGTTTTGGAAATGGGGTGGAGACGAAGGCGGGGGTACCACAGTCATTGTCATGCATAAATCAACCTTAAAGATAATATCTGCAGACAGATACATACATACATACATACATACATACATACATACATAACATACATACATACATAGGGACAGACAGACAGACAGACAGACAGAGAGCAAAACGAAACAAAAGAAAACCAAAAGTGGCGACAGTCTTTAAGGGAGTGCACCAGCCAGACCCTGAACAGACACACATAACTGCCGTCAAGGTTAGGTCAGCAGTACCCAGGCAGAGCACAATACTTGGTCAGTAGGGGGCGGGAGGGGGGGGGGGGGGGCAATCAGAAAGCCTTGGCCCTAATGACCTGCACTGACTGCCCACCCCCAACGGGAAACCCACGTCATTATGGCTGGACGGGAAGTGGGCAACGATAGCCAATTGTCCAGCAAACTGTGGTCGTGTCGCTGTGTAGGTCTCCTCGACATGCACAATTCCGCGCGGGGAAGACTCTCTGGGAAAGCAACAGAGGACATACGTTCTAAAGCTTGAGAGAAATTCTTAGGAGATGAAAACTGTGAGGGCGCACGAACGAACACCTGCGTGCACACTACACACATACTTCCTTCCCCCCCCCCTCCTCCCCCCTTTCCCTCCCACCTTAGTCACACACACGCGCGCGCGCGCGCGCGCGCGCGCACAACACACGCATGCACACGCGCACGCGCTCACACACACACACACACACACACATCATCATCATCATCATCATCATCACCATCGTCATCATCATCATTAACTGTTATACACATCTAAGCGCACGTTTTGTCTTATCAATGGTGTTTTGTTTCGTTAAGACAAGCAAAATGAGATGCGTGAAAAAATGGAATACATATATACATATAATAACGAGATCAACCGGACTGGCTCCGAATCGCGAGCACAGCGCTCCACTCGTCCTAAGGGCGAACTCTGCCATCTTTCTAATTCTCTGTACATCCACTCGTCCTAAGGGTGAACTCTGCCATCTTTCTAATTCTCTGTACATCCACTCGTCCTAAGGGCGAACTCTGCCATCTTTCTCTGTTCCTCCACTCGTCCTAAGGGCGAACTCTGCCATCTTTCTCTGTTCCTCCACTCGTCCTAAGGGTGAACTCTGCCATCTTTCTCTGTTCCTCCACTCGTCCTAAGGGTGAACTCTGCCATCTTTCTCTGTTCCTCCACTCGTCCTAAGGGTGAACTCTGCCATCTTTCTCTGTTCCTCCACTCGTCCTAAGGTGAACTCTGCCATCTTTCTCTGTTCCTCCACTCGTCCTAAGGTGAACTCTGCCATCTTTCTCTGTTCCTCCACACGCCTAAGGTGAACTCTGCCATCTTTCCTGTTCCTCCACTCGCCTTAAGGGTGAACTCTGCCATCTTCCTCTGTTCCTCCACTCGTCCTTAGGGTGAACTCTGCCATCTTTCTCTGTTCCTCCACACGGCCTAAGGGTGAACTCTGCCATCTTCCTCTGTTCCTCCACTCGCCTTAAGGGTGAACTCTGCCATCTTTCTCTGTTCCTCCACTCGCCTTAAGGGTGAACTCTGCCATCTTTCTCTGTTCCTCCACTCGTCCTTAGGGTGAACTCTGCCATCTTTCTCTGTTCCTCCACACGGCCTAAGGGTGAACTCTGCCATCTTCCTCTGTTCCTCCACTCGCCTTAAGGGTGAACTCTGCCATCTTTCTCTGTTCCTCCACTTGTCATAGGGGTAAACTCTGCCATCTTTCCCTGTTCCTCCACTCGCCTTAAGGGTGAACTCTGCCATCTTTCTCTGTTCCTCCACTCGTCCATAGGGTGAACTCTGCCATCTTTCTCTGTTCCTCCACTCGTCCTTAGGGTGAACTCTGCCATCTTTCTCTGTCCCTCCACACGGCCTAAGGGTGAACTCTGCCATCTTTCTCTGTTCCTCCACGCGTCCTTAGGGTGAACTCTGCCATCTTTCTCTGTTCCTCCCACTCGCCTTAAGGGTGAACTCTGCCATCTTTCTCTGTACATCCACGCGTCCTTAGGGTGAACTCTGCCATCTTTCTCTGTTCCTCCACGCGTCCTTAGGGTGAACTCTGCCATCTTTCTCTGTACATCCACGCGTCCTTAAGGTGAACTCTGCCATCTTTCTCTGTTCCTCCACGCATCCTTAGGGTGAATTCTGCCATTTTTCTCTGTTCCTCCACTCGTCCTAAGGGTGAACTCTGCCATCTTTCTCTGTACATCCACGCGTCCTAAGGGTGAACTCTGCCATCTTTCTCTATTCCTCCACGCGTCCTTAAGGTGAACTCTGCCATCTTTCTCTGTACATCCACGCGTCCTAAGGGTGAACTCTGCCATCTTTCTCTGTTCCTCCACGCGTCCTTAAGGTGAACTCTGCCATCTTTCTCTGTTCCTCCACGTGTCCTTAAGGTGAACTCTGCCATCTTTCTCTGTACATCCACGCGTCCTAAGGGTGAACTCTGCCATCTTTCTCTGCACATCCACGCGTCCTAAGGGTGAACTCTGCCATCTTTCCCTGTTCCTCCCACTCGTCTTAAGGGTGAACTCTGCCATCTTTCTCTGTCCTCCACTCGTCTTAAGGGTGAACTCTGCCATCTTTCTCTGTTCCTCCACGCGTCCTTAGGGTGAACTCTGCCATCTTTCTCTGTTCCTCCACACGGCCTAAGGGTGAACTCTGCATCTTTCTCTGTACATCCACTCGTCCTAAAGGTGAACTCTGCCATCTTTCTCTGTACATCCACTCGTCCTAAGGGTGAACTCTGCCGTCTTTCTCTGTTCCTCCACTCGTCCTAAGGGTGAACTCTGCCATCTTTCTCTGTTCCTCCCACTCGTCTTAAGGGTGAACTCTGCCATCTTTCTCTGCCCCCCCCCCCCCCCCCCCACTCGTCTTAAGGGTGAACTCTGCCATCTTTAATTGGACCTCCATTTGACCTTGGGGCGAACTCTGTGTTGTTGTTGTTGTTTTCTCTACACATCCACTGAGTCTAAGGGTGAATTCTCCCGATATTCTCTGCACCTCGATCAGTCAAAAATGTAAACTCTGCCGTCTTTCTCTTTGCTTCCATTAGTTCTAAGGATGAATTCTGCCGTCTTTACTGGCAATTTAGCTAGTCCACGATGTGAATTCTGCCGATATTACCTGTATCTCCTCTTGTCCCTATGGTAACCTCTGGCGACTTATTCTTACTCTCAGTTGACTGAACAGACCGTGAGACACAGTTGGTTGGCTGGCAGAAATTTGACGGTATATTTCGCTGAAAAATATTTTCGGAATCAGCTTTGAGACTGAACGTAAAAAGAATGTTTAAATAAACACCAGCACCAGCCACCAAGACTGGGCTTTAGGTGTCATCAATTGTATGGCCACACAATCCAATGGCCACACAGATTATGATTTGTTTGTTTGTTTGTGTGTTTGTTTGTTTGTTTGTTTGTTTGTTAATTTGTTTGTTTGTTTGTTCGTTTGTTTGTTTGCTTGTTTGTGTCTTTCTTCTAAAAAAAAAAAACCCTTCTTCTAAAAAAAAAAAGAGACGGACGACGTGGAAGCTAAAGTGCGGTTGAGATTCGGCTCGGCGTTTGGTAGTGGTTTACCTGTGATTTTTTTTTTTTTTTTTTTTTTTTTTCCCCCTTAAAGTGCTTCGAGGAGTCGCGGCGCCTTCATTCACAATCTCATGTACCCCTCTGGCACTGGTGCTGTAAAATGCTTATGCCAGTAAAGCGTCTCGACTTCGGCGTCTCACCTCCAGCTGTTGCAAGGCCGGCCCCTCTTCCTCTTTCCCTGTGGGTTCCAGGCCAGGGCTTGGCGTGTAGTGCTGGACAAATTACTATAGGATTAAGTAATTTCTATTTTAGACAGTCCTGGAGAAGTACATTAAAGACGAAAATTTGGCAGAGAAACAACTGGTGTTTTTTTTTGTTGTGATCAAGTGTAAAAAAAACAAAACAAAGCAAAACAAAAAAACTGTACAACAAATAAAAAAAAAAGAAAAAAAAATTGCACAGTGTGTCTTAAGAAAAGGAGAAGGGAGGAACGAGCGAAGCAGGTGGATAGACTCGGTGGTATGACAGGACATCCTGTAATTCTTGCTTCGTAAGAGATCCAGAAAAAAAGAAGAAAAAAACGTCCATTGACAAGAACGATGACTCACAGGGAGCCGATCACGGGTCATAGAGTAGCTTTCCCCTGTTTCTGACAAGACGAGCGGTTGGGTGTGGGTCCCTGACCTACACTTCCTGACCCGAGACAATATTGACGTGGGGTGTTTGGGGGGGTAAGGTTTCACCAAACATCGACCAGAAAGCAAGAAACTTACTAAACTGTTTTCCTCCTCGCCACCTAGACAATTGCTTTGATCACAGGCACTGGATGTTGATGTTTTGTATAGACTTGTTATCTTGTGGAACTGAAAACCCAAAGTCTCTGTTGACGAACGTCAATACGCTACTGTGTGTGAGTGAGTAAATGGACTACTGTGCGTGTGTGTGAGAGAGAAAATGGGAATGGTAAAGACGGAGGAGGGGTAGGATGTGTGTGTGTGTGTGTGTGTGTGTGTGTGTGTGTGTGTGTGTGTGTGTGTGTGTGTGTGTGTGTGTTTGTGTGTGTTTGTGTGTGTGTGTGTGCGTATGTGTGTAGTGTGTGGTGTGTGTAGTGTGGTGTGTGTGTGTGTGTGTGTGTGTGTGTGTGTGTGTGTGTGTGTGTGTGTGTGTAGAGAAGACTGCACTTGGGTCTGCGTGCATATGACACCAAGATCTAAACGTCTTTTTTCATATCAGCGAAAAATAATAACCTGTTGACATTTGTCTGTTTGTCTGCCTGCCTGTCTGTCTGTCTGTCTGTCTGTCTGTCTCTCTCTGTCTTTGTCTCTCTCTCTCTCTCTCTCTTCTGTGTGTGTGTGTGTGTGTGTGTGTGTGTGTGTGTGTGTGTGTTGTTTCACATCGTCTGCTTGTGAAGGAATCGTTATTTCCCAATCTGTCCTTATTCTGTCTGACAGTCTAATTGCCCATCAGTCGGGTACCTGGCTATTCTGTCTTCCCTGCCTTTGTTTCCTCCGTCCGTCCGTCTTTCCTTCCTTCCAACCTTCCTTTCTTTAAAGCGGAGTTAGG
>CM065720.1:62833148-62835648 GCA_033310375.1 Conus canariensis | reverse complement strand
CTACTGCTACTACTGCTGTTGCTGCTACTACTGTGTTGATACCATCATCGATGCTGCTGCCATAGTTGATACCGCTGAGAGTGCTAACACCATCAGTCTTGCTAAGATATCCCTATTGATAGCATTATAATCTGCTGTCTCTGACATCGGTACCACGCCACACATGTACCGCTACCACTACCAGTACAACCACAATTCTATGGCAATGATCACCGCTGTTATTATTCCTGCTGCTGCTATTGCTGCTGAGGCTGATAGTATTTCTACTCCACACAAAAGGCCTTGCAGGACTGCTTGCGACCGATCGGTTTGGCAGTTGAGGACAGTACTTATCTAGGTCCCACTGGCACCGTCGGCTCTCTCTCCTCTCTCTCTCTCTCTCTCTCTCTCTCTCTCTCTCTCTCTCTCTCTCTAACCATTCCCAATATAGTGACTCAAATACAACTATTACAACCGCTACTGCTGCTGCTGCTGCTGCTGCTACTACTACTGCTACTACCACTATCAGACTTCAAAGTTCAGACTTTCATGTTTGTCGTAAAAATCGTCAACAGAGTTATGGACATTAAACAAAACCAACGAAATAAACAACAACAAATAAGTAAAACAAACAAAAAAGTGAACAAAATACATGTACTCAAAAATGAGCTGATATGTTTGACCAAAAAAAATCGTTATATTTTGGGGGAAGGGGGGGGGGGGGGGGGGGGGGGGAGCAGTCTATTTTCAGCTGTATTCAAAAGTTCTTTTCAGAACTGAGTTTGACATTGTTCGTTACCAGTAGTCAGAAGACAAAATCTCAGTTCATCACACAAGGAACATTAATACAGAAAATGCAACGCATCCTGCACAACTCGCACGATTTACGTAGCTGAATTTGTATGGGAATGTTGCAATAACTTCTCACCCCCCCCCCCCCCCCCCCCCCCCCCCCCCCCCCACTCCACCGCCCACCTCTTTCTCGATTTCAAGTTCCTAGACATGTAATCGTAAACAACACAGCGATCTTGCATATGGTTAAGTACTTTTTGAAGCTTTATGAGTTGAATTTTGTTAAATAAAATCATGGAAAGTCCCTTTTTGTGTCCCCCTTCATCCCCACCCCCACCCCGCTTCCGCATTTTTCTTCCCCCGCCACAAACGAAATTTGAAACGTGTTAGTTCATAATAATTGAATTCTAAGTGACTTGGCGTTGCGTGTGCCCTGATTTTCCCAGTCATGCGAGAAACCTATTGACTGCACCCATCGTTTTCACGGAGTTTATCCAGGGAATCTTGTGTTACTGTTCCAGTAACAACGTGTCATTACAGGCTTGTGTTAGGAAGCTCTCTTCCTTCAGTTCAGCCATATGAAACCGCAATGATGTTGCTTGGCACCATATTTCTATTACCACCACCTCCGCTGCTGCTGCTGCTGCTGCTGCTGCTGCTGCTGCTGCTGTCACTCTGGCAACATCAGAAAACCTGGGGTAGTTAATTAGGCTTTCGCTAATCAAGCAAAAAAACAAAAAAAAAAGCCCGTAATTTCTTGATTCAGATGTCGCATGTTTTCTTCCCTCTTTACAGGAACTTAATGTAGCGGTCTGGGTGCTAGTCTCTCAGATGGGACGACGAACCCGGAGTCGCGTGGGCAGCAGGCTTTTAGCGCTCGTAACAGAACCCACAATATAGAGGAACCTGTCACTGGTGAAGATCGATAGAAAAATCCTCTTTGAGCTAAACAGAAACTAGCAAAGAAAGAAGGAAAGAAAGAAAGAAAGAAAGGAAAAAAGAAAAAGAAAGAAAAGGAAAGAAAGAAAGAAAAAGAAAAGAAAAGAAAGAAAGAAAGAAAAATAAAGAGTCGGCGCTAATCTATGGCGACATGCACCACCACCACCACTACACCCCCCCCCCCCCCCCCCTCTTCCCTCCCCCATCCCTGTTCGAGATGAACGGTCCGACTATCGCAGAGAGAAATTGGTTGAGACAATGAAATTGTACGGTACAGTTCAGACCAATCCAATTCAGTCTAATCCATCCAGTCCAATCCAATCCAATCTAGCATACCACGTACACGCACAGTCTGACATATTCTTTTTATTTTCCTCTTCAAATATGGAGAAATCATCTGAGGCATTTTGTATGTGTCCCAAACCCCAGACTCATGTTCGAAATTTGTTGTCAGTTTTCCAGCCTTTGCCCTCGTAGGAAAGGATGGTTAAATCCAATCTCTCTCTCTCTCTCTCTCTCTCTCTCTCCTCTCTCTCTCTCTCTCTCTCTCACCACACTCACACACAACCACCACACACACACACACACACACACACACACACACACACACACACACACACACACACACACACACACACACACACACACACACACCACACATATACCTTTTAAAGCTTATAAGATATTGAGAAATTTGGATTGTAATGACAAGAAGACATGGGCTACCAATGTTCGTCACTGTTTAAATTCGTATGGCTTTGCTTATGTCTGGGATAACAGGACGTTGAAA
>CM065720.1:62795648-62828148 GCA_033310375.1 Conus canariensis | reverse complement strand
AAATTTATTGGATATCTATCATTACAAGACTGAACATTGAATGCCTTTTCTTCTTCTTTTTTTTTGTATTCATTAGGTCAGTTTCAAAGTAAGTTCTTTAGAATTATACTACTGTTGTCAGAAAGAGGATCTGGATAATACAGATCCTCTTCTCTGAAGAGCGGCTCCACAGTCTTGTAACGTCTTTGTGGGGGTGGGGGTGGGGAATGTGCATAATACGTCGCAGTTTCAATATGTACCATCCTAACCCCTCTTTTTAACCCCAAACCTACTTCTAACCAAAACCCTTCTCTCACTTCTAACCATAACTCGGGATGCATCAAATCTGTAACATACCAAACCTCTCGCCTTAACCTGAACACAGCTTTTCCGTCTAACTCTTGAACCTGTCACACACCGCGACTCCAACTGAAACCGTAACCCCACTTCTAGTAGCCCCCAAATCTAATGATGATCGTATTTTATTTTTGACGCTACTTCTAGCCCATAACTGTAGTTTTTTTTCTGACGCTACTTCTAGTCCATAACTGTAGTTTCTTTCTGACGCTACTTCTAGCCTATAACTGGTTTTTTTTTTTCTGACGCTACTTCCAGCTCATAACTGTAGTTTCTTTCTGACGCTACTTCTAGCCCATAACTGTTTTTTTTTTTTTCTGACGCTACTTCCAGCTCGTAACTGTAGTTTCTTTCTGACGCTACTTCTAGCCCATAACTGTTTTTTTTTTTCTGACGCTACTTCCAGCTCGTAACTGTAGTTTCTTTCTGACGCTACTTCTAGCCTAACCCTACTTCTTGATCTGTTTTCAATCGTACCCCTGCCTCTAACAGTACTTTTAGCCTTGTTTCCACCTCCAGCCCTCACCAAGAACGCACGAGGCATTGAACCAGGGACGAGCCAAACCTGTACTTATTGAACCAAGGGTGGTGGTGGTGTCACATAGTTGGATCAACTGCCTCTGAAGCCAGGATAATGTCAGCGATTTTGGTGGGGGCGGGGGGAGGGAGGGGGCAGGAGCGGGTTAGGGGGCGATAACCTTGTTACAGGTGGTGCAAAGTGATTTGTGTGGGTGGGGGATTGGGTGGTTGAATGGTGTGTGTGTGTGTGTGTGTGTGTGTGTGTGTGTGTGTGTGTGTGTGTGTGTGGTGGTTTAGGGAGTGTTGGTGGCATTGATGAAGAAGAAACTTCAAAGGATAGCACTATTGTGGCGATATGGTTGGCAAGGAGTTAAAATTGGTGGGTTATGTTGTGGTGGCGATGTTAGGATCGTGGTAGGTGGTTTGAAGGTGGCGGCGAGTGCCCGTAACAGATCAGTCTGTATAGACAGGAAGACAATCCAGGGAGGAGCTGGAACCTGGAAGGTATTTTGAGAAGAGGCCCCCCCTCCCCCCCCCCCCCCCCCCCCCCCCCCCCCCCTATATAAATATTGCTGTATAGCAGAATACTTCACACACACAAATTTATGAGATAAAAATCATTCCCATCCATTCTCAACAAATTTACTGGATCCTTCTATTATACATAAATCAAATAAAATACACAGAAGCCAATCCCACATACTTGTGTGCATTGAGGCATACGTGTTTTCACGGCACATGCTTAGAAACATGATGAACAAGAGCATGCATATACAAATACATAGAAGAGCAAAGAAGCATGTGTACATTCAATGATTCATACACGTACATGTTCATGGCAAGTCAAACACACACACACACACACACACACACACACACACACACACACACACGCAAATACACACACAAATTCAAGTCTCTTCTTTCTCATACAATCAGACATCTTCATATAACAATCCCAGTATGCTATTCATTTCAAGATGCACACACACACACACACACACACACACACACACACACACACACACGGTCTAATATCACTTGAGGGTGAACAGACGTTAAACTAAAGAACTAACACACGCACATACACACACACACATACACAGTTCATACACAGCATAAAGGCTGGATTTTTTTTCACTACAACATTGTGTGAATGCCTTGAATCAGTTATCTTTAAGCAAACCCACCTGTCTTACAAACACACGTGCTTAATCTCACTGCTTCCATTCCCACCACCCACAGCATACACATACATATCCTTTTGCTGCAGCCATTATGTGGACAAAGCCATGATATATATGTACCCTGGCAAACCTATCCAATACGCATGTATCTTCTAACTGCTTTCATTGTGTAGGAAAACCCATATGCACATCTCCTCACTGCTTCCATTGTATAGGCAAACCACATGCACATACACATCTTTCACTGCTGCCACTGCGTGGACAAAAACTGTATATATCACATACACGTTTTATCATGGCTTCAATAATGCAAGCAAACCTATGAATATGTCCACTGAGTATGTAAATCCACATATCTCATATACACATACGCATCATGCTTTTCACTTCTTCCATTGCGTAGGCAAACCTAGGAATATGCACATATGATTCAATAGCACAAATTCAAATGCATCACATAAACCCATGAATTAGCACATCTGCTTCTATTGCATAGACAAACCCACATGCATCATATAAACCCATGAATATGCATATCTTCTGCTTCCATAGTAAAGACAAACCCATGTGCATCACATACACAGTTTCTCTACTTCCATTGCGCAGACACACCCATACACATGCACACCTTCTAATGGCTTCCATTGTGTGAGCGAACCTGCATACATCGCATACACATCTCACTCCCTTCCACTGAGTAGGCAAAAAAGCAACAAATGCCTGTGCACAACTTATGCTTCCACTGTGCAGACAAACTTGCATTCTTCACATACACATCTTCTCACACCTTCCATGAGGTAGATAAACCAGCATGCATGTTCTCACTGCTTCCACTGTGTACACAAACCCGCATTCACCACATACACAGCTTGTTACTGCTTTCATTGTGTAGACAAACCCACACGTATCATGTGCATGTCTTCTCACTGCTTCTGTTGAGTCGGCAAACACACATATCTATCACACACACACATTTTCCAACAGATGATCTTTGGGATGAAAAGCCATAAACCCTGTTGGCAGGAAAGGGGTTTGGGAAAAAGTCAGCCTCTGTCTTCAAATCATGACTCAAGTCATCAGCTGATCCACATTTCATTAAAAAGGACCCAGCATTGCGTACATGCACACAAAATACTATTCTTAAAACTGAACAAACTGGTGGGCAAAAAAAAAAAAGTAATCTTTTTTCCCGTTAAATTGTTGATTCTTATTTTAGCTAGATGGGTGGAATGAGAAGAGAGTATTTTTTCCCAGTATTTCTTCTTTTTTTTTAACGCTGATAAATTATTGAAGAAAATATAAATTTCCATCTGCGGTTTGATATAAGTAGAAACTATCAAAAATCATGTTTGGTAGCTATGCTGCTACCGCCTTCTCTTCCTCCTTTTTTTTTTTTTTCCTGAAACATGTACACTTGCACTTTTCAACATTTTAACCTATTTGTCTCTAACTCCATCCCCAAATTACTCACTTTGCGCATGCACACACACTCATCTCACACACACACACACACACACACACACACACACACACACACACACACACACACAGAGGCATTCATGTGTGCATGTAGGCATTTCACCTACATCTCCACTCACACAAATACACACACACGGCACACATACACACACGTAGACAAACACACACACACACACACACACACACACACACACACACACACACACAAACTGTTAGATCCACCAAGGTGACTAGTCTTGTTTGAATGATGGCTGAGGCGTGTCATCCTCAGTGAAGGCGATGTAGATGAAACAGCCCAGGATGATGTGAACGATGACGATGGCGACAATGGCCGCATAAAAATAGCTGTTGCTCCCCATGCCCAGCATTCCTGCAACACACACACACACACACATGCACACACATACACCCTCACACACACCCAAACACACACACACACCTACGCACACTCATACACACACACAACACACACACAGTCACTTCAACAACTATTCAGCCCATAACTGTAGATCTCCCCTACCTCATTCATGTACATAAATACAAGGATTTAGTTCACCTGGGATGTCAGACTCTTCCATTCCCTTTCAGCTTCATGGCCTCACTCCTGTGTTGTTCATTTCAGTTCTCCGACAGACAGCCACAGAGATATAAAGAGAGAGAGAGAGATAGACAACTGCATAGAGATTCACCTGCATAAAGATACAGACACCTTCATGGTGGAACAGACACAAGAATGAAGGTACACTCTCCTCCATAGATACACAGACACCTGCATAGAGGGACACAAAGGAGTGCTGTTCACATCTCTAAACATTCAATGTTCAAATCGATCACTACCTGCATATCACTTAGAAACATTACTATGTAAACAGAAAATTATGTATAACATAACAATCAAAATTAACACAGATACATAAACAAAGCTACAATGAAAGGAAGGAATGAAACTAATGCGTTGTTGCACTTCGGTTGGAAAGATGCTAAAATACTATAACACTGATGTTGACAAAATAAATGTGTTGAAATATACAAGTCTGAGAGAGAAAGAGAGAGAGAGAGAGAGAGAGAGAGAGAGAGAGAGAGAGAGACAGACAGACAGCAGACAGACAGACAGACAGACAGACAGTAGACAGATAGAGACAGAGAGAGTGATGACATCTGACAGGAGGATAATAAAATTTAAATACAATTTGTAATTCTACAATCATGAAAAAACATTGAAAAAGAAAATAACATGCTCAGAAAACAATTTAAAAAAAAAAAAGCAACAATTTTGACCAACAAAGGAAACAACTTGTGAACAGGAACATAAGGGAATGAGAAAGAGTCAGAGAACAATACATATCCATGCTTGCGAACATGTTACATGTTCAAATTTCTGAATGCATGGCGCTCCTTGCCATAGGGAAATAACAGAATTTCTGCTTCATTGTGTTTCTTTTTAGGATATCAGGATTGAGTTTGTTCATTTGTGGCAAACTCTAGTAAGAGAAATAACCTCTTAACATCCACTTTACCTATTCCTATTAAGAGTTGTCTCCCTTTGGGCATCAACCATAAAATGCTAGAAAAAGCAAGAAAGGCTTTGATCAGTTTCCACAAACCTTCAAAGATGACTGACTTGGAGAAGAAATAGGAGAGGATGGGGAGCAGAGCCATAAGGACAGTGAAGAACAGCATCTTCTTCACCACCGCTCTGTTGCCTTCCACCCCTGCCATGGTGGCCCCAGTAAGAATGTGAACACACTACAGCTGGGTAGTCAACACACAGACGGTCGGCAGGACTCGGCACTTCCCTTTCTGCAAACCCATCCCAAAGTATTGTTTGTATAGAAAACAAAATGATAGAAAAACCTGTACCAAGTTTCTTAAAGAATTTAAAACCACAACTCTTTCTGCCTATCATTTCTAAACAGGGTGGGTAGCAGCTTGCTTCCAATCTACTTGACATAAGATTTCTGTAGTTAATCCCATTGCTGCAGATATGCACTTACACAGGGACTCAAAAAAATCTGGACAACAAAGGAGACACAGTATGTCTATGTGTATGGGAGGAGGAGGGAGAGAGAGGAAGCGATGAATGGGAGAAGGAGGAGGAGCAGGAGCAGGAGGAAGTGGAGGGGGGGAAGAGAGAGAGAGAGAGAGAGAGAGAGAGAGAGAGAGAGAGACAGAGACAGAGAGACAGACAGACAGAGACAGAGACAGAGACAGACAGACAGAGAGAGAGAGACAAAGACAGAGAGAGAGGGGGAGACACAGAGACAGAGAGAGCGAGACAGACAGATATAGATAGACAGACAGACACGCAGGCAGGCAGACAGAGAGAGGCAGAGAGACAGCGGGGACGGGAGGGGGGGACACTTAAGTAATGGGGAGAAAAAAGAAGGGGTATGAGTTGGAGTAAAGAAATAAACAAATTAACATAACTAATACCAAATACAAAATAATATGCATCAAAAACATGAATATGAGAGAGGCAGACAGAGAGAGAAAGACAGTGAGAGAGAGGGAGAGGAGATACAAAGACAGACACTGAGGCAGACAGAGACAGGAACAGACAGACTCACAGACAGAGAGATAGAGAGAGAGACAAAGATAGAGACAGAGAGAGAGATATGGGGTGGGGAGGGGTGTAGAGGCCTGAAGTGATCGGGAGAAAAAAACAAATAAGGGGTAGGAATGGGAGTAAACAAATAATAAAAATATTCATTAACTAATACCAAATACAAAAGAATTTGCATCAAAATCATGGATATATATATAGCGTATGACACATTCCTTTCCCACTAATATGACAGCTTCACGTGAAAGATAAAGATGCAACTGTGTTATATGAAACTTTAGAACATGAAAAATAAACAGACGTGGAGATACACTTCAGAGAGAGACAGACAGACACACAGAGACAGAGAAACAGAGAGAGATATATATAATGCTGCTTACAGTCCAGGTGACAACACAGGACCATGTCAGGACTGATGCAGACAGACAGAGACAGAAGACAAAGAATAAATGGATAGATAGTTACGAACAAAGGTTTAAAAAAATGAAGTATTGAGAATACAATTACAAGGAGAATTGTGACTACAAATGAAAAGAAGGCAGCTGGCAAACATCTTGAGATTTGAGAGAGACAGAGTGGGGTGTTTGGGGGGGGGGGGGGGGGGGGGGGGGATACAGACAGGGACAAAGACAGAGACAGAAAGAAGAGAAAGACTAAAGAGAGCGAGTGAGAGGAAGAGGGACAAACAAACAGAAGAGAGACAGACAGACAGACAGACAAACAGAGACAGAGAGAGATGATGATGATGATAATCTTTTCCAAGGGTAACAGATAAGCAAACACATGCTTTTTTTCATCCGGCCCTTGCCCCGCTAAGGGACTAAGCAAGTATGACTAGCGACTAAGACTTACAAAACTTTTAACAAACACACATATCTCCACAATATTAAAAAGTTCATCCATAAACATTTAAGGCATAGATGATTTTAAAGGGGGGGGGGGGGGGGGGAAGTGATTGAAACAACAAACAAGAATAAAGAAATTGATTACAAAGAAGAAAAAAAATCAGCACACACAAATATAGAATTTGTAAGCGATCCTCGTATCGAAGGGATGAGAGAGAGAGAGAGAGAGAGAGAGAGAGAGAGGAGAGAAGAGAGAGAGAGAGAGTGAGAGAGAGAGAGAACGAGATTCCTTTTGTAAAATATTAACATACAACAAACTGCTGAGGATATTAACATACAACACACTGCTAAGGATGATAATTAGACAACTACAATGCATCAATAACATGATCAACATTTTTTTTCTTTCTTTTACATTTACATGATGTGGTTACAAGGCAAGACGAGAACGAACAGTACTAGTCTGCAATCAGTTATCAGTAAGCGACAAAGAATTCCTAGCATCAATAATCATAACACTTATTTATCATGGTGTGTGTATCTGCATGTGTGCACGCGTCGTTGTGTGTGTGTGTGTGTGGTGTGTGTGTGTGTATGTGTGCGTGCGTGCGTGCGTGCGAGAGAGAGAGAGAGAGAGAGAGAGAGAGAGAGAGATGCCACCATAATCTTCCTCACCCCTCCCCCATTTTTTCTCTTCTTGAACCGTTCATACACTACCAAAGACTACAATTATTAATTAAGTGACAATCCAGCCGTAAATACTATGAGAGAGAGAGAGAGAGAGAGAGAGAGAGAGAGAGAGAGAGAGAAGCCGTAGGTAGGTCCAGCCTAACAGTAGCCATGGCTAACAGGCAGCAGAACTAGTGAAAACTGCCAATTTCAACTTGTTCATACTCCTCAACTACTTAACACTGTCGAATAAAAAATATCTCCACATCTAAAATAAACCTCTAACATGATGCCTGTGTGTTTTTATTTTTATAAGTGTGCTTTTTATTGTGAACGATCTAAACACACAAACCAAACACTCCGTCGGCGAACTTCTGCATCGATTCGAGCCGCGGGCTATCCATAACCGGCAAACAGCAACATCCGGAAAAGTGTTCGGAACTTGACAAACTATATGCACAGCGACGGTTTTGGTACCATATGAAACAGGAAAGCCTGCAGAATCGAATGGTATAAATTTCATCATAGTTTTTTTTTTTCTTTAAGTGCCGCAAATTTTGTGCCAAAATACTAGCATAAACTTCAAAAGAATGGCAATATCGGTAATTCTGAAGAAAACATGTTAAAAGACCACTCGTTTTGTAGAAAAATCAATGCTCTTTTCGTTAAGGATGCACAACTACTGTGTGTATACGTTCAGGCGAGGATAGAGAGAGAGAGAACCCGGTAGGCCCTTGCCCTTGTCCAATTGACATTCAGCATTCCGACAACAATGGCGTCTGAGGCCGGCACGATGTCCCGAGTCGAGTGGCGAGTTTAAACCGATGGATCTCAACGATCTTGAGCGTGATCTTGGTAAGTAAGCGAACGATTCATTTGTTTAAACCCTTGCCCTGTTAGTTTTATGGAATTGGTGTTTCTTAACTGTGGAAATTTTTTAGAAGTGATTTTTTTTTCCCCATCAGACAATGGGAGACATGTGCTCGGTCGAGTGGTGTTTGTTAGCTCCCGTGATCGGTTGCAATCGGTGATCAACCTGTTCTTTTTAAAACAATTTCATAGAATAACTTTTCCCCAGGCTCGTTCAAACTTCAGTCTAAAAGGTTTGTAATTTTTATCTACAGTGAAAATTACGAAGAAAGATTAAAATTTGGCAACTGTAACTTCGACAGGGACGATAACTCTGGTTTGAGACCTCGATGAAAAGTGAAAGTAGCAGATGTATTGATTTAATTTGCAGTACTGTTGTACCAAATAAACAAAAGAAATCAATGAAAGAATAGGATCAATAAATACATAAATGAATGAGATAAAAGGAAAATGAAAAACTAAAAAGTAAACAAAAAATAAACTCTATTATTAAGAGAGTCAATGTTTGCTTGAAGCTGCAGCGTGAGTGTGGTTTCAATTGGCATATGAACTAAAAGATAGGAGAAAAAAAAAATCAGAATTTGGAATCTTGGAGCATGCATTACATCAAAGTGACTAGCTGGTGTGTGTGTGTGTGTGTGTGTGTGTGTGTGTGTGTGTGTGTGTGTGTGTGTGAGTTTAGCTGGTAGCATTCACTTAAAAGTCTTATTGAAATTTGTGACAATGTGTGTATTACTTTTTAATCATATATCCATAAATGATAGAACTTGGTATTAAAAAAAAACCATGTTCTTCAAAATTATAATGCACTTTCATTCACAGTCCCTGAACTCAAACAATTCATTTTCATCATTGATAAATCAAAATGAATGTCTAGTTATTAACTGTGCTCAGTTTATTTAAAACTCTGTGTGTGTGTGTGTGTGTGTGTGTGTGTGTGTGTGTGTGTGTGTGCGTGTGTGTGTGTGTGCATGTGTGTGTGTGTGTAATAAATTTCAGAAGATGACCAGTACCAGCTGCTTGCTGAGAGAATTGGTCCAAAGAAGAAGGGCCAACCAGCGCATTTGCCAAGTCTGGTTGTAAACAATCGTCTGCTACTTCAACTCAACATGTTGAAGAACCGTGGGAGAACATGGGCTGAGGTTCAGAGTCTCTTTAGTGACATTTGCAGACACCAGATAGAACCTGTTCCCGCTTGCAATGTAGAACCACTGATACGCACATGTCTTCGACAGTTTTCCCAAACAGCATCACCACATGTAGAAACTTTCCTCAGTTTGGATAAGGACATTGCATGGATTGGACCATATTCTAAGCAACATCAGGTGTCCAAAGCGTTTCTGTTGTCAGAAAAACCATATAGGGAAAAAAAACTCAGTTACATTCCTGTAGGGTTAATGTTGGAAATGGATACATTTCGAGGCCAGCAGAAACTGGAAATGAAGAAACTATGCTTTTGGGTAAAATGTCTGAGTGATGACATAAACTTCGCTACTGCTGCTGAGGCTAACAACCTACTTCACCATTTTCGTGGTGAACTGAAAAAGAAACAAATCAAAAGAAAGAAGACAAGTGATGGAGAAACCATATTGCAGAATTTTTTAGATGCTCCATTTGAAATTAGAAATCAGTCAACAGTTCCTTCCTCTGAGCCATCTCCATGTCCAGAAAGTTCAAAAACACATTCAACACCAACACTATCTTCTCCATTTATATCTTCAGATTCCTCTTCTAGAAGAACCCAGCTGTCTGAGGGGCAGTGTCAGTGTCATGCCATGGTCAAAGCACTGCAGTGCACCAAATCCAACCTGGAATCAGAAATGAGTATAAAAATTGCAGAAGTAGAAGCTCTTAGAGAAGTTGTCACAGAGAAGAAAGAACAGGTTTCTTCTTTAGAGAAGCAAATTCATGAACAGGCCCAAACAATTGCAAGGCTTCTTTCAAGTGTGAGAGACTCAAAATCTTCAGAGAACATGCTGAAAACAAAATTGCCTGAAAAAAGACGTGAATGTTCTTCACTGCGTCAGCAAAATTTGTACAGACAGAATTATAGACAGAAAAAAAAACTTGAGCACCAATCAAAACAGCTAGCACATTTAACTGCTGTGAATAAGGAACTGCAAGAAGCAAAAGCCTGCAAACGCCGTTACCAAGTGTTTGCAAGCCAAACTCAGGCTAAAAAAAGGAAAGTTGATGAAAAGCTTAGGGAAGCCAATAACACCATTCAAGAACTTCAGCAGAGGTGTCAGAAACAACAGTAAAGGTTCCAGAAACAAGAAAAGTTATAATGAGAAAGGACATTTCACTGAGCCAGTCATAAAATGTATCATGGAACTTATCAGAGAGTGTGAGGTTCCAGCTAGGAGGTGCAATAGTGTAATGATGGCTGTTTCACGTGATTTGTTTTGTGTTGATTTGCCAGAACATTCTTTACCAAAGATGTCCAGTTTGCGTTTTGCTCATCAAACTCATGGTCTGGCAAAAATGGATATTGCTGAAGAACTTTCCAACAGGAGGTATGATCTTCATGCTGACGGTACCTCACTGAACACCAAAAAGTATGTTGGTTTTCAAGTAACCTTAGAAAACAAGAAGACACTTTCTCTTGGTTTTGACCTGGTTGCCCGTGAAACAGCCCAAACTATACTGGATCTTGCTATAGACAGGCTCTCAGAACTAGCTGTTTTGCATGCTGACTCTGGCACAGAACTAAATAAAATTTTGAAGAATATGGCAGGAGTAATGTCAGACAGGGCAAGCACATTGAAGTCTTTTGATAAAAAACTGAGTGACTATCGAACAAGTCACATTGATGAAAATGTACAACTTGAGTTCTTGCACTACAATGCTCATTTTCTTCTGGGTCTGACAACAGCAGCAGAAAAAGTGTTAGCTACAGTTGCAACAGAGAAGAACTTGGCGGGACAGCTTTGAAATCACCCAAATAATTTCATATGTTTTTTTCATTTTTTTTTTTTTTTAAATAAACAATAGAAAAAAAAATGAAGTTTTAAAAGAACAATGGTTTAATTTTCGTGCCACCTCTTGCCTTAATAGAACTGCTTTAAGTGCTCTTTTGTAGACACTCATAAGAGGTTTCATGGCATTAGCACTAGCAGAATCAAATAGTACTGAACAATAATTGATTGAAGAGAGAACATGTGCATGTAGGAACAATTTCTTGGCATGTATGTTTAAGAAATGCTTAATCCTGTACAGCTGATATGTTTGTCTGGATATTGATTTACATAGACTGCGAAGGTGATCAGACCAAGAAAGATTATTATCAACATATACGCCTAGAACTCGATGGCTGTCCAGCACTTCAATTTCCTGATTACTGACAAAAACAGATGGAGGCTGTGTGGTTATGTTTTGTCTTCTCTGCCTTGTTATCACAATTAGTTTTGTTTTATTAGGATTCAGTGACATGTGATTTACATTGTATAAGATATCAGCATTCTTCTGTAATGAAGTGAAAACAGCTTCCAAGCTGGAGCTACTTGTATGGACAGTGGTATCATCACAAGAGTTCACATGAATCCTCAATATAAAGAGGGAGATAACTTATATATATACACTGAGAATGGAAAGTGAGATTCAGACTATTACACAGAGAGAAAGAGAGAGAGACAGACAGACAGAGACAGAGAAAGGCATATAAAGATAATTCTGATATTTTAATCTGTTTGTGCACTGAAAAAGAATGCTGAGAGTGAGGGACTCAGAGAGAGAGAGAGAGAGAAAGGAGGGTGGGAGAAAGAGGCAGACAGTCACTACGTCAGTCACCAAGGCAGTGACAGTCTGAGACGGGTAAGGTAAGGTAATGTTGCTTATAGCCCAGCCGACCGCAAAGGGCCACATCAGGGCTGTCACCACGTTAAAATCAACTCACAAGTCATCTTAAAAATTAAAATTTAAAAAAAAAAAAAAAAAAAAAAAGCTTTCACACATCTCTTTAAATTACATCTTCTACAAACGCACCAGAAACATTGTTAAAAATCTTTCTTCCGTAAAATCTTAAATCAAATGAAAAATGTTAATCTCTCTCAAAAACTCAAAGATCACGTCAGGTGGGACATCTCTGAACAGGGTTTTCATGGACTCTGCTGTAAAGTGTTTATCTTATGTCTCACATCGTACAAGTCCCAACAATCTAAAAGAATGTTTCACTGTGAGTGGCACATGACATGGAATGCACCATGGAGCTCCCTCACTCTTTAAAAGGTATGAATGGGTAAAATATGAATGGCCGGTGCGCAGCCGGCACAGAACTGTTTCTTCTTTACGACCACCAGACGTAGATGAGAGGAACTCCTTAAGGTTTGGATGGATCTGAAAGAGTTTGTTATCCATCTGTGTGTTCCAATCCTCCTGCCAGAGGTCTCTGACATAATCGTTAATTTTGGGTTTCAGATCTGAGCAGGGAATATATGTTGGACAATTTCTCTGTTGTGGCATTCTTGGCCAAATGATCAACCATTTCATTCCCTCCGATGCCAACATGACCAGGAACCCAAGCCAGAATAATGTTGTAACCATCCGCTTTCAACTTGGTAAAAAGTTTTTAAAAAAGTGTAAAAGTTCGGGATGCTGAAGATTGCGACCAGCTATGGCCTCCAAAGCAGACAGCGAATCTGACAAAACCAGAAAGTCTTTCTTTGCTGATTGAGAGCTTATCTTCAATGCAAGAATCAGAGCAGTAAGTTCAGCAGAATAGACAGAAGCATCTGAAGGAATATGTTCCAACAATATTTGAGAAGGAGCACCTGGGCAATAGGCTGCACAGGCCACTCCATCTTCAGACTTGGAACCGTCAGTGAAAATTTTCTGATATGATGGGAATTTTGAAGTTGAACAGAGGTCAGCATACAATGCCTTGTACACCAGAGAGCTGGTAGACTCTTGGCGAAAAGCTGCAAGATCAAAACAAATCTCTGGCATGAAAAAGGTCCACGGAGGCTTATCTGGAAACTTGGAAAAATCGGACACAACTCCTAGGTCTAAACCTGCATTCCGCGCATGAGGCTGCGTACGAAGACCAAACGGCGGAATACAGTTAGGGTTGTTTTCGAATTTGCTTTGAAACTGGGGGTCAAAGACACAGTCATAGGCAGGATTCTCCCGTTCCGAGAACAGTCTGATATAGTAATTCAAAGACAATTTCAGCCTGCGGTTGGACAGTGAGGGTTCACCTGCCTCTGCGTACAGACTGACAAAGCGAGAGAGGGAGAGAGAAAGAGCGAGAAAGAGAGAGAGAGATCTAGTAAAATTCGAGAGAATTCTAGAAAAGGAGACATTTGTCAAGTTATTTAAAGCATTTGTTAGGCCCCATCTCGAATACGCTAATGTAATTTGGAGTCCCCATCTCAAGAGACAGTCAAAAATGATAGAAAATGTACAAAGGCGAGCTACTAAAATCCTGAAAGAGTGTAGTAATTTAAAATATAAAGAAAGATTATATTATCTCCAAGTACACTCACTGAAAGGAAGGAGGATCAGAGGAGACCTAATCCATGTTTAAAAAATATTCCATAATTATGATGATGTTAATGTGCATGCGTTTTTCAAATTCTCCGAAGTAGGTTGCACGAAAAATGATGAAGGCAAGATTTTCATCAGACACTGCCACACTAACAAACGAAAGTCTTGTTTTGCTTTCAGAATTGCTAATTATTGGAATGCACTGCCGACTAACACCAAATATGCACCTGACATCAACAGCTTTTAAAAAAAAAATCCTAGATGAAGACGCTAAATTGAAAGACCTTTTCTTTAGTGTGGATTGAATATAATGTTATTTTATAAGATAGACATGCAACCAGACCGAAATAAAATTGAAAAATAATGCGGGGACGCAAACAGGCCGTAAAGCCTAAGGCCAAAAAGCCGGTCCCTATTACTACTACTACTATACTTACATGCTATGGTCTGCTACCCACTCAGCATAAACAGAGCTTGAAAGAACACGACAATTCTTCCGATGTCTTTTTTGTTGATTCAATGACGAATGCGACCAGCAGTTGTCAGAATTCAAGTCCGTAATTTTCAAACTCGTAAATTTATCATCACACTGAGCCTACTTTGAAATGACGCGAGGAATAGTCACATGGGCGCAGCCATATTTGTGTTCCGCACTTAAAAATGTGTGGTAATTTATTAGCTGTTTAAAAAAACAACAAATCAGGTGCCACCCTTCTTTGCGAACCGAAGCACACATTTTCGAAGTCTTCAACCACGGTTCATATGTGATTAAATACTCCCAGCTAATCAAGTAAACTCAGTCTTTTCTGTCATGTAGACAGTCCATACACTGTTGCGTCATCACTGAGTTGAGTGGCGATAGGTGACCGATATACTGCAACTGATTTGTTGCAGACTGAGCAATGCGTAGACGTGTCGCCGGGTCTTCTTAAGATTGCCAGGTATCGATAGAGATGGAACAATTTCACCTCACTTCAAGGTTGCCAGCTTCAAGAATTTTCCAACCAGTTTAATTAAATTATGCAGACAGGAAGTCACAGAGAGAGAGAGAGAGAGAGAAAATTGGTATACCTGCATCCTGCCCATCCTTCACCCACCCCAATCCTCGATTTCTTCTACAAAGTCAGGGGGAAGGGAGTGGGCCGCAGCTGTCATTTAGAAGAGGAGGGGGTAGGGGTGGACAGAAAAATATTACCCGAAATGCCTGCTCTTGTCCACTCTTCTTCTTCTTCCTTGTCTAGAGCGGGGCCAAATTGGCGTTGAAGGCTCTGCTGTTTAGCTGAGTGCCAGCTGGTTGGATGGCTTTTTGTGTAAAACAGGATTAAAACTATATACATGTACAAATCTAGTGTGGATTTCCACTAGTGGCCAGCCTTGGGGGGGGGGGGGGGGGGGGGGGGCTGCAGGTCACTGGAGCTGCAGCGCAGGCGGCTGAAGAATGCCACTACTGTTGGAGCTGTAGTGGTCTCGCTTGAAAGTTTATTCCACTCCCTCACTGTTCGGGGACGAAGGAGTTGTGTAGAGCTGGGTGTTTTGAGTGCTCCTGGAAGATGCGAGCACTATTCCTGCCACAGGCCCTGGAATGAGAAGGACGGTAGAGCATGGAAGATGGAATATCTGCCAGCCCATTTTCGATACGATACAGCATTCCCAGTCTGTTGGGCCTTCTGGTTTCGAGGCTGTCCCACTGGAGTTTCCGGAGAAGATCAGTGACAGTGCCTGGTGTGCGTTCAAATAGCAGTTGCAGGCATTGCGAGCTGCTCTTCTCTGGACCTTTTCCAGGAGGTCAATGTCTTGTCTCTTGTGGGGGTCCCAGACAGTGGAAGCGGGTTCTAATGTAGGACGAACCATGGTCATATAGGTGGCTTTGCGGACCTCAGCAGTGCAGTTTTTTTAAGTTTCTGCGGAGAAAACCCACTGCCCTGTTCCCTTTAGCTGCCACCGTTTCAACGTGCTTGGTCCAGGATAGATCCTTTGTCATGGTTACTCTTAAGTACTTGGCTGAGGATATTGCTTCCAGGGTTTGTTCATGAAGAGTATATGCAGAGTGGAAGGAAAGGTGTCTGCCTGGCGAGATGTGGAGTGTGTTACACTTTCCTGCATTGAATCTCATCTGCCAAGTGTCTTCCCAATCTGCCAGGCAGTCAAGATCAGCTTGCAGCAAGGACTGGTCCTTGGCACTGCAGACATTCCTGTAGAGGAGAGCATCATCTGCGAACAGCTAGGTGTTGGAGTCGTTGGCCACATCAGGAAGGTCATTTATGTATGTAAGGAAAAGAAGTGGACCCAAGACAGTGCCTTGGGGGACACTGGAGAGGACAGGGGCAGGAGATGAGTGTACGCCTTCGAGTACCACTTGCTGTGTTCTGCCGAAGAGGAACGACTGGATCCAGCCAAGGGTGTTGTTCCATACTCCATAGTAGTGCAGTTTCCGCAGCAAGCGTTGGTGAGGGACCTTGTCGAAGGCCTTGGAGAAGTCTAGGACCACTACATCTACTTGCGCACCCTGGGAAAGTCTCTTAGCAATGTCATGATTAGTGACAATCAATTGAGTCTCGCAGGAGCGTCGTTGGCGGAAGCCATGTTGACAGTCAGTGAGAACTTGGTGGAGGTCGAAAAAATCCATTACGTTGCTGTGTACAATGTGTTCTAGCACTTTACACCTGATAGAAGTCAGAGACACTGGTCTGTAGTCTTCTGCAGGCTTCGATCACACTTTTGAATATCGGGACAATGTTGGCCTGTTTCCAATCGGACGGAACTTGTTCAGTGTCGAGAGAGTTGGAAGAGTTTAGTGAGGAGAGGAGACAGTTCTGAAGCTGTGGTTTTTAGAACGAAAGCTGGAATGTTGTCTGGTCCGGTGGCTTTGCAAGGCTGGAGATTTAGAAGGAGTTTCTTAACGCCGGCTTCGCTGACTTGTATTGGGGGCATATCAGGATAAGGACTTGGTCCTTTGTCTGGGATACTGGTGGTATTCTCTTGTGTAAAAACAGACCGGAACTGATAGCCCAGGATCTCTGCCTTATTCTGACTATTGCTCCTCAGAAAGCCCTGCTTGTCCTTAAAAGGTGCCACTCGCTCAGCTTCTTGTTTCTTGCTCTTCACGTAGGACCAGAAGCGTTTGGAGTTGGTGCGGAAGTCTTCGCTTATTACATCTTCCAAATACTTGTGGCTTCCCTGCCTGATCTCAAAACGGGTCTGGGCCTGGAGTCGCCTGTACCTGTCCATATCCCTCTTCTTCCCAGTCCTGCGTGTCTTTTTATGGGCTCGTTGCTTGCGTTAGATGGCTCGACAGATTGAGGTGTTAATCCAGGGGTTGGTGTGCCTTGCAGCAGAGGTCTTGGTTGGTACACGTTTTTCCACCGTCTTGAAAAGCATCTCCTTCATGTCCACCCACATTTGCTCTAGCGTGTTTGGTGCTGAGCGATCAGGGTACTGGTAGGTGTTGGCAAACTCCTGCACATCTTGACGCATCCCTTCAACGTCGGCTTTCTTCCACAGAAAGATCTTCCACCGAGGTGGTCTGGGTTGATGTGGGGCAAAGGTCATGTCGTAGAGGACGATGTCGTGGTCACTGTTGCCAATGGAGGGTAGGGGTTTGCATCGGACTTTGAAGGAGGGGTGGGAGGTCAGTATAATGTCTAGTGTGGTCTTGTCTTTTCTAGTGGGAAAATCCACCATCTGCTCCAGGTCATAATCACTCGACCCCATGCAACCAAGTTGGTCAGGCGGAGGGAACGGACGGGGGGGGAACAGTTGCCCCCTCCTCCAACTACCCCTGCTGGCACTCACCTCTTCCCCCAACCTCCTAGTTCATACCCGCACTGGTGTGTGTGTGTGTGCGCATGCGTGTGTGTATGCATGTGCACATGCATGTGTATATGTGTGTGTGTTTACTGGTCATTACATTGTACATGCCCCCTTGATCAGCAGTTCTTGAAGAAGAGCTATATAAGAAAGTGGATCTTGGAATTCTAATACTTTACAGCCCTTAGCAGTCAGAGAGTTTGATTTCAACATTAAGGGAAAGGCTGTAAAATCTGAACACTTCAAGATTTCATCCTGTCAACAGTCCACATGTCTTAGTAAACTGAAACAAAGTATCCTTTAATCAGGGCGTAACATCAGCTGTGTTATAACAAAAATGCAAATGTTATAACAAAAATGCAAATGTTATAACAAAAATGCAAATGATTTTGTTTAGAACGTATTTACATTTTTTTTAATGTGGAAAATTATCAGAATTAGAACATTAGACTAAAAAATACTGAATAGTGAGATCAAACTTATAATACAGCTTCTAAATTCAGAAAAGTATGGATCGGAATTCTGAACAAGAAATGAATTGGTTTAGTTACCTTTAAACGAAGTAAAGAAAGATGCTGTATCATCATTTATGCTTCAGCGTTGTGACATCATATTTATATAGTGCCTATCCTCGGTCAGAGACCAAGCTGTTGGCATTTTCCAATGCACACTTTTGTTACACACTGGGCTGCCTATCCAAGTAGAGCTGACAGATCAACAAGCTGCCTGCTGGCACTACATTCTGTTGTTCCTCATTTCATTCAGTCCAAAATCAATCGCTCAGTCTTTCTTAAATTTTTCTTCCATAGAGGGTGTATATGTATCATCCATATAACACTTTAATCAATATTCCAAGTAAACTGATGGGATTTTTGCAGTGACACAAATTTAATTAACCTACATAACATTTTAAAGACATTCAAAAAAGGAAGAGGGAGCTAGGATCAAGGAGAGGGGAATGGTGTTACATTCAGAGGAGGAAGGTAGTGCTGTAGATGATGAAGACATGTCGGGTATTCTACATCAAGAGGAGGAAAGGGGGTGGTACACTGAAGGGGGAATGTCACATACAGAGGAGTGGGGTGTTGTAAGATAAGATAAGATAAGATAATGTTGCTTATAGCCCAGCCGACGTGGGGTGTTGTAAATGAAAGGGGAATATCAAATCAAGAGAAGGAAGGGTTGGTGTAGATGATGGGACTACATCATATCTAGTCCAGAGGAAGTGTCCGTGAAGGGAGAACATCACATCCAGAGAAGTAAGAGGTTGGTGTAAATTAAAGGGGAATATTGCATCCTGCACCTGTGGAAGAAAGGGTTGGTGTAAATTAAAGGGGATTATTGCATCCTGAGGAGGAAAGGGTTGGTGTAAATTAAAGGGGAATATTGCATCCTGAGGAGGAAAGGGTTGGTGTAAATTAAAGGGGATTATTGCATCCTGCACCTGTGGAAGAAAGGGTTGGTGTAAATTAAAGGGGAATATTGCATCCTGAGGAGGAAAGGGTTGGTGTAAATTAAAGGGGAATATTGCATCCTGAGGAGGAAAGGGTTGGTGTAAATTAAAGGGGATTATTGCATCCTGCACCTGTGGAAGAAAGGGTTGGTGTAAATTAAAGGGGAATATTGCATCCTGAGGAGGAAAGGGTTGGTGTAAATTAAAGGGGAATATTGCATCCTGAGGAGGAAAGGGTTGGTGTAAATTAAAGGGGAATATTGCATCCTGAGGAGGAAAGGGTTGGTGTAAATTAAAGGGGATTATTGCATCCTGAGGAGGAAAGGGTTGGTGTAAATTAAAGGGGATTATTGCATCCTGAGGAGGAAAGGGTTGGTGTAAATTAAAGGGGATTATTGCATCCTGAGGAGGAAAAGGTTGGTGTAAATAAAAGGGGATTATTGCATCCTGAGGAGGAAAGGGTTGGTGTAAATTAAAGGGGATTATTGCATCCTGTGGAAGAAAGGGTTAGTGTAAATTAAAGGGGATTATTGCATCCTGAGGAGAAAGGGTTAGTGTAAATTAAAGGGGATTATTGCATCCTGTGGAAGAAAGGGTTAGTGTAAATTAAAGGGGATTATTGCATCCTGAGGAGAAAGGGTTAGTGTAAATTAAAGGGGATTATTGCATCCTGTGGAAGAAAGGGTTAGTGTAAATTAAAGGGGATTACTGTGTCCTGAGGAGAAAGGGTATGGTGCAGATGAAAGGGGAATGTCATGACGGAGTAATGATCACAGTATATCCACATGGCAGGGCATGTATTTCCATAATGTCTTGTCTTGTATTTGTATAAATGTGATCATTTAAGTGGATATACTTTTTAGTTACATTTGCTGGCCTTCCAGTAAGTTGTTCTAAATCAAGCAATCTGTAGTTTTGTCAATTCAGTTTGATTTTAATGAATTTACATTGAATTCACCCAATATCATCGTTTCAAAATTCAGTGTTATGTCTTCCATAAGGGAGTAGACACCTTCGTGAAAACGACGACAAAAACAGTGTGAGATAATGCCTGTCTTTTCATTGAAAGTACAGTTATCTATTCTCAGTTTATGGGTCCAGAAAGTAGACCTAGAAAGTCAAATATTGTATCTGAAGCGCACATGCAGGATAACGATCAGGATATCGACTCTCAGCACTACAGGTGTACCGTTTCACACCTATGATTTATATATTTTCTCTCTGATCCAAGTGTTAGGCTGTCTGATAAGGCAACACTGCCTTGGGCATGCCAAAACAGTGGCATCTGTTCCATGAAAACACCGGGTCACTGTGAATGAACGCACTCTCTAAAACAGATTACCCTCCCTTGCAGATTTCTAAACACCATCTATTACCTTCACCTTGCCAGTTGACTAGTCCACCAACAACTGATGAGGCTTGCTGCAGTGCACAATAGTCCCCACAAGCCATGCTGTGAGGATGTTTGTGTTTCTTGATGTGGTGTCCTTATATGTTCACGGAAACAACTGTTATAAAGACAGCCGGGGTCAATTTTAAAACAAAATTGATGGAAGGTCACAAGGTCACTTCAAGGTCACAGCCTTACCAGGAGAGTTGGGTGCCTGCTTCCTGAGGGTGTGTCCTATCCAGGATCACATCGTACTCAGGATCTGCATGGGGAATGGTTCCTATCCAAATCTTTGCTACTTGTTGCGGACTCATCCCGCCACTGGATATCAAAAATGCATCCAACAGGTGCCCTGATCTGCTGCATGGTTGTGGTCTTCCTCCATTTTTCAGAGCTGTACAACTCAACAATTCTCAGGTCAATTGTTTGTGAGTATGAAAAGCATACTATATGCATATACTCCATCTCAAATACCAGACAACACTGAATTTGTGAAAATGAGGGGGATGCCGTTGACCTGTGCACCACTGGAGGTGTCAAATCACGCTGAATTTGTGAACAAAAATGAAGGGCTTGATACATCTGTGCCCAATTCCAAGAATTGTCAAAACAGTGCATGTTGTATGTGTACACTATTCCAAATGTCAAACCACATTATCTTTCGGAAAATGGAAGTTATGTGTACTGTATGTATAGTATGTAAAGCATGTTGTGTCTTCACCATCCTCCCCATTCCGAGTGTCCAAAAAAATTGCATCTGTGAGATGGAAGGCATATAGTATATCTGTGCACCATACAAAGTGTCAAACAACACTGTGAAAATTAAAGGCTTGTTACATGTCTGTGCACTACTCTAAATATCACGCCATAATGTGTTTGTAAAAACGAAGGGCATATATACTGTGCACAAAAAGAAACGCATATTTTTATTTCAGTCATTTCATGCGTCATTTAGCATTCAAAATATTACAACCACAGAAGAAATAAGACATCAATCTACTGTTATGTCTATTCATTATGTCTGACTATTCACACTGGACAGAGTTCCCTGCTATACGGGGCACGTTTCTGTCAAAATTTTCCTTAATATTTTCAGCGAAAAAAATATGTGTTTCTTTTTGTGCACAGTACACAGTATAGTACGGCTGACCATTCCAGATATCAAACCACACTGTATTTGTCTGTGAAAATGAAAGGCGTGTTGTATGTCTGTGCATCAGTCTAGGTATAATTTGATTGAACAACCATGCACCTATGCACAAGCATCTCCTTCCATAATATACAGGCGCACAAGTCCACTATTATACTGATTTTATTGAAAACGCCAGCAGAAGCAAGAGCACTTTCAAACAGTAATCATTATCACAAAGACAGCACAATATGAACAATAACTAGCATGACAAGGGTTGGATGACATAAAACCACCATTAACCAACATCATAACAATAACAGGAGATATATAGTAAACAATCTCACAGGGACAAAGAACCAAAAACAGTAACCAACATCACACAGACAGTGAAGCATAAAACAGTAGCAAGCATCGCAAGGACAACAGAGAATAAACATAACAAACAAGTATCACAAAGACAGTGGACTATAATTGGTAACCAACATCACAACGCAGAAGAAACCATCATCCAGTATGATTCTGTGTATCTGTGAGAAGAAACGACATACACACCAAGGTACGATTACACCCCAGCTCATGCCTTCAAGTCCTTGTCACACCAGGTAAGCCTCCCCCTCCAGTGCAAGAAAACCCTTTTTTCTTGCAATCCCTTTCCCTTGCCTTGCCATTTTGTGGTAAAATCAGGCAAGTCTTCCAGAAAGTTGTATGTAGAACGGCTGGTCATCTGACTTATAATTGGACCGCATGGCGGTTCGCTTCATGTCGCTCGCTCAGTGCACGTTGAGGCGTTCTCACTTCTTTGTATCAGTAAAGAGAACAGTATTATAGGAAGAATTATAGTTGACACAGAATCTGAAAGCAACGACGAATTATTGATTTTGATGAAGACCAACAAAAACAACAGAAAAATCAACTTTTATCAAGCCTAAAGGAGACTGGGATTGGAGCACGCAACTCACTTCTTTGCTGTGACTAACTCATCACCTCTGCTGTGTGAGTGTCTCACCTAAACAGTAGAGCATGTTCAACTCCCTAAACCGGGCCAGCGTTTGTTCTTGTGCTTGCTTACCGAGGAGTCGCACTTGTCAAGCGTCAGGAACTGAATGCACTTGACAGAGGGGCTCTCTTAGTTACACAGACTATAGAGCTCATGATACAAGAGAATCAAAACATTCTTACTGCTGAATCATACACAGTTTTCCTCGATTCGAAGAGTACTTTATCATTCCATGTTCACAGTGATGCAAAGGATCAGCTTCACATCAACAAATTAATAAACAAAGAAGCAGTCAGCATATCCAGTATCATTCTCATCAAACACCGACTCCATAGTAGCACCACCCGCAGGGGCATGCTCACTCATTCTGGCTCAATGACTAAGCAATTACTGTTGACAATAGAGGCTTTAGTGGGTGATGTCCTGCACATGTTTGCTCAGAAAAGGCATGACTGAACATCACCAAAGTGACTCGGCAGCAGTGTAGTGTCTCCTCTGGCGGGTCACCTGATGACAACTTGATACTGACTCTCCCTATGGATTCTTGCAGCTGGGGTTGTGATGGGACAAGCCAGAGCTTGACTGGGGAGAGGGGGGAGGGTGGGAGCGAGTGGCGTGGGGATAATGCCACTGGAGTGACACAGGAGATGAGACAGAAAAAGAGAAGGAAAGACATCGAATTCGAATAGTAAGAGCCATATTCATCCTTAAACATGACAACACATGAGTACAGTAAACAATGGATCTCAAGTTCAAAGCAGTCTATGCCTCTCCTTGCACATGATCACCTTTACAAAACAACCCTGCCTTTCAAGAACTATTGATTTCATACAAAAAAAAAAAGACAGCTTCTCTTTCATAAAACTGAATCCCTACTCTCACCACCCAACTTCCAAAAAAGCGGCCCTTGTTTTTTTCTGCTTGATAAAGGTTTTATAAATAAACTGAAAATTCGCAATATGTTTACTGAGTGTTGGTGGTTTTTACTATTCAATATTTTTCAACCACTGAGCAAAAGAAGCTGCTGTAGGTTATGGGTAAATAAACTGTTTGTCAGAAAAAAAAAAAACAAAAAAAACCTGCAATAGAATGTGGGAAATAATGTCACAGAATTTTTGGTCATTGTGAGAATGGAGTTTTTGGGGAGTCATTAATATTAATAATGATAATACCAACACAGCCAATATTCCTTCTTTCGGGCAAGTTTGAAGATAATACTGGCACTGCTGATGCTAAATAAAAATCAAATCTGAATATCATCTACAAGAACACAGCCATACTGAATAAAACATTCCCTGAAAATGTTAATTCTGCATAATAAAAAAAATTGCAGGTTGAATTCTCTAAATATATATCAGTTAACATATTATTAACTTTGCCAACATCTGAAAATTTGGAATGATATATACGTACAAACAAGTTAAGAATACTTGCAATGGCACACACACGCATACAGTGATTTAAGAGAACACACTCAGACATATCTGTAGTGTTACACACACACACACACACACACCCTATTCAAAATCATCCACAAACATTTTTTTTTCCTTTTAGTTTCTAATTAAACCTTTTCTTACAATTACTCACAGTGACAAGAATCACGGACGAAGAAAGAGAATACCACACAGACATAAACAAAGCAGAACCTCCCCACCCCAAATCCACACATACGCTTATCCTACTAATTGTTGCGCCTGGAGGAAGATTTAGTCTTGGCGGGCTTCTGCCCTCCAGAGAACCAGTTGGTGATCATTTCCGACATGTCCGGCATGTTGGGCTTCTGGTTCAAGGCGTTCATCTGCTGCTGAATCTCCTGCAATCACAGGGCCACAAAGCCAACAATGGTGAACCAACTACTCACAAGCCATGTATTGTCGGTAACTTTATGGAGTGCAGTTTCTCCAGTCAGAGGATGTACAGGCAGGAATGGCTTCAGACTAACAATACTATACAACACTGCTTGGGGTGACTAACCGAAGGATCACACAGACAATGTTCTATCCACAGCATTTCAACTCCCTTTGGAGAACTTGGTGTTTATGATTTAACTCAGAAATATTTTTTAAAAATTCAAAATCTTACTTTTCAAATAAAAATTAGTGAACGTTTTTTATTTTGGACTTTTTTTTCACTATAAATTTAGGATTTCAGGAATATTTTGACCACAGAATTTTTTTTTCTTTTTCTTTTTTTTGTTTTAAATTAGAAAGGTTGGTATCTAAGGTAATGTATGTGAGTGCCTTCTGCATTCATACACTGCAGTTGCCTTGTGACTCATGAACTGTCTGAATGGACCTGTAACTGGATGGCTGTTCCCATGATGCCAAACATCTGGAGCCCAAATCAGGAAAAAGATGTTCAATTACCTCACTGGGGACACACACACAAAAAAGAGTTGTAGTTGTCTAATGGCCTAATATTTAACCATATTGTAAAAATTCAACAGACTTACACATACTGGTTAAACCATGTATTCTATACTGAATTTAAATGTCTCAATAAATTTCCTTATGAGTGCTTGTCATAAATAACTGCATTTTAACCTTTACCGAATGACGTTTTTGACTACACAGACCCGATCGTGTGGGTCGCCCAAGACCCACATATTTTGCAGAGGCTTTTCCTATTGCTTCTCCCTATTCAGATCGCGTGGGTCTTGTAAGTCCCACACCTGATAAAGGGCGGTTCAGCAACTTATTCCTCACCTGATGGCCTGGGTCATGTGTGACCCATTCAAATATATAGGTCCTGGGGGAACCACGACTAATTACGCTGATATTTGATTACGGCCATACATGAAATTTCAGCAACCAACGGCTATTAAGATTGTTGAGGAACTCCTAAGATTTCGTGAGCATAGTTCTATCCGTTCATAAGATATGTTTTTATTGAGTCACTGGGTCATGGAAAATCCAGGAAGCACAGTAAAGGCTAAACAAAAAAAAGACAACCAGTGTTAGGTAGGCACTCAAGGTCTGACCAGCGCATTGGGCTTATGCTTAGGTCAGAAATCTGCTAAGTCATAGCCACGAGACCCTCTTCTTCAATTCTCTCATCTTAGTTGTTAATTCATTCATCCATCAGCTTAAAATCACGCATAGTGTGGTCTCAAAACTTAGCGGATGTGGTGTAGCATATATGGACTAATCCGCACACAGTGACGCCTTCTTGATGAAACTGAAACCTGAACTGAAACTAAACAAACTATTTTACTAGCTCCAGAAAAAAAGTGTAAGAAATGTGTGCTTACTAATATCATAAAATATTTCTACTGTTGGTAAATAAAATACAAAAATGCACTGGGAAGAACTACACCCATTTTTACATGAAAGCAATGTTACCGTCATCACATAAAAATGTTCTGAAACTGGATCCTTCACTTCTCACTGGCTCAACTGCCACTTGAAATAAGAACTACCTTTCTTCTGCTACCTTGTATGTGGAAAGACCAACCTCTGAAGTGTCTAGAAAGAATACTATCAGAGAGGAAAAAGAACTGTGCATAGTTACATTGTGAAGCTAACAGTCTGTCTAGTTTCCCACTGTTTATCAACAAATCTTCATCAAACTGCGAGATAATGTTTTTAAAAAATCATTCATGTGAACTAGAGAAGTATAACGAATGTTTCTTAGTCCTGTCATATGAATATTTTAAAAAATGTTCTTAGCTGTGATTATCATGAAACATACATACGATCAAATAACAACTTTGTGAATACAGTTTTCTCTTCCTGTGCAACTATCAAGTAATTAAGACCCTAAACAGAAAACATGCATTTTCACTGACCAGTGTGTTTTAACTGACAATGTAATTTATGTGCAAATCATGCCACACTACAGGTGCTGAAATCATGTATGCAAATATTACTTGACCATGTTCCACTGTTACTTTCTTTTTAAGATTTAACATAATCATGGATTCAAATCTAATGAATTTTTAGAACTGTGGCTTAATCAATTCTTGTTTGTTGTTTTAATTCATCTATGTAACTAGTCCGTAAATAGTCATCAATATCAAATGACAATTAATTAAATAAAAGAAGAAAACAAATCCCCCAAGCTGAACAAGTCTCCTATCAGACTTCACCTGGACATATATATATGCAAGTTCATTTTCTCTCCATACCGGTCAACATAAAAACATAAAACCCTGTGCAAATGTTAGGACTAGCACTGGACTTTATCTCCCATGAAGCACAAGAAATAGTTTGTTAAAAATCTGTTTTAAAAAACATCAAATAAACACCACACTAACAACTTTGCCACTAAGTGGAGCAAGTGTGGTTTTGACCAAAAAGCTTCGGCTTCCTGTTATAGCCTTTGGAATGTTGTCATCTGCTGGGCAAAGTTTCAAGCAATGCATGAGCGCAAGCACAGTACAGGCACTGACTGGAGTGGAGTATAACATCAAGAAGATTCCTCTTCCAGCTAAGTTATACCTTTGGAATGTTACAGTTTATCAGCAAGGTCCAAGTTTCAATTTCAGTGCATCATTATTGAGCTCACGAAGCTCAGAAATGTGAGAAAGGCAGTTGGTGTTCATAACAACAAACTCCACTTTTAAAATCAACATCACTGACAGGTGCTATCAGGAACAGAACAGTTTCTCTACACAATTTCTGACACGCTCCGTCTTTCGATTTCTTTTCAACACATGCCCAGCCGACTGACGATCTTCTACACTGCCAGTTTTGACCTTCAGACAACAAATGCAATGTTCGATTCTACTCACATCTTTTCTGTCTAACCAGTCTTCCACATGTCCTTGATGCTGACATCAACTGAACCTGTGTCCACTTTCCTTTCACACATGACGTTTTGAAAACTACAAATCAAACGTGAAGTCCACATGAGACTGGACTATTCTTAATCAAATAATAACAGGAAACAAGCACTGAGAGTCTTCTGTTTCTGATCAACAAAAACTCGGTGCCTTGTGTCAAATGAAAATGCAATCCGTGGATTGAGGCACTCTTTTTTTCCCTCCTCTCCTTGTAAACGTTAAAAACAGATTTCTGTCCGGGACAATTTCATAGAAACTGATTTCCATCTACAGATGGAAGAGTTTAACCAATTTACATATGAAGCAGAGTTAGTCCCAGTGTGCAACAGACCTTGCGCGACTCTGGGTCGGCAGAATTCATCATCCTGGGCAGCACCATGATCAGCAACAATGGCAGAACCATTGTCAGCACCTGCAACACACACAGCACCATTATCAGCAACAATGGCAGAACCATTGTCAGCACCTGCAACACACACACACAGCACCATGATCAGCAACAATGGCAGAACCATTGTCAGCACCTGCAACATACACAGCACCATGATCAGCAACAATGGCAGAACCATTGTCAGCACCTGCAACACACACAGCACCATGATCAGCAACAATGACAGAACCATTGTCAGCACCTGCAACACACACACACACACACACACACACACACACACACACACACACACACACACACACCACATCACAGTCAGCCAGTATTGTCAGAAATCAACAGTAATACAGAGGAACCTCCAATTTCACAATACAGATGTGTGCATTGTGTTGTATTTAAGTCAGAGAACATTTGTTCTGTTTCTCCTTGTACGGCAAAGATGACGACTGAATTACTGGACGACTGCGTGAAGGGTCATGACCTTTGATTGGGGATGTAGTGTGAACGTTGGATGCTGTGAAGTTAATGTTGGACTCTGGGACAGAGTCGACCTTTTTCTGTGAGCAGTGTTATGAAGAACTTTGCTTTCAAAAATATGTGTGGAATCAATTGTGTCATTCATTTCCTCTGTATTCCTAGTGTCAGAATATGTGTGGAATTAATTGTGACAATTAATTCCACACAGTATGACTCCAGATCCCTTTGTCCAAATGTTCACTTACTGATGTTCCAAAGTTCTGTGAACCTGAATGGGTTGTTTTTTTTTTCAGTGAAAGTTGAAAGTCACAGAGTTGCTGAACAAAATGTACTCATTAGCATCCCAATACTTTAACCTACAAATTTCCGAAATTTCATATTTTATGGGCTAGGACATGTATCCTATGCTTTTGAACATTCAAAAGAAGCACTCCATTGTCAATTGTTTTCTTTTATAAGCTTCTCATTTTGTGTTAAATTTCTTTTTTTCTCTGTCTCTCTCTCTCTCTCTCTCTCACACATACACACATCTACCTTCCCCCCATTCTTCCCATCTCGCTCTCAACATCCCTCCAAACAAACACAAACATTCACACAAATAGCTCACCTCAATTCTTCCTCCCCCACCCAACCCCAAATTAAAAAACAAAGCAAAACATATATATATATATATATACCATAGGATTGAACATAAAATCTGTGATTCTCCACTCCTCTCTCTTCAGAAAATAATTGGCTCTGGCCAGCTCCCTGAACTCCATAGGGTACTGCACTGTCTGCAGCTTGGTGGGCTGCAGGCGGTTCACCTTGCGCGCCCGCATCTTGCCTGAGGATGTGATGTCTACACGCAGAGGTTCGAACACAAACGTGGGATTGGCAATCTGCACCAGAAATGATCCTGATGGGAGGCCTCTCACTGAGAAAGAGCCATCATTCCTGTAACACAGCAATTAGTTTACTAATTTTAGTGGGTTTTCTTCTTTATTTTTTTTTATTATTTTTTTTTTTTGTTAACAAAATGAACAATCAACAAATAAACAGCCACAACAACTACAACAAAAGAAAAAAAAAATCTAACCATAAGTGCACATGTACATAAACAAACAGATGTAGAAAATTATTCACAGTATCCCTGTTTAAAAATGTTGCTTAAATATCAAGTTTACTTTTCATCATTTGTTGATTGAGAGAGAGTGGGTTTCACATTAGATGCAGTACCTTTCACATGACGCTAGTTTACGTATGCATATATATGGCATAATAATTCTGAAGATCTCCTTTACATCCCAGAACAGTGTTGACAGTGCAATAAGCTTCTCTAATGTTTCTCTAATTTTCAAAGCATTTTGACTGGCTATAATGCGTCATGGTTACCAGTTCCTTGGGACAACTGCATGCATTTTGAATGGCTACACTGCATTACAATTCCTGAGCATTCTAGAATATTCCATGTTTGTTAACTGGCCATGGTGCCCCATTTCTCTCCAACTTCTGATTTTAGGAACTACATATAATGGGACTTTGGGCAGTTGTTGAATAAACCTGAAGATGAACAGAATGTGATTTGAGAAAGTGTGCGATTGAGAAAAGTGAAGAAAATGTCTGTTTTGCACCTTTTATCATGGTCATATGAAGATGGATCCGTGAATCCTCTGCTGAAAGTAAAGACTGCAAATTTATTTCCAGGGTCCACCTTACCTCTGTCTGGATCAACTTAATAAGAGATTAGAACCAGCTTTTCCCTACAATTCCCTTCAGTCAACATCATACGTCAACTGATTCTCTGTCACAATATTTTCCAATTAGTTCGACAGACAAGATAGTTTGGGTAGGAAAAAAAAAACCGAAGCTGGTAGGGCTGATGATGATGCTAACTTTGTGTGTATCCCATGTTTCAGAGTTCAAATTCACTCCTTTGATTGTCGGTGTACGCATGAGATTCACCTCTTGAAATGTTATACCATACTTTAGAATACTGTGATTGTGTCCTGTCTACAAAAAACGAAAGTGAGCAGCAAAATCAGCTTGTCATCAGAGTAACAAGGGTTGAAGAGTTTCTGATGCACAAAATATAAGCCACGTCAATGCTGATGCCACAGAAAACCTGTGCTAAAAGTAGGCAAAGTAGATGTTATGTTTGCAAGTTTTTCACATGCAGCACTAGATGAGGTGCAGATGACAAAATCTTTGCCAGTTTGCACACTGATTACTGCATGGGCAAAGTATTTGGCTTTCACTCTTACAAGTTTCCCATTCAGGTGAAAATACCTAAAATAGAAAGCAGAGTGAAGCGACCCATCAAACATTACTCAGATGGCGAGTCCTGAAAAGGGAAAAAAAATTTAAAAAACAACCACCAATTCTGTGCTCTTTGCTGTGTACATGAATCCTGTGAATTATTTACAACATTACCCAAGGAATATTCACCACAGCATGCAAACAGGCCCTACCTTGCAAATGTTTGACAAGGTACAGTATACTGCTAAATTCTAAATCAAATGCACTTCATGGCCTGTACACCATCGTTATTTATGATTTTTTTTTTCCGATAAATTTACTCATCTTCTATTTACTGACAGGAAAATAGCATGACCTCCTCCTTCTTCTCTCTCCCTTTCATGATGACCATACAGGTCTGTTTCATGATACTTACTACTGGGATTCAAACTGAACATGGATCTGATTGTCAACTACAAAGCGTCATCAACCAGATTTTACTCAAATTGTCATGGCTTCTGTTGATGTATGTTATACACATTATGCACAAAATACCCAGTAAAAATGTGCTTTGCAGGCATCAGCTGACCCTTTAAACCAAAAATTGGTAGCAGTTATTTGATCCTTGAAAAGTCAGATGTGTGCGTAACAGTACCAGATTAAATTTTGCTGGATGAGTCTGCAAATCAGTTTTTAGTGTCAGTGCAACATTAAAAAAGAGCCATATGATATTTCTTGGCACAGCAAAACACAAACACAAGAGTGGTGTGATAGCCCTGCTTGCAGTCTATCTCGCGATTCTGGTCTAGTTGCTTACATAAACATACCAACAAAAAGTCAAGTTTTATAATTTCCAATGAAAATTGAAATGGACACAGCAATCATGAAACTCTGTAAATTCATGGTTTCAGCAACTCTCTCCCAATCTCTCTCTCTCTCTTACTCACACACACACACACAAACACAAACACACACACACACACACACACACACACACACACACACAAACACACACATGCACTCACACACTAGTCAATGTCAGACATGCCACACACAAGCTCATTAAAAAAAAAGAAAAGACATTTCTTAAAGAAAAATATTTCACACAAGAGGAAGTTTACAAAAGCACAATTCCCAAGCTTACCATAAAAAAAACAAAAACAATCAAAAAAAAAACAAAAAAAAAAAAGAAAAGGTGTTCTCTTCTCTATTTTACCAAATCAACAACCAACTCAGAAACTATGACTAGGTGCAGTGACTTAACTCAAGATTCAATATCCATAACTTTCCCTCCATACATTACTGTTGTGAGTGGAGCTAGTCTTCCCCTCTGTGTGTGCACTTTTCATGGTTGCACAATGATTGCTTATGTAGTATGTTTAACACTTCACCATTTCTTTTCTATTTCTGCATTAGATTTTATATCTAGTTTGATAATCCACTTTTTTTTCCTAGCATAAATTCAATTCAATAGAAATCACTTAATTCAAGATTATCCCAAAATAGTTTTATGCATAGCTGTATACTTAAACTGTGCCACCCAGTGCAGGGCAGCACATAGTAAACAAAGGAAAATGCTGCTGCCTGTATGTGGGTGGTTCATAAGAAAAAAAAAAGTTAAAACCAGAAACTATGAGTCTGATGACTCTTTAAAATTCTGTTAAAAGGATTAGGTGCTGGCTTCAAAACAGGTCACTAACCAATACAAGACTTGACCCAACACATGTCAGGTTACACCCATTATGTGGGCAATGTATTGGTCCAGCCCACTATAATTCCACTCACTGGGTCAAACTCATTACATTCTACAACAGAAGCCCTCTTCTGGGTTGACCCAGTGCATGTCAGGCCATCCGAGAATGACAGTGGATTAATAGGGTGTGGGGAAAGAGATCTGGCAT
>CM065720.1:62785648-62790648 GCA_033310375.1 Conus canariensis | reverse complement strand
GTCATGACCTGCATCCGCGCCCATCCTCCCCGTTAATCTACGTCATGCCCTGCATCTGCACCCCTTCTGTCCCAATACGCCCACCATGTCACGCACTTCATGCACACTCCCTGCACCCTCACCCTTGTCATGCCCAGCATCCACGTCCCGCCCCCCCCCCCCCCCCCCCCCCCCCCATCAACACCACCCATGCCATACTCTATATTTGTACCTCCTTTCCCCCCGTCGTCCCACCCATGTCCCGTCCTGCATCCGAGACCGCCGTGCCTCAACCAGTGTTGCATGCTGTATCCGTGTCCTCCATACCTGCCACCATGTCATACACTGCATCCGCGACCCGCTTATCGCCATCCAGGTCACATCCTGCATCCACGACGTCATACCCATGGCATACACTTCATCCACATCCCCTGTACCCCCACACTCATACCCTGTATTCGCTCCTTCCCACCCCCCTCCCCACGTATGCCCATATCTGTCGCGCCCTGTGTCCGTGAGTCTTCTCCCTCCCCCCTCCATCTGCCCATCCTTGTCACATGCATCCATGCTTCTCCCTCCCCCCCCCCCCCCCCCCCATGTAACGCCCTTTATTCACCCCCTCTGCCCCAATGAAACACCCATATCACGCCTTCCTCCGCCCCCTCTGCCCTAATAAGACACCCATGTCATGTCCTTCATCCATGCTCCCTCTGCCCCAAAACGTCTATGCACATCACGAGCTTCATCCGCACCCCTCTATCCCAACGGGCCCACCCACGTCACGCCCTTCATCCGAGCCTCCTCTGCCTCAATAAGACACCCACATCACGCATTTTAGCAGCGCCCCATTTGCCCCAATACGCCCAGCATGCAATGCCCTTCATCCGCCCTTCTGTTCCATGTCACGCCCTTCATCCATGCCCACTCTGCCCCAAAACGCCCACCTATGCTTCGCCCTTCATCTGCGCTCCCCATCCTCATAAGACACCCACGTCACGCACTTTATCCATGCCTCCTCTGCCCCAATAAAACACCCATCATGTTATGCCCTTCATCTGCCCCCTCTGCCCCAATATGACACCCACATCACACCCTTCATCTGCGTCCCCTCTGCCCCGATACGCCAACACACGTCACGCCCTTCACCTGCGCCCCCTCTGCCCCAAAACACCTAACCATGTCACGCCCTTCATATGCGCACTTTCTGCCCCAATAAAACACCCACCATTTCACGCCCAGCTCACACGCTCCCTCCGCCCCATTATGTCCACCCATGCCTCCCCCCTTCCCCCCAATATATTTTGCATGCTGCATCCGCTCCACATCATCCCCCTCCAGTTCGCCCATCCGTGTCACGCCCTTCATCTGCTCCCCTGTGCCCCGATACGCCCACCATGTCATGCCCTTCATCTGCGTTCCTCCTGTCCAGTACATCCACCCATGTCACGCCATTCATCCGCATACCCTCTGTCCCAACACATCCACAATGTCACGCCATTCATCCGCATACCCTCTGTCCCAACACATCCACAATGTCACGCCCTTCATCCGCATACCCTCTGTCCCAACACATCCACAATGTCACGCCCTTCATCCGCACTCACTATATACCAATACACCAATGCATCTCACGCCCTTCATCCGCACTCACTATATACCAATACACCAATCCATCTCACGCCCTTCATCCGCACTCACTATATACCAATACACCAATCCATCTCACGCCCTTCATCCGCACTCACTATATACCAATACACCAATCCATCTCACGCCCTTCATCCGCACTCACTATATACCAATACACCAATCCATCTCACGCCCTTCATCCGCACTCACTATATACCAATACACCAATCCATCTCACGCCCTTCATCCGCACTCACTATATACCAATACACCAATCCATCTCACGCCCTTCATCCGCACTCACTATATACCAATACACCAATCCATCTCACGCCCTTCATCCGCACTCACTATATACCAATACACCAATCCATCTCACGCCCTTCATCCGCACTCACTATATACCAATACACCAATCCATCTCACGCCCTTCATTCGTGTCCCCTCTCCCCGATACGCCCACCGTGTCACGCCCTTTATCCGCGCCCTCACCCCCCAAACACACCCATCATGTCACGGCCTTCATCCGTGCCCCTACCGCCCCCCAAAATAAAGCACCCATGATTTCACACCCTGCTTACATGCTCCCTTCTCATTACGCACACCCATGTACATTAACGCTCCCCCTCCCCCCCCCCCCCCCCCCCCATGTCCATCCATTTCACATGCTGCATCCACTCCACAACCCCCTCCACTCCAGTATACCCACCCACGTCACGCCCTTCATCCAGGCTCCCTCTGCTCCCATACCCCCACCCACATCATGCCCTTCATCCGCGCCCCCTCTTCCCACTCTGCCCAATAAAACACCCATGTCACGCCCTTCACCCGTGCCCCCTCTGCCCCAATACGCCCACCCACGGACACAGCCTTTATCTGCCACCCTTCTGCCCCAATACGCTCACGCGTGTCATGCCCTGTATGGGCACCCCTTGTCACGCCTTCCCTACCCTATCCTCACCTATACCTTGCTCTAAAAAATCCACGCCTCCCATATCAAGACCCATGTCACGCCCTGAAATATGCACACACACACACACACACACACACACACACACACACACACACACACACACACACCCTCCCCCTCCATTACCCCCACTGGGGTCAGGCAGGGAAATCCGCTCCCCCCATATTCTCACTTGTGTCACACCCCGAATTCTACGCATCTCCCACCCAACCCAAGTCATGATATGAAATTTGCGCCCCTCTACCACCACCTAAGTCAAGCTCCACTCGCTGTACTCCCCCTCATGTTACACACCCTGCATCCGCACTCCCTGTATCCATGTTATGCCCTGCATCTCCCCCCCCCCCCCCCCCCCCCCCGTCTTTCCCCCCAGCCCCACCCGTGTCAAGACCTGAAATCCGCGCTCCCTGTACCCCCACCCACGTTACGCCCTGCGTCTGCACCTCCTCCCCGTCACCCCACCCTTGTCACACCCAGCAACCATGAACGCCGTACCCCCACCTCGTCATACGCCGTATCCCCGTCCTCTATACCCGCAACCGTGTTGTACGCTGCATCCGCGACCCCATACCCATAACATACCCTGCATCCGCGTCCCACATATTTCCACACATCATATCCTGTACTCGCTTCTCCGCACCCCCCTTCCACGTATACCCCAACCCACGCCACGCCCTGTATCTGTGCCTTACTGTATGCCAGCCGACTGAACGAATGAATAACTGAACGGCCGACCGACTGAATGAATGACTGAACGACCGACTGACCGAATGAATAACTGAACAACCTCCTGACTGATTGAACGAAAGAATAACTGGAAGAGCGACCAACCGAACAATTATTCGAACGAATGGCTGAACGACCAACTGATCGACTGAATGGATGAATGAATGAATGACCGACTTACTGACATAACGAACGACCGATTGAACGAGCGACCGACAGAACAGATCTATGAACGACCGACTGACCGTCTGAACGAATGAATGACTTAACGATTGGCTGAACGAATGAATGACTGAATAAGCAACTGGCCGAACAAATTTACGAATGAATGATTGAACGACCGACTGCCCGTCTGAAAGAATGAATGACTGAACAAGCTACTGACAGAAAAAAAAATTACGAACGACTGACTGAACGAATGAATGTCCGATCGAGCAACCGACCGACTGAACAAAAGAATGATAGAACGAGAAACCGACCGAATTATTTTACGAACGAATGATTGAACGACCAACTGATGGACTGAATGAATGAACGACTGAACGACCGACTGACCGAAAGAACGAATCACTGACTAAACGAGCGACCGACCAAACTAATTTACGAACGAATGACTGAACGACTGACCGACTGAACGAATGACTGACTAAAAGACCGACTGAACAAATGAACAACCGAACGACCGACTAAACGAATGAATAACTGAACGACCGACTGAACGAATGAACAAACGACCGACTGACTGAATGAATGAATGACTGAACGAGCGATCAACTAACCAACTTAACAAATGACTGACTGAACGACCGATGACCGACTGAACAAATGAATGACTGAACAATCGCCTGACCGAACAAATGTACGAACGAATGACTGAACGGCCGACCGACCACGTGAGCGACCGACTGACCGACTAAACGAATGAATTACTAAACGAGCGACCGAACGAACAAATGTACGAATGACTGAACGAACGACTGACCGAATGAATGACTGAACGACCGACTGAACAAATGAATGAATGAACGAACGACCGACCGACCGAACAAATTTACAACGAATGACTGAACGAACGACTGACCGAATGAATGACTGAACGAACGACTGACCGAATGAATGACTGAACGACCGACTGAACGAAAGAATGACTAAACGAGCGACCAAGCGACCTAACAAACCAACGAAAACAAAGAAAGAAACAAACAAACAACAACAACGAATGAACTAACGAACAGTCAAACCAATACACGAAAGAAAGAAAGGAAGGAAGAAAGAAAAAAAAAGAAAGAATGAAAAAGAGTCACAGCTAGGGTACCAAAGATTGAAAAAAAAAACATACACGATTGAAAATAAACTCGTCTAAAAGCATCAGCCGGGGTTGGGCGGGTGCTTGGGTGGGTGAGAGAGAGAGAGAGAGAGAGAGAGAGAGAGAGAGAGAGAGAGAGAGTGTGTGTGTGTGGTGTGTGGTGTTGTGTGTGGGGGGGGGGGGGGGGGGGGGGGGGGGGGGAGGGAGAGAATAAAACAACAACTGCGATTGCAACTCAGTGTGCCATTAATTCTAATATAAAACACCTAAACTGTAGATGTAAAAGCAAACAAAAAACAAAACAAAACAAAAAACCCAACCCTAAAACTTAGCATTGGTAATGCTGTGCTTACCATATCACAGGGACATACACACTGCAAAACATTGCTT
>CM065720.1:62763148-62770648 GCA_033310375.1 Conus canariensis | reverse complement strand
TGATGACTGACGGAAAGAACGCGAGAATGATGAATGGTTAACAGCAGAACTTTCAGCATTACAAAGGACGGAATGAGAATACGAGAACGTGGCGATTGTGTATGGCTGACAGGATAGAAAAGAACGCTGAGTGAAAAACGTGATGAAAATGAACGATAGACCGGATGAGGACAGAAGAGTGTGCCAACTTTGAGAAAGACCTGGCCAACAACGACAGAAAAAAAGCCTTTACTTCTGTGAACAAATAAACCAACGCAAATCAAAGTCAGCACCACTCAGGACAAAGACGCCAACTGTCTCATACAGGGAGAAAACGGCCAAAAAAGACAGAGGAACTCTGCTTTGAGCTCGACACCAAACACAGCAAAAGAAATCCACGCATGCTAACAGTTCGGGACTGATCAAATGGAGATGACTTTCCAACACTCTGTCGAAGAAGTCATAGTAGCAGTGAAGTCGCTGAAACATGGAACGCTGCAAGCATTGACACCATCCCTCAGAACAGTTGAATATGGCGGAAAGGCAGTAACTGATACATTAACTGCTATCTGAAAAAAAAAAAAAAATCTGGCACACTTGCGAGTGGCTATATCTAAAGAGGCTCGATCACTAATCGTCACACTTCCAAAGAGAGGAAATCCTCAACACTACCAGAAAAACCGCAAGATCGGTTAGATCAGCAATGTAAGCAACTTAAATGTGCAAAACTATTCTGAATAGATTAGGCTACAGTTGCAGACAGACACCGTTGAATCTGAAAGGCTAAAGCATCGTCAAACAGATCTTTAACCCTTCGCTAAAAACACCTGCAACACCAGATGGAGTCCCGTTATGTCTTCACAGACTTCAAAAAGGCGTTTGACAGAGAGTCTGTCCAGGGGTAGTGCAGGCCGTTATGAAGGAATCTGATATCGGGACAACGTCAGTCAACAACATCCAGCAAGTTTACTCCAAAGTGACCAGCGCAGTATTCACAAAGGGCGCACTGGAAAGTGCCCTCACAGAGCGGTTGGGATTCGTCAAAGCCGCTTTTCTCTCCAACACTTTGCAACTTTAGTCCTGTAATGCATCGTGAACGATCCACGTGAATGTCATTGTCAACACAGTCAGCACTGCAAGAAGAACTATCACGAACCTTGACCTTGCAGATAATTTCGATGGTCTGGCGCGCACTGAACGAGAACTCGCTGAGCTTGTTAACCACTGGAGGAAACATGTACGAGACAGCGCGGATATCAACACCGAGAAGACCAAACTCATGGCCAGCCACACCACCACCTTCCAGTGCCGATATAACCATGGAACTGAAGCCAGGTAGGAACTGTTAAACAGTTCATAAATCTGGGATTTATTTTCAGCGCTGGGAGATTAAAACCAGCTATCCTCTCAAGAGCAGCAGAGGCATCAGTTGTGTCCAGACTGAACAGAAAGACGATAACATCTCTACGGAGCACACATCTGGCTCTGGCATGGGCGGATGTATTTCATTTTCCTGAAAGTATACGCGGCATGGACCTGGAAGAAAGAACCCAACCATAGCAAAAAGACGTCATTGCAAGATACTATAAATCAGATGTACTGTTTACATCATGACTGAACAGGTGCGCCAGACCAACAAACAGTACATCGGGCCACGCTTAGATTTGCGGACACCAGCAAACCAAAGAAACTACGTTGGCACGGTCATACAACAATATACAACCATGCTCGCGCGCACGCAACACGCACGTATCGCACATAGGCAGGCACGCACACGCACACGTACACACAACGCACGCGCACACACAAACACACACACGTACGCGCGCGCAAACACATACGCACGCACACACACAGCGCGCGCGCGCGCTCGCGCCCACACATGATTATACATATACAACCATGCACACGCGCACGCAAAACACACACACACACAAAACGTGCGCGAGCACTGTCATACACACGAACGCACGCGCGCGAGCACGCCCGTACACATATACATGTATAACCATGCGCATGCATGAACATAATATATTTAACCATGCGCGTATAATTCTCTCTCTCTCTCTCTCTCTCTCTCTCTCTCTCTCTCCACACACACGCACGCACGCACGCACGCACGCACGCGCGCACGCACGCACGCGCACACACACACACACACACACACACACACACACACACACACACACACACACACGTGCGTGTCCTCACCAGAAACCTGTACTAGGTGAGGAGTTGCTCACTGGCAATTCACCGCTCGCTCTTTGCTCGAGTCTTGCATCATGATTTTGAATTGATTGGTCTTGGTGAACTAAAAAAAACATATTACTAACCTATTTTATTTCTTCGAGATTATTATCTTTTGTGCATCAGCTTTTTTTTTTTTTAACTCGTCTGATGTACTAGGACTATGTTTTGGTTTGGTTTGGTTTTCCAGAGGGTTTTTAAAACGATCTTCTGGCATCTTTTCTTTTTAACAACAAATAAAACCCAACAATATATTCACGCAAGAAGAAAGATGTCAAATGATCTTTGAATTTCTTCTATGTAATAGAAGAATTTGGTCTTCAATAAATAAATATAATCTCATCTTTCTTTCTTCAACTTTTAATATCAGAAGTGAGGCTCGAGGATAAATTGTTCGAGAATGCCTCACAAACGCCTGTGCTTTGTCAAAAGATCTCATGACAACAATGCTTCATAATTTAATAATTTTATAGAATACAATGGGAGCTTATAATCATTTTTTATTTGTTTCATTTTTGCACATAGTGTGCACATTATTGTACTCAGATATTTCATTCAGTATGACGAAAATCAGAAACTAATAAAATTTTGGGTTTAGCAAAAGGTCTGTTGCTATGGTTTAACATGAAAATGGTGAGTGACAAAAGGGAGAACGTGAAAGTCATGAACAACTGCCGGGAGATGAGCGTTAAAATGATGTGAATGACTGGCGGGAAAAGAATGAGGAAACGATGTAAGACTGACTGGAGAACAACGTGAAGAGGATATATGAAGGACTTGAGAAGAGTGTTAAAATGATGAGTGTGGCTGACTGGAAAGGAACATGAAAATGACGAATGACCGACCGGAGAAGAACCTGAGAGCAACGACTGACTGACTGAGAAGAACTTGAAAGCGATGACTGACTGACAGAGAAGAACTTGAAAGCGATGACTGACTGACTGACTAGAACTTGAAAGCGATGACTGACTGACTGAGAAGAACCTGAGAGCAACGACTGACTGACAGAAAAGAACTTGAAAGCGATGACTGACTGACTGACTAGAACTTGAAAGCGATGACTGGACTGACTGAGAAGAACCTGAAGCAACGACTGACTGACAGAGAAGAACTTGAAAGCGATGACTGACTGACTGAGAAGAACTTGAAAGCGATGACTAACTGACAGAGAAGAACTTGAAAGCGATGACTGACTGACTGAGAAGAACTTGAAAGCGATGACTGACTGACTGACTAGAACTTGAAAGCGATGACTGACTGACTGAGAAGAACTTGAAAGCGATGACTAACTGACAGAGAAGAACTTGAAAGCGGTGACTGACTGACAGAGAAGAACTTGAAAGCGATGACTGACTGACTGAGAAGAACTTGAAAGCGATGACTGACTGACTGAGAAGAACTTGAAAGCGATGACTGGCTGACTGAGAAGAACTTGAAAGCGATGACTGACTGACTGAGAAGAACTTGAAAGCGATGACTGACTGACTGAGAAGAACTTGAAAGCGATGACTGACTGACTCAGAAGAACTTGAAAGCGATGACTAACTGACAGAGAAGAACTTGAAAGCGATGACTGACTGACAGAGAAGAACTTGAAAGCGATGACTGACTGACTCAGAAGAACTTGAAAACGATGACTGACTGACTGAGAAGAACTTGAAAGCGATGACTGACTGACTGAGAACTTGAAAGCGATGACTGACTGACTGAGAAGAACTTGAAAGCGATGACTGACTGACTGAGAAGAACTTGAAAGCGATGACTGACTGACTGAGAAGAACTTGAAAGCGATGACTGACTGACTGAGAAGAACTTGAAAGCGATGACTAACTGACAGAGAAGAACTTGAAAGCGATGACTAACTGACAGAGAAGAACTTGAAAGCGATGACTGACTGACTCAGAAGAACTTGAAAGCGATGAATGACTAATGTCAGAGGGACGTGAATATAATGACTTACTGACTGACTGGAGGAGAATGTGAACACAATGAATGACTGACGGGACTAGAGCGTGAGGATAATGAATGATGAACGGGACATGAAGGCAATGTGAGAATGACAAGAAAAGTGAAAATGATGAATAAATGACGGGAAAAGCAGAGGAAGGTGGAAGGAGGATGGGAGAAGAATGACAGAATGATGAAAATTAGTTCGGACAAGATACTAAAAATGTAAGAAGAACGTATAATGGACGGAATAAAAAAAAACGGAACGTAAGAACAGTGAAGGACGTATGAAAAGGAGAAAAAGTGAATGATGAATAACCAGACAATCATAAATGAGAGGTGGGGGTGATGTGACATAATATCCATGAAGGAGAGGCGACAGAGGAGAGTTTGAAAATGATGTACGGTGGAGGGCAGCAGCATGAGATTGACAACAGAAGGGTTTGTAAACGGGAAAAGGATAGAGCAGCATGAGAATGATAGATGACATGAAATAGAACAGCATCAGAATGATCCAGAGACAGACTAACCTGGGTAAAAATGAAACGAGGTGGAAAGAAGGGAAGGTGAAAATTATTAACAGGGGACGGGACAAAACGAGAGGACAAAAGAAAAGTGTCATGACGATGAAGTTAAGTACTGTCAGAATAATTCAGTAAAGGGAGAAACGGATGAAGTGATTACGAAAATGATAAATGATGGACGCATTGAGGAGAGAAAAACGCGAAATGGACGTGATAAACAGAGAAGAATTTGAAAATAATGAATGATGGACGGGGGACGAACGTGAGAAATCTCAGTGATGATTAGGACTAAGTATCTTGTACAAACGGTAAACAACAGCAGACTGGATGGCTGGATACAAACGAAGGAAGGTCTTGTCAGACCGAGCTCGTCCGGAGATGTGGTGGAAAACAACAAAGTCTTGGCATACCGGCTCCACAATCATCAAAAGAAGAATGTTCGTGCTTTGAGGAGAAATAACTTACTCAAATCTGACAGCATGAGCAGAAACAATATTGAAATGACAGTGTCGGAGGTTGGCACGGACAATGTGTGTTGCAGCACAGCTCTAACAGACCATAGACAGTATTGTCAAGGCTGTCAATATGTATCAAAAGCAAAAACAAAAACAAATAAAACAATGACACAAGAGGCCAGCAAACTAACAGGCAAAACACAAACAAACAACAAAACCAAGAAGTCACTCCCGTCAAGGGAAAACTCAGATTTACATACGGTTTACAGGTTCATAACTTCATTTCCATGCTGTAGTCCTTCAGTCGGATAGAACCAAGCCATGTTACGTGCACCGACCACTCTGATCATCTTTCTTTAAAACTCGATTAAAAAAAAAACTTTTTGAAAAGAATCCAATGCAACAAAGATAAATCAAAATGCCTCATTAGTTCTCAGTGCCCGCAGAACGGACAGCAAATGCCTGTTCCAGTGGTTAGACTATCATTATCAAGTCACCTGATTACAACAAACAACTTGCACCTTACAAACTTTATTAAGAAAAAGAAAGAAAATGCTTTCCGCATGAAGATGAGTCCACGAAGCGGCTGGCAACAGTACAGAGAAAAAAATATACCCAAATCTAAAAAGAAAGCGAAGTCAAAGACAGTGACACCAAAGAAGAAATTACTGCCCATGAATTTACATGAAAAGATCATCACCATCCCCCTTCTCTCCTCTGCATTCCTATGGGGTGAATTAAGAAAAAAGTATGCAGAGTGTTTAAAACACAGATTAACGAATGGGTCACAGCTTCAGATTAAAAAAACAAAACAAAACAAAAAAACGACACTGAAATAATGGAAGGGAAAAAAAGTACAGAAAAAGCGAAAGGAAAAAAGGAAATTACGAGCACTATATCGCAAGAAGAATGGAACACAGTTTATTCTGAAAGATCCCCACCCTTACCCCATCCCCAACCCCTTCTTCTGGCATGGGGTTTCCACTGTACAAGGGGAGTTCTGGGTGAGAAGTGTGCTGCAGATTGGCTTACAGGATGACCAAGATGACCGAAGTGAACAATAAACACATTAAAGGGACGGTCAAGCAGATTCAGAAAAGCATCATTCAGAAAATCCTTACAGAAGAACTGCGTTCACATGTTGGCAACATTGGAACGTTGTTTCAGGATACTCAGAACGTAAGCTAGTGCATGAATGAGTTTCGAGGGAACTCTAGTGTCCTTTCCTCTTGGATGATGTGAACTCTCGTTTCACTCACAGAAAGAAAGGAAGCGGGTGTGCATCAATGAATAAATATCCATGAAGGCACTGAGGGAAGGGGGAGGGGGACAGACGGTCGGAAGGGATTAGGTGGGCTCTTAGATAATGAGAGAGAAACACTAGTGGTATCAGTTAAACAACACGTAGGCCGAAAACGAAAGACCTAAGACGTTCGACGAGACAGAACCAAGTGATCAGGAAGAAACGATGTAACATGCTGATTTAGAATATACGATGTCTAAGACTTGAAAAATGTCTCGCTTCGTAGAAAAGAAATCGACAATTCTGTTAATTCGCTTACAACACAGCCCCCTTCAAATTCAATACTGACCAGCTGACCACCATTGCCGTTTGCGTTGCCAAACAACAGGAGTGTCCGCGTGGTCTCTGTATCTCTCTCTCACTGTGTGTGTGGGTGGGTGGGTGGGTGGGCAGGCGTGGGTGTGTGTGCGTGTGTGTGTGTGTGTGTGTGTGTGTGTGTGTGTGTGTGTGTGTGTGTGTGTGTGTGTGTATGTGCGCGCGCGCGCGCGCGCGTGTGCAGGGAGTTGGGGATGAAGATGATGCGAGACAGCACGAAAGGGGAAGAAAGCTACGTGACATCTCTAATTTCTGAAAAGGCAAGGCGGGTGGGTGGGGAAGAGGGTGGGGTGGAAAGTTAAGAAAGCAGCAGTAAGGGGTGGGAGAGGTGTTGGCGGAAGTCTCCAATGAACTATCATAACAGATAACTGCGTGATTCTTGATCACATTGGCTACTGGCGCTACAAACACTAGTTCACTCTATTATTATTATCATCATTATGATAGTCACTATTGATATTATCCACATCAACAGTAGCAGTAGTAGTAGTAGTAGTAGTCGTTTTTTCTCATAGTTAAGTTTGTCATCCGTCCATTACCCCTCTGACGCCATCCTGGCCTGATTTTCTTTTCCATCGACTGTGCAACAATTAAAAAGAATGTGCTGAGGAAGAGGTATATTCAATTTAAAAAATAAAAAAACGAACTGGATGGTTCCATCTGATGTAGGACACACGACTGCCAGGTCGGGTTGACGTGGCTTTCGAAGTCTGATACAAATAGTGCAACA
>CM065720.1:62693148-62753148 GCA_033310375.1 Conus canariensis | reverse complement strand
TTTCTTTTTCATTGTCATTTGTATTCCGAGATCGGTCAGCAGACTGGGATTTCACACTGTGTGCAGCGAGAAAGTGATCTGGCAGAGAGGGGTGTGTGACAGCTCTGCTTGTTGAAGCAGCCAAGACATCATAATGTCAGAAACTCCACCTTCACCTGACCCACCCAAAAGTAGGTGTCTGCCTTGTGAACATGAAATTAATGCAGTCAGTATAATGTGATAACAGCAGAGGAGAAAAAGTATGGAAGAGGAAGAAAGAAAGAGAGAGTGATGGAGTAAAAGAAATGAGGAAGACATTCAGAGAGTTCTGCGAATGGAGGATTGTCTCAGTTGTATATCATGAGAATGAGGAAGAGACTGGGTGAGTTTTTATAATGGAGGGTTGTCTCAGTAGTATAACATGTGAATGTAATCTGCATTTCAAACATTTTTCCAGCTTGGAAAAAAGTCTTACTCATGAGATTTGCAGACATAAAATGGAATATTATCAATAAAGTTTGAATGATAATGTTTGCAAGTAACTGCTTTATTTGTTAAAAGTAGTGTCTTGTCCATTTTGAGCAATATTTTGACAGGAATGAGCGTCTTGTGCTGAACACATAGCCGGTTTCAACTTCCTTATGTACAGTTCCATCTCCAGTAGATGCTGCTAATTCAGACAGTGAGCTTTTCTCCTTATGTCAGTTTGATCAGTCCCCTTTAACCTGTACACACAGTCCGATCCACTGAACCTCATACATGAAATTTGATTGGATGGATAGGCCTGTGTGCCTGAAGCCTGAAGAAATGGTGAATTCAGGCAGATTAATGAAGGTTCAGGTAGTTCTACGTGAGGATAACGCTGCACCTGAATGAATCACTTTGATGATAGACAAGAACATGCCACTTTCCCCTAGAATTCTGAGAGCAGAGGTTTTTTTAACAATTTATTTTGCATCCATATTGTATGAAAATAATAGATTAAGACCTGGTAGATCAGTGTTATATTCAGATACAGTTAACACATTTCTTGTACCTGTCAGATCCAGACCCCAGCTATCTGAGTTTTGCCAACCCCAACTATTGCCTGGAAGGGCAAGGGCAGAACGACCTGCAGAGTCCCATTGACGATGATGACCCACTGTCTTTTGGCCGGCTGTCCCTGGGTGAGGGCGACAGCACTGATCGACATGCCTATGCTAACAGGTGAGTGTTGGCCATTTCGTCGGTATGCAGGTATACTTATTGTATACAGTATCAGTGAGTGACATGCATGTGCTTACAGATGAGTGTTGGCCACTTTGTTGGTACATAGGTATACCTACTGTACACATTATCAGTGAATGACAAGCCTGTGCTAACAGGCGAGTGTTGGCTACTTTGTTGGTATGTAGGTATATTTATTGTACACACTCGGTAAGTGACATGCCTATGATAATATGTGAGTGTTAGCCCTTTTGTTTGTATGTAGGTATACATATTGTATACACTATCAGTGAGTGACATGCCTATGCAAACAGTTGAGTGCTGGACACTTAGTTGGTCGGTAGGTATTCTTATTGTACACACCATCACTGACTGACATGGCTATGCTAACAGGTGAGAGCTGGCCACTTAGTTGTTGTGTGGGTATGCTTGTTGTACACACTTCCACTAATTGATGTGGCTGTGCTGACAGGCGAGTGTTGACCACTGAATATAGGTATGCTTATTGTTCATAGTATCACTGACTGACACCTCTATGCTAACAGGTGAGTTTGGTGGTATTTATAGACGCTTTTTTTTTTTTGTGGTGTTCTTGCTGTCCGATCTTCTGTGCCACACATCTGGCATTGCACTCACATTGCTTATTTCAGCTCCCCTTCCACAGCTACAGCCCAGCTTGTCCTGCCACAGCCCTGGCACCAGCAATCCAGAGAGAGCAGTTAACATCAAGTTTTCATGGGGCGGCCCACTAGAAGAGACTCGTACAGAGTCACTTCAGTGGTGTTCAGTGCCTGTTCTTATTCACCACATTGCTTTGTCATGGAGTTAGCATGAGTGAGCTTTCCCTCGGGAAGGCATCACTGTAACTGACCAACGACAGTCCCCATGGACTTGTTAATCCTGGTGACTGAGACAGAACCTCGCCAGGGGCATTGACGTGGAGAAGAAATAAAAACTGAGGTAACAATGAGAGCAGGGCATGAAGGGCCACAGAATTTGTGGCATTTTTTTAAAATGTTGATTTATGAGGATAATGAAGATTTTGCTAAGGATTTCCATTCTTTTCTGAGACTGCATGACAGCACTCGGTGCTTACTTTCACAATGTATCCGGGCATCAAGCAGGCCCAAAAGATACAGACACCTGCAGTGTTGGTCTGGAAATTTAAGCCACACTCTCAGGGTCACATTGATTAAGTGGATAAAACTTGAACGTTTGGTCCCAGTCTTCCGAATTGAGCCCATAGCAAATTCAGCCCTGTGGGTAGGAGAAGTGGGGCAAAAAAATCCCACACATAAACACTCTGAGGGGAATCGATGCCATGATTTCCAAGCTGGGACTCCGTGAAACTTACCACTTTGTCAGAGCGACTGGTGTATGAAATATACTTATTGTACACACTATCACTGACTGACATGCCTATGGTGAGTGTTCGACTCTCTGTATTAGCCTGTATACTTATGGTACACACTGACATTGACTGACATGCCTATTCTGATAAGTGAGTGTTAGCCACTCTGTTGGTGTAGTATATACTTATTGTATACACTATGGATGACTGACAGGCTTATGCTAATGGGCGAGTGTTGGGCCGCTTTGTCGGTAAGTAGGTATACTTATTGTACATGTTATCACTCACTGACATGCTTATGCTAGGAGATGAGTGTTGATCAGTTTATAGGTTATGTAGATTTACTTAGATGACTGATGCGCCTTTGTTGGAATATACATAGGTATGTAGATATACTTACTGTACACACTATAGATGACTGATGCGCCTTTGTTGGAATGTACATAGGTATGTAGATATACTTACTGTACACACTATAGATGACTGATGCGCCTTTGTTGGAATATACATAGGTATGTAGATATACTTACTGTACACACTATAGATGACTGATGCGCCTTTGTTGGAATGTACATAGGTATGTAGATATACTTACTGTACACACTATAGATGACTGATGCGCCTTTGTTGGAATATACATAGGTATGTAGATATACTTAATGTACACACTATAGATGACTGATGCGCCTTTGTTGGAATGTACATAGGTATGTAGATATACTTACTGTACACACTATAGATGACTGATGCGCCTTTGTTGGAATGTACATAGGTATGTAGATATACTTACTGTACACACTATAGATGACTGATGCGCCTTTGTTGGAATATACATAGGTATGTAGATATACTTACTGTACACACTATAGATGACTGATGCGCCTTTGTTGGAATATACATAGGTATGTAGATATACTTACTGTACACACTATAGATGACTGATGCGCCTTTGTTGGAATGTAGATGTACTTATTGTATATTCTGTCATAACTGACACACTTGTGCAAACAGGTAGATGTTGGCCACTTTGTGGGTATATTTAGGTATAGATTTTAGTACACACTAACTGTCGTGCATGTGCAGAATTATCAAGGCTAGGGCTTTGGATTACTGTCTGAACTAGCTGGTCGTGATTATTTTGCATACAATCATTGACTGACATTCTGATTCAGTTCAGCACATCTTCAGTTTCTTTGAAAAAGATGTGGCCAGTGTGGGCATGAATAGTAATTAACACATTTGAGCACCACCTACGGTATCGCATATTGTCAAAAGTCAAACTCATGCAAGCTGAAACCAGTTTGCTTACTCTGCCAACATTGTTGTGGCTAACACTGTGAGTTGATACTGCCCTTGCAGTCTAATGCTTTCAGCACACGATGCAGAATCACCTCTGCTTCCTTTTATTGTGTATAAAAACTGCACAGGACTCCATGTAAAGAACTTGCTGTCTGTAAGACAGTTTCATGAAATAAAACATTAAAACAAATAAATGTAACATACACTTTTGTGAACGGAAAAGTTTGTTTTCATCTACAGCTTCGATAAACACAGTGTCATTTTCACAACTGTTATGTAAGGTGTCTGCATGCTTACTGAACAGGAAAAGTGACAGTGAGAAAATAAGAAAGAAATCATAGTTGAAATGCTTACAGTATAAATCTGTCTCTTATTCGTTTTAACTTTGTTTTACGCAATGGTAGATGAACACACATGAATGCGCATGAGTGCACGTATGAATGTGCAGAAACATATGTGCGCTAATGTAACTTCTGATAAAGTGATGAAATGGATACACATGAACAAGATAAATGAAAAGATATCAGTAAGATGATAAACACAGATGTTACCATTGTCTGGAACTTTGGTTGCATGGTATGCATCAGATTTCTGCATACACTATCTGGTGAAAAACAAAAGGAGGTTAAAAAAAATTGAAACTGTAAGTCTCCAGGTATTTCACAGTTTGCTTAAAGATCTTATGGTGACTAAACCCTTAATCCCTTTACACCCCATACCGGAAATTTTCCGCACCAAAACATGTATTCTGCACTCCTGTAGCCTAAAGAATTTTCCTAATGATGACACTATGTAAACAAACCAACTTCCCTGGTTATAAGTGAAGGAAAATAAATAAATAAATACATTGAGATTGCTTGAAAGCAAACTACAATATCTGTCAAGTCAGTGGACCAACTATCAAGGTTGTATTCCAAGCAGTTTATAAGATATGGTGAAGTAAACATAGCAAGTGACTGTATAGCAATTTATTCTCCAGCATATGAAGTGCACTTGCACTCGGCAATGAAGGGGTTAACATTCCGAAAAGAAGTCTCCCTTTAAGAATTTAACTGTTTGCACTAAAAAGATAATATTGAGAAATCTATTTGGGTTCCATAACCTGATCGTGTGCTTTTCATGCTTGCAGTGACTACTCCTCAGGGGACGTCACCCCTTCCAGCCCGGATCGTTCCTTTATCCTGCAGAAGCTGAGCAGCCCCTCTGACCACGAAGCGGACACAGATGATGACACATCCAGCCTGGAGGATGACTCGGAGATGACTCACAATCTGCTGGGCAGCCAAGAAGACGTGCGAGAGGAGACTGTTTACCAGTCCATCTCGGAGGCCTCCTCTGGCAAGAAAGGGCGAGGCATCTTGGGATACCTGGCCATGCTGGAGCAGCAAGCCAAAGGGGGCGGGGTGGACAAGAGAAAGCCTGACATCCCCGCAGGCGAGGGATTGGGAGTTCAAACTCCTGACGACGTTGATGGGGGTCTGCTGGAAGTGCCTGTTCACAAGTAAGTTTTCATGAGCGAGTGGAAGGTGGCGTTTCTTGTTTCAAGGTTTTGTGTTGTGAGATTTTATACTACCTTTGGCAATTTTGAGTTGAGTGTGTGGCGTTAGGACTCTGTGGTTCTTGAAAAAAAAAGCCCTTTGTGATTTTCGTCAAGAGGAAGCAGTGAGGTGTTCTTCTTTCCGTAGTTTTTGTTTTGTTCTGAATGCTTTATTATTGTTATTATTATCATGTTCTACAATTATGTCAGACTGCAAATATCAGAGATCAGCTGCTGAAAAATTTTGACTGGATTTTGACATGGTTTTATTCTAGATCAGATCTGATCTCATTCGTAATTTTGAAGCAATATTTCATTTTGCACAGTATGTTTAAGTGTTTTTGTCATACTTTTAAATTCAGTTTATTCAGTATTTTTTGTAGTATCTTTTGATGCATTAATTCAAGTATTTAGTCTTGAATGGATATGCAGTATATTTAGTATTTCTCATTTTCTGTCTCACTTTTTATGCCGTATATTCAGTAATTCCCTCATACATGAATATGCAGTATATTAAGTATTTCAGTCTTGCATTTTATGCAGTGTATTCAATATTTCAGTCTTGCATTTTATGCAGCATATCCAATATTTCTGTCTAGCATTTTATGCAGTATGTTCAGTGTTTCAGTCTTGCATTTTAAGCAGTATATTCAGTATTTCAGTCTTGCATTTTATGCAGTATATTCAGTATTTCAGTCTTGCATTTTATGCAATGTATTCAGTATTTCAGTTGTGTATTTTAAACAGTATATTCAGTATTTCAGTCTTGCATTTTATGCAATATGTTCAGTATTTCAGTCTTGCATTTTATGCAGTATATTCAGTATTTCAGTCTTGCATTTTAAGCAGTATATTCAGTATTTTAGTCTTGCATTTCAAGCAGTATATTCAGTATTTCGGTCTTGCATTTTTAAGCAGTATATTCAGTATTTCAGTCTTGCATTTTATGTAGTATATTCAGTATTTCAGTCTTGCATTTTAAGCAGTATAGTCAGTATTTCAGTCTTGCATTTTATGCAGTACATTCAGTATTTCAGTCTTGCATTTTATGCAGTATAGTCAGTATTTCAGTCTTGCATTTCAAGCAGTACATTCAGTATTTCAGACTTGCATTTTATGCAGTACATTCAGTATTTCAGACTTGCATTTTATGCAGTATATTCAGTATTTCAGTCTTGCATTTTATGCAGTGCATTCAGTATTTCAGTCTTGCATTTCAAGCAGTACATTCAGTATTTCAGACTTGCATTTTATGCAGTACATTCAGTAATTCAGACTTGCATTTCAAGCAGTATATTCAGTATTTCTGTCTTGCATTTTATGCAGTATATTCAGTATTTCTGTCTTGCATTTTATGCAGTACATTCAGTATTTCAATCTTGCATTTTATGCAATATATTCAGTATTTCAGTCTTGCATTTTATGCAGTATATTCAATATTTCAGTCTTGCATTTCAAGCAGTATATTCAGTATTTCAGTCTTGCATTTTATGCAGTGCATTCAGTATTTCAGTCTTGCATTTTAAGCAGTACATTCAGTATTTCAGTCTTGCATTTTATGCAGTGTATTCAGTATTTCAGTCTTGTATTTCAAGCAGTATATTCAGTATTTCAGTCTTGCATTTTATGCAGTACATTCAGTATTTCAGTCTTGCATTTTATGCAGTATATTCAGTATTTCAGTTTTGCATTTTAAGCAGTACATTCAGTATTTCAGACTTGCATTTTATGCAGTGCATTCAGTATTTCAGTCTTGCATTTTATGCAGTGCATTCAGTGTTTTTGTGTTGATGTGCTCCCAGGCTGCAGAATGGCACAGACATTAACTCGCCAGACTCTCATGACAGCGGCATTCAGTCCGATATACGACTGGACAAAGGGGTGAAACATGTGCGTGGACCGCTGACCGATGACATCTACGCACTTGTTGACAAGAAGCCGCCAAAGAAGGAAGAGAAGACGCCTGAAGCTCCAGAGAAAGGACATGAGGTGATGAACAGATCAGTTTGAGGGGAGGGAGAGGGGAGGGAGGAGGTTTTTGTTTTTCATGCATGGAAGATTAAAAAAATCTTTCAGAACTTGTAAAATGTATGAAAAGTGGATTTTTTGGTTTAAATGCTACAGAATCATCTTGAACTGGCCTGCGTGTGTCTGACAGTTTGACATGCGCATGTCCCTTAACTCACTTAATATTTTAACTACCATATTTTGATAGAATGTTCCAAATGACTTAATTAATTTCATAAAGACCTGAACAGACTGGGGTATTGTTTTGAAAGGAATTCCGCCAAACTGCACCTTTTTGTTGTTTGATGTGTGTCTGTGTGTTGCTGATGTTTGAGACTGACCTTTATGGTCACTTACATACCCCTTGAAAGTTCAGCACACTAATGCCAACTCATCACATTACAGTGGTCAAAGTCATTTGCCAAAATATATGTGTGAACCTGTAAAACAGAGTGCTGTGTAATGCTCATTTCTTACACCGTAAATAACAGATCGGTGGATTTGTAGCAAACCAAGTCTTTGTCAGGCATCATGAATACCAGATGTTGAAAAATGCACAGACCATTGAAGTATTGGGTGAAGAGTCCACAGAGATGTGATTACGGTAAAAACAGATTCAGTGACATGGTTTGACTGCAATGCAGGATGTGGAGACACAAGAGAAGAACGTGGAGGAGAACACACAGGAACAGGTTCAGCCCCCTGCCGATGTGCTGCCTCCAGGGTGGGAGAAACATGAAGGTAAGTGCCTGTGGTTTATGTGCTTGTGTGGCTGGTTTAGTTTTCATGCTTTTTTTTACTTGCCTTAAGAGTGAGCCTGGATCATATTAGTTACAAGGCATGATTTTGCATGTGTGTATGCACACACACACGCCACACACACACACACACACACACACACACACACACACACACACACACACACACACATATAAATACACATGCTCACACACACATGTTTTGCATCCACAGCCAAACATCCTTTGCTATAACAGAGATTTGCAATGTTACCACTTTCCTCTATGGTGTTCATTAAAAAAGAAATCAAATTTTTACATTTCCTGATACTTTTAGAATTGTTCCCATGAAAAATTAGAAGAGGTATAGACAGTGGTGAACAATGACAACATACTCACATAGTGAAAGGGCAAACAAACAAGGCTTAACACATTTCTGACACAACGTTTTTGTCGCTGTAGTCCAAGCAGAGGCATGTATCAAACTTGTGTACTAGTTAACTAGGGAAAATTGAATAAGCAGAAAGTGATGACGTTATTTTTGCACAATTTTGTGTATGTTGTCATCGTTCTAATATTGCCTGACCACTTGCGTACAAGCTTTCATACCGTATCTACATTATCTACGGGAAAATAAACCTAGTGAGTTTGGCATTAAAAGAATTGTCGGGAATTCACCAATTCAGTCATCTCAAGAGCGCAGATATATTACATTTTTCATGACAACCACTAACTATCAAACCAACAACCCCATTTGTAATGGCCGTTCAACAATGCTGAACACATTGCTGCCAGACCGGCTATGCACAGATGACATTCAGTTCGCCAAGTACAGCATGGTTAGCTGGCTGGTGGGGAGCAGCCTGCAGAAAACACCCCTTTCCCTGAACTGCATTCACGGCTTGGCCTCTGTAGCTGCAGGCGAACTGTAAACTCCCCTGCTTCTCAGAACTAAGGAGCTTGCTCTGAACAGCTGTGGTGGACATTTTTAAGCTGTCAATCTGGCTCTTTGAAAGGGCAGTCATGTAGCAGTTCAGGAATAGGATATCATAGCAGTTCAAGGATAGGATATCATAGCAGTTCAACAATAGGACATCAGTGTGTTGATGGCTGGACCAGGACATATTCAGCTTGGCTAACTTTTGGAATTCCTGATGCAAAAATATAGATTATGAATTTAAATGTAGATTATGAATTTAAGCAGCCATATTCAGAACAAACAGATGACACAGAAGTCACTGCGATCACAAGTCAAAGGCAGAGGTACCAGTAGTGTCAGATGGAGATTCATCCACATATCTAACATGGCAGATGTCAACAAAGTGATCTTTAATCTCTTTTGCGTGTTACAGTGAAGACAAGTCGTCCAGTGGTTTCATTGCCACTGCGAACACTGATGAAAAAAGGTGGTTCTTAAGAGCTGGGGCTTTTCTGTTGTTTTTCTTTCGATGAAATCACTAACGCCCTTTCTGGTTGCTTGCCTGTTCACAATAGTCATTCCTCAAAATAAACAGACTTTGTTTACATTGTGTCCACTGTTTTTATATAAATCAGTCTTCAAAGCTATTTCCTTATGTGTTATCAGTAACTTGCGGTTTACATGCATTTTCTGTTTTAAAAAATCAGGTGGATGTAGCATACATAATGGGGCAGTTTGTGGCCAGGAAATTACGGTAAACATTTTATTGACAGCTTACTAGGAATTTGTTGTATTGTTGATTTCTTTTGGCAGGATGATTTTAAGTGCTAGCCAAACTCTTATATGCTGTGTGTCATCAGATGAGGATGGGGCCTACTACTGGCACATCAAGAGTGGGACAATCCAGAGAGACCCTCCTCCTCCCGCCCCTCCAGATGGACCCAGCCTCTGCACCACTGGCACCGTCAGATCTGTCTCTGTCACCAGCGACTCTGTGAGTATCACCGGCTGTCTGGCTGTCTTTTTTTTTTTCCTTTTGAATTGGAAGACCTCAGCTAATATCATCATGTTCTAGCTCTGAAAATAATCTTTAACCATCTAAATCTCTTTCAGAGCACCTGTATCCCAGATTTTCACTATCTCCACCTTCCTAAGGCACTTTTTTTTTGGTTTTGCAGGATTTGTTCAAAATGACCAAAGGGGGAATGACCAAAGGGGGACGTGGAAGATAAATTGAAGTGGATTGATATTGTGATAAAATTTACTTACTGGACAAGGAGTTTAAGGTGTACGTTAAAGAGAGAAGAGAAAGAAGAAGTAAAGCAAGTCCACCATGGTTTTCTGTTGTTTAAAGAAGTTTCAGAATAAACATATCAGTTATATTACAAACTCTGAATATTTTCAGTCTCAAATACTTTGAGTGATTTGTGGCCATGCATCGCACCATTTGTACAGCATGTTTCAGATTATTTTGCTGTGCCTCTTTTATGACATCATTTTTAATGTCAGAGACCCGGTCAGTCACAAGGTGTGTGTCATGTCAGAGTTCACAGGAGGCCAGTTCGGTGCCCTCCACCCCAACCAGTGTCACTTCCAACACAGAGCGCCACCTGCAGGAGTTTGAAGGTCATGCCCTTCAGTACGCTGCCAAGTCCCTGCAGACCCTGTGAGTTGTCTGTCTCAACAGGTCAACACTGATCCATAGTCGCCAACCCTCTGGAATTTTCATGGACTTTGCCTAATTTAGAAATCATTCCCCAAATTCTGAATTTAGTGGGGAAAAAAGACTTTAAAATTTTGTTCGAAAACGTGGGTTTGGGTAGGGACTATGAAATATTGCGGAATAAAGCCCAAATAATATGTTGATATTAGCTGTTAGATGATGGAAATGCATTTCCTTTTTGAAACACACTTTTGTCAAGTAAAACATGGGGGGTTGGGTATGCTTTCAGTCAAAAGCTGAGCAGCCCCATCTTCAGCCCATCCCACCGCATTCATCCCCAGGTTTCCAAATTTTGAGTCCAGAGGGTTGGCAGCAATGGTAATCTGTCAGGCATTGCAAGTGCGGATGAAGTCTGTACGGTCTAAGCTGCTGGGCTGAATGGAAGTTGTTTGTCGGGTTCTTTGTGTGACGAAGTTTGGTTATGACTGACGTGACTGGCTTGGATTGTGCTTTGATAGACACAGATCAAGAGGAAGCCAGATTAAGAGGTGATCTAGAAATTGTGATCTATAATTGGTACAGTGAAATAGATTCTAAGAGTATTTCTAGGTCATATCATGCAGATTTCTGGGCATAGCCTGCAATGGGCTGTTTTTGTCAGGGATTAAAAAAGAAAAAAAAAAAACCTGCAGTATAAAAGTGACAGCCACTTTTTTCCATGTGTTTTCCTATACATATACATGGCTGAGGTATCTGTGAAGCTTCATTTTAAAAAAAGAAGAAAAAAAAGGCAACCACTTCAAATTTATGAGCGAATCACATCCATTTTTGTATTGACAAATGATTATAACATGACTCCTTCCAACATGTGAACAATCATGGGCAGAAAATGATCATTTGTTAAAAGTGCGAGTTAGAGCACCTGGCTATTGTTTGAATGTCACCAAGCATTCTTTCTAATGTGTCTGTTCATGCTAATAAGCATCATTCAAACAACTCAGTTGTAAGCTTTCCAACCTTACCAGGGCCTCTCAGTCGGAGCCGAAGCCAGCTGTAATGGAGGAGGACGGCAGGGGAGGTAAAAGACCAGTGCGATTTGCTGTCCGTTCTCTGGGCTGGGTCAGCATTGCCGAGGAAGACCTGACCCCTGAACGTAGCAGCAAGGCCGTCAACAAATGTATCATGGACCTGTCTCTCGGCCGCAATGATATCAATGACACTGTGGGCCGTTGGGGAGACGTGAGTGTGTGCATGTGTGGGTGTTAGGGTATGAACAGTCAGGGAGATGTGAGTGTGTGCATGTATGGGTGTGGACAGTTGGAGAGATGTGAGTGTGTGCATGTATGGGTGTGGACAGTTGGAGAGATGTGAGTGTATGCATGTCTGGGTATGAACAGTTAGGGAGACGTGAGTGTGTGCCTGTATGGGTGTGGACAGTTGGGGAGATGTGAGTGTGTACCTGTATGGATGTGGGCCGTTGGGGAGATGTTAGTGTGTGCATGTATGGGTGTGGGCAGTTAGGGAGATGTGAGTGTGTGCATGTATGGGTGTGGACAGTTGGGGAGATGTGAGTGTGTGCATGTATGGGTGTGGACAGTTAGGGAGTGTGAGTGTGTGCATGTATTGGTGTGGACAGTTGGGGAGATGTGAGTGTGTACCAGTATGGGTGTGGACAGTTGGAGAGATGTGAGTGTATGCATATCTGGGTATGAACAGTTAGGGAGACGTGAGTGTGTGCAGACCTGCCAACCATTACGCATTTCGCATAATTTATTACGCCCAAGTGATAATTCTTACGCCCTTACGCATTTAGCCAAAAAATTACGCATTGAAAGTTTAAAAAAAAAAAAAAAGAAAACAGACAAAAAATCGGCTTATGTACAGACACGCACGGCGCCGTGCGTATAACCAGTAATCTTCAAGAAGCGTTTCCGGTCATGCGCAGTTCGTTTCACCATCTTTACCATTCAGCGAAGTTGGCGTCCTTTTGAAGTTTTAGCTACGAAAATGTCGAAACGTGGAGTAGAAAGTTCTGGACAAGATGCGAAAAAGAAAAAACTTGGTCAAAAGTTCCGAAAAGAATACTCGGAAAAGTTCCCCTGCATACGACCTTCGGCTAAAGGTGTAAATTGTGTACGGTGTACCACTTGCGAGTCGGACTTCACAATTTCCCATGGTGGATGTGAAGCGTGACCTTGAGTCACACAAACACATCGATTCCTCTAACACGCCGAATTCTTCCAGCATCACACAGTTTTTTCAGACTGTAGACACCTCAAAAGAGGATGAAATGAGGATAAGGGTAATTCGGGCTGAAGCATTGGTGGCCGGATTTTTTGTCAAGCACAACATCGCTCTTAGCGCAGCCGACCATGCATCCCAAACTGTTCAAGAGTGGTTGAACAAAGACAACACACATTGTGAGGACCCTTGCCATGGAAGCCCAAACTGCTGCTGCATCTCGTCTGCAGAATGGACCGTTTGTGTTGGGGACTGATGGAAGTCAGGAGGGAGGGGGGGGGGGGGGGAGGGGGGGGACAAATTCTTTCCTGGGGTGGTGCGATACTTAAAAAATGACACAATCGCCACTGAGCTGATAGCCAACCCCACATGCACAGTCAGCAATAGGGGAGAACATTTTTGAGGTTGTTTCTGGCGCACTATCAAGCCTTGGTGTGCCATGCCATGATGGTGTAGGGGATTTGTGTGTGTTTCCAGTGTATTCTACATTTTCATCATTTGGAAAGATTTCTTGTGACAATTAAAAGAAAAGCTTGTTTTTGAAGAAAAGTAAAGCTCACAAAAATTGTGCGAACAATTTCATCGCATCGTGTTTGTTTGAGAAAAGGTAGGTGTCGCGCTTGATTATTCTTAGTTCTCAGAAATTACACATCTCTGCCTCACTGAGCTTCAATTCTTACTCACTGGTATCTTAGGGGTTGGCAGGTCTGTGTGTGCATGTATGGGTGTGGACAGTTGGGGAGATGTGTGTACCTGTATGGGTGTGGACAGTTGGAGAGATGTGAGTGTATGCATGTCTGGGTATGAACAGTTAGGGAGACGTGAGTGTGTGCCTATATTGGTGTGGACAGTTGGGGAGATGTGAGTGTGTACCTGTATGGATGTGGGCCGTTGGGGAGATGTGAGTGTGTGCATGTATGGGTGTGGACAGTTAGGGAGTGTGAGTGTGTGCATGTATTGGTGCGGACAGTTGGGGAGATGTGAGTGTATGCATGTTTGGGTGTGGACAGTTAGGGAGTGTGAGTGTGTGCATGTATGGGTGTGGACAGTTAGGAAGTGTGAGTGTGTGCATGTATGGGTGTGGACAGTTGGGGAGATTGGAGTGTGTCTGTATGGGTGTGGACAGTTGGGGAGATGTGAGTGTGTGCCTGTATGGGTGTGGACAGTTGGGGAGATGTGAGTGTGTGCATGTATTGGTGTGGACAGTTGGGAGATGTGTACCTGTATGGGTGTGAGCTGTTGGGGAGATGCGAGTGTGTGCATGCATTGGCATGGACAGTTGCGGAGATGTGTGTGTGTGCATGTATGGGTGTGGACAGTTGGGGAGATGTGAGTGTGTGCATCTATGGGTGTGGACAGTTGGGGAGATGTGAGAGTGTGTCTGTATGGGTGTGGACAGTTGGGGAGATGTGAGAGTGTGTCTGTATGGGTGTGGACAGTTGGGGAGATGTGAGTGTGTGCCTGTATGGGTGTGGACAGTTGGGGAGATGTGAGTGTGTGCCTGTATGGGTGTGGACCATTGGGGAGATGTGAGTGTGTGCCTGTATGGGTGTGGACAGTTGCGGAGATGTGTGTGTGCATGTATGGGTGTGGACCGTTGGGGAGATGTGAGTGTGTGCATCTATGGGTGTGGACAGTTGGGGAGATGTGAGAGTGTGTCTGTATGGGTGTGGACAGTTTGGGAGATGTGAGTGTGTGCCTGTATGGGTGTGGACAGTTGGGGAGATGTGAGAGTGTGTCTGTATGGGTGTGGACAGTTGGGGAGATGTGAGTGTGTGCCTGTATGGGTGTGGACAGTTTGGGAGATGTGAGTGTGTGCCTGTATGGGTGTGGACAGTTTGGGAGATGTGAGTGTGTACCTGTATGGGTGTGGACAGTTTGGGAGATGTGAGTGTGTGCCTGTATGGGTGTGGACAGTTGGGGAGATGTGAGTGTGTGCCTGTATGGGTGTGGACAGTTGGGGAGATGTGAGTGTGTGCCTGTATGGGTGTGGACAGTTGGGAGATGTGAGTGTGTGCCTGTATGGGTGTGGACAGTTTGGGAGATGTGAGTGTGTGCCTGTATGGGTGTGGACAGTTTGGGAGATGTGAGTGTGTGCCTGTATGGGTGTAGATAGTTAGGGAGTGTGAGTGTGTGCCTGTATGGGTGTAGACAGTTTGGGAGATGTGAGTGTGTGCCTGTATGGGTGTGGACAGTTTGGGAGATGTGAGTGTGTGCCTGTATGGGTGTGGACAGTTGGGGAGATGTGAGTGTGTGCCTGTATGGGTGTAGATAGTTAGGAAGATGTGATGGTGTGCAGAAAAGGGTATACATATTTAGATGTGTGTGTGTGTGTGTGTATGGATAGTTGGCGAGCTGTGTTCTATGTTCTATGTAAAGTTTTGAAGATGTGAGAGAGTGTGTGTGTGTATGGACAGTTTGTGTGTGTGTGTGAGAGAGAGCTGGCAGGGAAATTTGCTTGCCTGCACAAGTGGATATGGACTGTTGGGAATGTGTGTGTGCGCATATATGTTTTTTGACAGTTTGGGAGAATATGTTTGTGTGTGTATGTGTGCATATGTGCATGTGCTCAAGCACATGTAAGTGCATGTTCAAAGTCATACATATATTGGGTTTTAGGGCAAGGACCTCTACATGGACATTGACAGCCGAAGTCTGCGTCTGATTGACCCCACCGATTTCTCTGTCCTCAACTCGCAGCCGATTCACTCCATTCGGGTTTGGGGAGTCGGACGTGATAATGGAAGGTGAGGTCCTCTGTTACTTCCCAGCTCTGCCAAAACCACTTGGCCTTGGGCAGTACATCCTGTTTCTCTTACTGTTAAAATGCTTTTCCTAGAAAGCATGGCTCACAGCTGATAAGCCTGCAATGTATTTTATGAATTTTCCCCTTTCAAATGTCATTCCTGGAAATGGGTTTAAAAGAAGAAAAAAAAAGAAATCAGCGTTTTAGAATTTCTGTCCAAAACATGAGAGAAAGGTAGGTTACCTTGTTTTATTCTTTCAAAAGGATAAGATGGAATGCTGGAGAATTTGACCAGTTTCTGAGGACAATGGTGCTGGTCTTTGACAAGATCAAATTGTGTGTGCCTAGATATGGGAGAGGTAGCATGAACTGCAGGGAGTGATGGTACTGATGGGATGTTGGGGATGAGATGGCAAAAAAGCACACACAAGAGCTGTTGGAGAGTTCAGTCATATGGTCTGTCCGTTTTGAATAGTCCTCGGGTCAACCAAGTGTCAAAGTAATAATGTTTGATTTAAAAGCGACATTTTCTTTCTTTCTTTCTTCTTTTTTTTTGAGATCTCATCACGCCACTCTTTACAGCTCACCACTTAGAGGTACACCCTGGTTTGTCCTTTCACAGCTCCAGCACTGGCAGTCCACGAAGAGTCATTAGAGTTAAGTTGTTTTGAGGCAAACTACCAGAGGAGACTTGCACTGCTGCTGAGTTACATTTGGGGTGTTCAGTGGTGCCTGACTGCACTGCTGCTGAGTTACATTTGGGATGTTCAGTGGTGCCTGACTCTGCACTGCTGCTGAGTTACATTTGGGGTGTTCAGTGGTGCCTGACTCTGCGCTGCTGCTGAGTTACATTTGGGGTGTTCAGTGGTGCCTGACTCTGCGCTGCTGCTGAGTTACATTTGGGGTGTTCAGTGGTGCCTGACTCTGCGCTGCTGCTGAGTTACATTTGGGGTGTTCAGTGGTGCCTGACTCTGCACTGCTGCTGAGTTACATTTGGGGTGTTCAGTGTGCCTGACTCTGCACTGCTGCTGAGTTACATTTGGGGTGTTCAGTGGTGCCTGACTCTGCACTGCTGCTGAGTTACATTTGGGGTGTTCAGTGGTGCCTGACTCTGCACTGCTGCTAAGTTACATTTGGGGTGTTCAGTGGTGCCTGACTCTGCGCTGCTGCTGAGTTACATTTGGGGTGTTCAGTGGTGCCTGACTGCACTGCTGCTGAGTTACATTTGCGGTGTTCAGTGGTGCCTGTTCTGATCCAACATACTCTGGACACCACCTGCTGAACCGCCTTCTGATGACAGTTATTACTGTATCATGGAGCCAGCATTGAGTGGCTCCCTCAGGAGGGCGCTATCATGTCTGTCTGTGTTGGTCCCCATGAACACACTGATCCTGATTGCCTCAACACGGACTCACTAGGGACACAGACATGGATAGAGGATCGAAACTGAGGTCACCATGAGAGCAGGGCACAACTTTTTTTTTTAATGCTGAGTAAGGAGGTAGAAAGTGATGAAGATGGTGCTATGGAGTTCTGGTCTGAGACTACTACATGACACTTATGAACTTTCCACTTACTTTTGTATTATATCCCAGCATCAAGCAGGCACAAGAGACGCTGATGCATGCAGCATTGGTTTGGGAATTTGAGCAACGCTCTTGGAGATGCGTCCATGAAGTGGTTAAAACTCCAATGTGTGATTCCAGTTTTTCCAGTTGAGCCCACGGCAGACACAACTCTGGATAGGAGCATGTCAGGGCTGAAAAGCCAGACTTAGCCCTGTGCCTCCTTGCTTCTGAATTTTTGTTATCTGGAAGTAGATGGTTGAGAGCAGTGTTTGTTGTGGGGGTGGGAAGAGGGGCTGAGGGAGTGGAGGAACAGGGATGTGTATGGCAACAGCGTTATAATTTTTCTACATTTTTGTTCTGGATATAGTATACGTTACAACACGGTTACTTTTGGTCTGTTTTCTTTGTAGATTGTCTTTCTTTAGCAGTATACGTGATATGTGCTGGCAGGGATTTTGCCTACGTGGCCCGTGATCGAGCCACTCGCATGCACATGTGCCACGTGTTTCAATGCGACACGCCGGCCCGTCAGATCGCCAACACATTGCGCGACATCTGTAAGCAGATCATGCAGGAGAGGGGTCTGCAGGCACCACCCCCGGAATCACGTGTCACCCGACCCACCGATCTGCCCAACCTGGACAAGACGGCCTCTTTGATCAACAGTGAGATGGAATGTTTTTCACCCTCTGTAAGCTAGGCTGCAAGAAAAAAAATATGGACCTCAGTGATCTCTTGCGTTTAGAACTTGCCAGAAATTGCTTACTACGTTAGGCATGGGTTCTTGTTGCAAAATGTTATCATAGAGGATGTAAAGAGTGGAATTTAAACTAGTGTGGAAGTGTTACAAAAATGTGAGCCATTAAATAGAATCAGTGTTTTGTTTGCTAGTTCTTGTTGTAAAATATGGTTGTACATGATTCTAATTGTGAAATTTAAACCAATGTGGTGGTGCTACAAAAACATGTTAGCCATTCAATAAACTCTCAGTTTTTTTACTAGTGGATTAATGTTTTTCTTTCAGTTTCATCTGCAGCACTTTGTAGAGGAAATGTGCCGTACCTGAGATATCAAGCTGCAGTTTCCTGTGGTGTAGAATCAGCCTTTACATGGTCCAGTCCCTCAGAGATATGTTGTTTGAAGATTCACATTCATCCACACAGTCCAGGTCGATCCATGGTCACAAAATGTCCCGAACACACAACAAAAACTGTTGTCACATGTTTGCTACCAAGTTTTTATAATTGTTTGCGTATGTGAGCAGCTGAGAGTCCACTGTACTTAGTCTGAAATTTTTTTTTTAATGATTTTTTTTTTTATTCAGTTACTTTATGTTTTAAGTGAAGTCAAAAGTAAATACTTTGACTACAGAAACTGGCATTTGTTAACCAGGATGCTCTGTTTGCAGGTGTCACATTCCCCACACCCATGGAAGAACCGCGAAAAGTAATGCGCTGTCATTATCTGGGGTCAAGTGAGGTCATCCGGCCAACCGGTGAGTGAGAGTAACAGGAAAAATATGAATGAAAGAAACATGAGGAGTAAGACTGCTCAGAGAGGGTGCAAACACTTGAACCAATGGACGTACATACTGTCAATCTGTCTTTTTTTTCATTTTTTTTTTCATATTTTTCTTTTGATGGTATTGTCAGTGTTCTGTAGGTCATCAGTATGGTAGATGGGGATACTTAACAATTCTATCTTTGTTTTGTACATTTTTGTATCTGCATGATAGTTATGTACATTGTCAATGTAATGTACATCGTTCAGTGTAATGCACATCAACACTTGTACTAGGTTTAATTTCTTAGGTTTAGATTTGCACTCTTGTCTTCTCGTTATACTGGCACAAGGTTTTGTTGCTTGCTCTGAAGAATAACGACTGAGGCATTTTGGAAAAAAAAATTAATCATAAGTGACTGATGCTCTTCATTTTGTTGCAAAGAATGATGTACCCTTACACGCTGCTTAGAGTTGTCCTTAATAACTTGTGAGTGCAGGAATGACTGCTGGAACTATAGAAAATTTAAAAAAAAAATCCTTAGATCTATCCGGGGTAATATGAATTCTTTCTGTCTGTGTCTGGAAATAGTGAAGAAGGCATAGTGTCATGCATTTTACATGTTGGTAACTAACCCATCCCTATCTTTTCAGTGTCAGGGCGGCTGCATGATGCACCATGTGATAAACCTCTCAGCCTCAGCATTAACCCCACTAGTGTCCACTTGACCAGAATGACGCTTGGTTGGTGATCAGCTTTGTTGCAGGTCATCCTGTGTGTGCTGGGGCTTGACTGGCTTTGAGGTTCTGGTCCCAGCACATTAATGTGTACATTGGTCTCTCTTAAACATGCTTGCAGCTCTTATGGGGCCTCCTTGGCTGTCTGGGCTGGAAACGACTTTACTTGTTGTTTTCTCTTGTGTCATGACCAACAAGATCTGTTCATGTGACAACTTGGGATGTGAAGGGACTTCCTGACTGTGCTGGTTCCACTGTTGAGGAGGAGGGTTGTTTTGTACTGTCTGACAGGGACGGACATCATCAACGAGTCCATTGACTGGATGTACAACCACATGCCCCCAGAGAAATGGACCTTTGTCAATGTGGCCATAGCCCCCTCCACCATCACCATCACTGAACATGGGGTAGGTAGTGAACCGTTTATTGTTTTGTAAAACTTGTACTGTTTGATTTCAGTGATTTGTAACTACCAAGAGACGGAACATAGCAGTGATGTAAATGAAGAAGAAGAAAATGCTGAACTTGCTTCCAGTATTAAGTTAGTTTGTGTATTCCAGAGAATGAGAATGTTTGGCAGGAGTTACAATGTAGGCGGTATTTTTGCTGAAGGTATGAGTCTATGGCTGTGCGAGGCATTGTGCTGTGTGCTGTTGTATGTTTTATATTGTGTGCTGTTGAGTGTTTTGTGTTGGGCAACAGAATCCTGACACTGCTTTCAGTGTGTTATGCGTTGAACTTGAGCTAAAGTATTGTGATGCACAAGCTTTGCATTGCAGTGCATTGTGTGTTGCGACATGTGCTATGGTGTGATATGTACTGTATAGATTGGTTAACCCTGGCCTTGCTGTGTACAGTGTGGTGTGATCTGTGCGATGACGTGTGATTTGTATTGTTTGTTGCTTTAGAATGTTTACAACATCCTGAGAGTGTCATGTGCTATGTGGTATGATGTGTGCTGTGATGTGTGATCTGTGTGTTGTGTTTTAGAACCCTGGCAACATTCTGGAGGACTGCTGTGTACAGTGTGGTGTGTGCTATGATGTGTTCTGAGTGTTGTGTGCTATGTGGTTTGATGTGCGCTGTGATGTGTGATCTGTGTGTTGTGTTTCAGAACCCTGACAACATCCAGGAGAAGTGTCGTGTGCTCCATGGTGTGATGTGTGCCGTGATGTGTGTTGTTTTTCAGAACCTTGACAACATCCAGAAGTGTTGTGTGCTATGTAGTATGGTGTGTGCTGTGATGTGTAATTTGTTTGTTGTGTTTCAGAACCCTGACAACATCCTGGAGGAGTGTCATGTGCTATGTGGTGTGATTTGTGTGTCGTGTGCTATGTGTTGGGCACGTGTGCTGTCATGTGTGATCTGTGTGTTGTGTTTCAGAACCCTGACAACATCCTGGAGGAGTGTCGTGTGCGCTTCATGTCCTTCATGGGCATCTCCATCGCCAATGTCAAGTGAGTCAACCCTTTCTCTGTGCAACATGAGTACATACAGCTGTGCCTTGATACCTAAGTTCAGGCAAGGTGGTGAAGATTTAAGCATTTTGTGTGTCTGAAATCTATGATGTGCGTCAAGAAATCTGCATAGTTCATAAATATGCACATATCACATTTGGCACAGTGCTACTAGTACACAATCTTATTGGTGAAATGCTTGTGTCTCAGCATTTTCTTGTATTGCTGGGTAGCTTCTTTATAAGAAAGTCTTCGAGCTTTAAGATCTCATTTTCAAGATCTTGAATCATTTCACATTGGTGAATAGGATTTGATTTTCTTTTTTGTATTTGTCTATTAATTTGATTTAATTAATTTACTTGTTTTCATCATTATTATGGCATTACTATCAATTTAAGATTTAATTTTATTTCTATTTACTCAGTGTGTGTGTGTGTGTGTGTGTGCGCGCGCGCGGCGCGCGCTGTGTGTGTGTGTGTGTGTGTGTTGTGTGTTGTGTGTGTGTGTGTGTGTGTGTGTGGTCTGCATTTTTTTTATCATTTGTTCCTTCTCTTACTAAGAGTGTTAATGAAAAGATACAACCATATTGTATGGTCTGTGGCAAGAAACAACCAGTCTTTTTAGTTATTGGTAGATTAGGAGAATTGCTGATGAAAATAACCAGGTCTTGTGGTGTGTGAAAGATCAGGAGTAGCCCTCTAGAAAATGATGAGTTCTCATGTTTTGGGAGGCGTTAGGAGCTGTAATTTGTCTTTGTTGTCCAGGTTGTGCGCCTTTGTGATGCACACAGCGCAGAACAAGTTTGTGTCCCATGTGTTTCACTGTGAGCCCTCCGCTGGACCCCTGTGTAAAACCATTGAGGCCGCTTGCAAGGTAAACGCTGTATCCAGTAGGCTTGTGTTGACAAATTTAAATGAAGCTGTTTTGACTTTGTTCTTCATGTAATTCCCATAGTAATTTATTCACAGTTTGAGGGTAGAGAGGGTGAGATTGCCATGTTTTTGTTGTCTGACATGGTAACAAAATCAGGAAGATGGATTGATCGCTTTAACACAAAGATGAAACCTGTTACATTAAGAGTGCATTTTTCCAAATGACACTCGGTGAGTATAATCAACAGACCTTATTTACTTGAAGCCAAGCCTTTACTGGACTGTTTGCCCATGTGCAGGTTAAGCATCTGCTTATTCTCATTCATGAATGCTACTCCACAACTTTAATTTTGTTATTCTTTATTTTGCTACATATTGTTGATTTATTTCCATCCTATATTCATGGAGGTTTTGTGGCAAACCTGATGTGATGACGCTCGTATGAGCTTGTTCGCACAAAGTTATATCTCATTGATGAAAGTGGAGATGAAAAGCTCAGAAACTTGGTGTTTGGATTTATTATTGAAAAGTTAATTCCAATTATCATCACATGGTAGTGAAAAATTTATCTGTGTGTTTCGTATTAATGATATTTTTGCCATAATCCTGATGATCATCATTTTTGATATTCTGATTATCATCCCTGAGGTTGTTATAAAGTTACCTGCCCTTTAAGTATGAGAATCCAATGATGTGGATTGTTCAGTGGAGCGATGTCTTTGCTGATCTGCTTGTTGACTGTGTGGTTGTCAGCTGCGCTATCAGAAGTGTTTGGACGCTCACCCACAGACGCCAAGGTCGGCCCAGAACGGCAAGGTGGGTCCCGCTGTGTCTCTCTCTGCCTCTGTTGTTGTCTGTGGGCGGTGTTGTTAAGATTGGCGCATCCCAGTCTTTCTTTGTGCTGCTAGTATTCATTTGACTAGTGTCAATTTGTTCAGTCTTTAAGTCTAGTTGTTGTTATTTTCAGTATTCTTTGCTTGATGGTCTGTAGTTCAGTTGAATTTTCCAGTTCAGTTGTAATTTATAGCCTTTGTTAGTGCTTTTTGTCCTGGTTGGGAGGAGACATTGTGCGCATACAAACTTGCATGCACACACACACACACACACACACACACACACACACACACACACACACACACACACACACACACACACATACACACACACATACACACACACACACACACACGCACACTTACACACACACGCACGCACGCACGCACGCTCGTGCGCACACACCTGCACTTGCATACATATTTTGCATAGATGCATCGAAGCATACTCAGTTGAACACATTTTATACCGAAAATGCATAAATTTGGGTTTAACATGAATAGATTAATTGGTCCCAATAGCATTCTTCAGCAAATCAGAAACTGGGCTATCATTTTTAGTACCCAGTCTGCTCTTTTCTGCCTGTCTTTAATTACTACTTAACTCCCACTCTAGCCTGTTCCTTCTGTTGAGGATGACTGTCCATTTTGTACCGATATGGGTTATTTGGAAGTTTCAAGTGTAAAGGTAAAACATTTTTAGGAATTGTGTTATTATAAAACTGGCTGCCATTAGCAAGGCACAGTAATTTGAGCCCAACAACTCAAAAAAAAAAACCAAAAAAAAAATCAGCTTATGTTGAGTGTAACTGTGAGTGGTGGTGATTGAGGACTGTTCATCTGACATGACTATGGACAGTGTAGTGGCCCAGGCACTGCTGAATCAATGGAGACAACTGTGAAACCCAATGGAGACAACTCAGAAAGCCATGTACACTATGAGTGCATCTGCACTTGCTTCATACTTCAGCAGCAGTGTGTTACACAACCATGAAATGGGGAGTCATATCAATGCTGCAGGTGAATTCTGAATTTTCACTTTTTACCAGCTGCCACGGCGTAGTGGTTAGCATCACGAACTCCCAACTGGGAGACTGTGGGTTCGATTCCCATCAGAGCCCTTATTTGTGTGATTTTTCTGCCCCAACCGGCCCCTGCCCAGAGTTGAGTTTATTTTGGGCTCAGTTTGGAAGACTGGGACCATACAGTTGAGCTTCATCCACTTAATGGATGCGTCTCTGAGAGTGTTGCTCAAATTTCCTGACCAACACTGCAAGTGTCTGTATTTCTTGGGCCTGGTTGACCCCCATAGTAAGTGTAGACTACAGCCCTGTCATGCAGTCTGAGATTGGAATGAAAATCTTTAGCATCATCTCCATCATTCTCATCCTCATGGATCAGCGCTAAAAAGGAAAGTCTGGAATTCTGTGAGCCTTCATGCCCTGCTGTCATAGTAACCTCAGTTTTGATATTCTCTCTGCGTCTGTGGCCTTGATTTGATTCTGTTGGTATCATCGGAATTGGCAAAATTCATGGGGGTCGTTGTTTGATGGATATGGTGGCGCCCTCTGGAGGGAGATCTCATTCATGCTGCCTCCGCAACTAAGCAATTATTGTCATCAGTAGGGGGCTTTGTAGGTGGTATCCTGCATATGTTCAATCAGAACAGGCACCAGTGAACACCATCGAAGTGACTTGGCAGCAGTGGTGACTTGACATTGATTGCTTCTTGTGAATTTGTGGTGCCAAGGCTGCAGCAGGATGGGCCAGGCTGTGGATGGGGGGGGGGGGGGGGGGTTGGAGGGGGGTTAGAATGAGCGGTATGGGTGCAATGCCACTGAGGTAACACAGAAAAGGGGACAGAAAAAAAAAGTCTGGATTTTCTCAAATGATATGTGTGACAACAGAGGTCATTTATGGACATCAGCAATGCAAAAGCAGACACATGTACAGCAAAGTACATCCATTACTGAATTTTTATAGAATATAAGATGCTGTTTAGACTTTAGTATTTGTTGGTATTTTTTTCTAAAAGGTAACCTGGATTTCTAAAATGTTCGGTTTAAGTGTGTTTGGCACTCTTACAGAATTAATTGTTAAGTTGTTGGAATGTTACGTAGAAAGTAATGGGGTAGTTGAAGGGCTAAATCAAAATTGGTTGACAGTGAAAAGGAAATATTAGTCCCTTCAGCTTTTTGTAAAGTGTAGCTGACGGTGTATATACTTGAAAGCATTGGTGCACCGATTCCAGGTGTCTCATGGTACTTTGTATAGTCTACCATAGTGTATTTAAACATACCCTATTTCTGAGTCTCATCTTTGACTCTGACCCCAACCATGCCCTTTACCATCCTACCCTCTCTGTCTCTTTGTCAGACTATCTGTCAGTTAGACACATATCAACCCTCTCAGCCCATGCCAGATGTAAGTATGAGTAGCTGACTGGAATGCATCAAGCCATACTGAAGTGCAGACTCTCTCTGTGCTCGTACTACTGTTGACATCCTCAGATGGATTTCTGACCTTGGCATCCGTTTTAGTCCTCCAGTCTGTTCTTGCATTGCAGTCTTCCCTTTATGCTTAATTGTTATCAAATATTTCTTCTGTGTTTTGTTTCTGTCTGTAGCATGTCAGTCACCTTTCTCTGTGTTTGTCATCGGATTGCCTCTCTTCTGATTGATTGAATATATTTTGTCATTCTGTTTCTCTCACTTTTCGCTTTTTGTCTTCTTGAATTCTGGGCTACACCTAAGCAGTGTTCCATTTTTAGACACAGAAGTACAGTGTGATAGAACATAATGAAGAACAAGAACATGGATGGGTGTGATGTGGTAATGACAGATTGAATCACCATCTTTCCATCTATTCATTAGTAAAATATTCCTTTGCAGCTTGATTTTGCAAAGCAATGAAGCTGCTCACTGAAGTCAAAATCTGCCAGTGATTGAGTAGTTTGATGACGTGATGTATCTAGTCATCTCGGCTATTGAAATATCATAGCCTTAAGTCAGATTTTGTTAGAATTGCATTTGGTTACTTTTAGATATCCTCTACGTAAACAGTAGGTTTCATTATTTGAGACTTTGTCGCTGCTTAGAGCATCACACTGAGGCATAAAGAAAACAGAAATAAGAACCTCTGCTTGGAGAATGGAAGAGTTAGGGGGTGACGTTTCTCAGCCTCAGTGTTGCCTCGGCACTCGCTTAGGCCACTTCTCAGCATCTCTGCAGATAATTTCCATCTTCGTTGCTCCGACAGATAGTTTGAAATTGCATGTGGGGTTTTTTGTTTTTATTTTTGAACACTGATTTTTTTTTTTTCTGTACTTCTGGAAGTTGGAAAGAAAATAATCAAGGAAAAAAAATGATCAGAAAGTATATGAAAGTAAATTTTGGGAATGTGTATCTTTTGTCTGTTGGATTAAATGTCCTGAAACAAGTTCAGACTCGGAAATGTTTACAGATTTAAAAAGATAAAAAAAAAGTAGTGAAATGGAGTGCGCTATCTGAAATGTTTGTCAGGAAACAAGTAACTTTCAAAAAGTGAAAATAGAAACCAGTGTCTTGTTTCTTTAATGGATTATTATTTTATCTATTTATATACGTATTAGATTTTTTTTTTTTTTTTTTTTTTTTGTGTGCATTTGAACCACTACATAATGAACAGGGGAAGATCTTGCTCCCATTTGTATGTGTGTCACATGGAACACTGCAAGGTTGTTGTCTGCTGACTCGTGTGTCAGTTTTCTTTGGTATAGTTCTTAGAGGAATTCTAGCAGATTTTCTGGTGTTTTTCAACTGCTGTGTCATTCTTTGGTTGCATTGCCTTGTCATTCTTCAGTCACTGAGAAGCATGCAGCAAGTCTGTTCACCAAAGACTGATTCATGTTGTCTGCCACTTTCTGAACTTTGTTAAGATGTGAACTTACTTATTGTCTGTAGTTTTATCATTTGTAATGTGTGTGTGTGTGTGTTGTCTTTAAAACAAAAACAGAAGGAAAGCTGAATGAGTTGAATAGTCAGTATCTGTGTCCATCTGTTGCTCACGTGGTGTACTGCTGACAAATATTTCTTACAGAGTGAACAATGTATGTGGGAGCTTGTTCAGTACCACATCATGGGTTTCCTCTTGCTAGACATGCCTTATTACACTCCTTCCCATCATGCCCATCTGACAGGGTATGGGGGCAGTGTTGAAGGCGGGGGTGAAGGCCAGCGTGCAGGGCGTGCAAAACATCCTGGGAATTATCAAAGCCAAAGCTGGGCATGCGGGTGCGGCCAACGGCAAGTCGTGACAAATGGTGGCTGACTCGACGCAGCCTGACGGTGAGGGTTAGGCCAGTTTCAGGTATTTGCCCCCCCCCCCCCCCTGCCCCACCCACCCCACCCTCCCTACCCCCTGAGGGTTTGGATGCTTGGATAGAGTGATTTTTTTTATTATTATTATTCAGATTTTTGCAAGAATGTGATGTCTGCTTTATTTCTTCCATAGGCACGTTATAAGAGCAGCTTTGATGCAAACTTTCCAGAATAAGAACATGGTTTGTCATGATTTCTAGAGAAAAATACAGAAGATTCTCTATTTTTCTCTAGAAATCATGACGTACAATGTTCATATGCTGAAACTAGGCAGGCTTTTAAACGTTAAATTCTGGTTTGAGAGTAGGAAATATAACTTTGAAAGTCCCATTTCGTATTCCAGTTTGGGTATTCAAGCTGATCGCTACAAGGATGTCAGTTCATACATACTTTTCTCTTGTATGTAATGTCAGGGAAAAGTGGCGGTTTAGCTGAGGTGGACTTCAAGTATGAATCGTTAGAGAAACTGGTGTAAGGGTTGGTTACCATGTGGCAGTGACTGATACAGGTTTAGCTATTATTGTTAGTTTCACTGTTTGTGTTGCTTATCATGGTATGTGGCAGTGAAAGAGTTAAGTTGAGCAAACTGTGTTGCTCGCTATGATGCCTTGTTTGGAATGTGACAGTGCAAGAGTTAAAGCAGAACTAACAACTAGAGTGGCTAGCTGTGCTGTGTAGTTTCGAAAGTGACAAGATATAAGTCAAGGTGAGCTTATTTTCACTGTCGCAAGTTATGCTGCCCAGTTTGGAATGTGTCAGCGAAAGAATTAAGGTGAGTTAACTATCAGTGTCAGTAGCTATGCTGCCTGGTTTTGAAAAGTGGTAGTAGGAAGAGTTGAGCTGAGGTAACTGTTAGTGTAACAAGCTGTACTCAGTATTTAATGTAGCCATGAAAGATTTGATCTAGGCAAACTGTCACTGCTGCTAGCTGTGCTGCATAGCTTACTGCTGGTAATCCTGCTTTGTGATTGCTTCGTTGAAATCAAAACAACGCTCGCTGTTAAAGACTGGTACATTGTATATTTTCAACGCACCGGTAAAAACAAACATAGTGCGTGGGGCTGCTTTTGTTGTTTTAGACCTGTTATATAGATTTTGTTGGTTGTTTGAAATAGATTGACCCAAAAGTCAACTTGTAGGAACAGCATCTTTCTTTTGTGTGCTTGCTTATAAATCAGAAGGAAAAAAATCCTCTTGTCTTTTGAAATGCAGTGTCCAGCTTACTGGTGAACATTGTTATAACTTTGCATTACAAATACATGAAAAGTCTAAAGAGAGTGGTATCTAGGAAGAAATGAATAACTTAAGACTAAAAAAAGAAAAAAAAAAATTGAAGGAGGCTGAATTGTCTCGTTCTCCATGATTGATGGAGAATGTGTACCTTACTGTGCTGCTCGATTTCCATGTCATGATGAGTCATGGTGTCGTGGTATGAAAAAATGTCTAAGCTTCCTGATTACTCAGTTTGCAAAAAATTAAAACAATGTTTTGAATTTAAAACTGTTGCTGACAATTCAGCAACAGTTACTAGGAGAAGACGGTTTTACAGTGGAAAAGATGCATGGGGATTTTGGCCTTGATTTCTTATCAGCCAAAGTTCTGTATGAAAATCAACTCCCCCAGCATTGTGTGTGTGTGTGTGTGTGTGTGTGTGTGTGTGTGTGTGTGTGTGTGTGTGTGTGTGTGTGTGTGCTTCAGTGGTACTGACTTGCTTTTTACTGATTTTTTTTTCAAACTACGTGTGATAGATTAAGAGGAATAACTGACATGAGGATTTCAGTCACATTAAGATAGTATTCCACCAGTGCTGTATGTTTTGGGAAAGAGTATGTGTGTGTGTGTGAAAGGTCATGACCTTGTTCTCTTTATTTTTTAGCATGTTGGAAACCACAACTAGGTTTAGTGCCGTCTTACTGGCTTCGTTTAGGAAAAGTTAAAATTTGTCTTTTGTCCAGTATTCATGTTTTCAGCTGTTCTTTAGATTAATGTTTTTTTTGTTTTTTTTTTAAACCTGATCCTGGGTTTTGATTTGGAAATGTGTAGCATTGTGTGGTGTGTTAACTAACTGGCTTGCATTTGGTTCCTATTTCTATGACTGGCGCTGGGAGCAGTATGAACTGTGAATGCCTTTTGCCTGTTGTGAACTGTATCACTGCATGTGCCAGTGTGGATGTAACTTTTGGCTCGGTAGTTCATTTGAGTTCTCGAAGCATAGTGTTGATTTGTCTTGGTTCCTCAGTGTTGATGGCTGGATGGAAGCAAGGTTGCAGAAACACAGTAGAATGAAGTATTCTGGTTTACATCATTTCACTGAGAAATGTTTCTTTCCTCCTTTGTGTTTGTTGCTAAACATGTGATAAAGAGAGGAGAAATGCTGATGCTGTATTTACCTGTTGGTTGCTAAACATGTGATAAGAGAGGAGAAATGCTGATGCTGTATTTACCTGTTGGTTGCTAAACATGTGATAAGAGAGGAGAAATGCTGATGCTGTATTTACCTAAACAAACAGAGTAAGTGTTATTAGATAATGAATGAATGAAGTTTATTTTTCTCCTGATTGTCTTTTTCTTTCCCTTTCTGCTTTATTCCTTTTATCTCTTCATCTATCATTTCTGCATTTTTTGTTTGTTTGTTGTTTTATTCATCATGTTTTTGGCATTTTTTTGTGCAGGCTTTTTTTTCTTCTTCATCTTTTTTCTTCTTTTTTTTTTAGTGACTGCTTTCATCATAAAAGGAGTGACATCTTTTTATGTGCATTTACAGTCCTGAAAAGAGGCCAGAGTAGTTGTCTGGGTTATTATGAAACTTAAGCCATTTCTTTTCTTTTCTTTCTTTTTTTTTCATTTTTTTATTTATATATTTATTTATTTATTTTCTTTCATTTTGCATGTTCTTTTCTTTTTTGCATTTATTTCACATCTTCTCTTTTTATTTCTCTGTGTGCATTTTTCTTTCTCACAGTTTCTATTTCTTATTATCCATTCTTTTTTTCATTTTTCGTTTTCGACCCTTTTTTCAGTTGACATTTTTTTCCCCCTCTCTTTTTCTGTTTTCATTTAACATTTTTCACTTTTTCCCCTTTTTTTCAATTTCTCTTTTCCTCTCTTTTTGTGTTCTTATTTCTCATTTTCTTTTTTTTCTGTTTTCAGTGGTCATTGTGCTTTACTTTCCTTTTTTTTTCATTTTTCGTTTTTCTCTTCTTTTTTTTCTGTCTCTTATATTTTTTTCTAAATTTCCAGTTTTGTTTCAGTATCTATTTCTTCCTTTCCATTCTTTTTTCATTTCCAACATTGCTATATTTTTATTTCTCATTTTCCTGTCTTAGTTATGCATTCATGTAATATTTTCTTTCTTTTTCTGTTTTCATTTTTCTGCCTTTTTGTGTGATCTTTCTTCTTTTTCTATTCTTGTATAATTTCTTCTCTTTGTGTAGTGTGTGTGTGTGTGTGTGTGTTGTATTTTTTTTGTGTGTGGTGTGTGTTTTATGTATTTAATTTTCATCTATTTTCTTGTTTTTGATTTTAATTTTCTTCTTTTTTCTGTTTTATCGTTTCCTTCTTTCTTTTTCTTTCTTTTTTTTTTTTTCTTTCAAAACCTCTGCCATTCTATATACAGTCGTTTCTCATGTTTCACACACTGTCTTTTAATTTCTTTCTGAATGGTATCTCTAAGTGATCCTGGAAAAGTGGTTCCTTTTTTTTTAACAGCGTAACAATATTGCTCTGTGTGTGTGTGTGTGTGTGTGTGTGTGTGTGTGTGTGTGTGTGTGTGTGAAAAAGAGGTTTTGATGGGCATGATCCTGTGTTTATGTATGTACACACATATATTTGCATGGATTGGAAAGCTGTTTTATTTGGTTTTCATTTGATTCCATAGATCTTTCAATATTTTATAGTCGGCCCTTTGTATTTTCCACTCGGATGAATGTAAACAAATTTTTCCAGCGACACATTAGTACAGAGCAGTGTATCTATTTTGGGGTGTCGTTATCCACTGCATACAGGGTAACTGTACTCATCATGGTTATTGTGTGTTCTTGTGCAGAAACTGAGTCAGAGGCTGAAGAAGAGCGTGCGGTGCGTGTGGGGCTCCGTCACACAGCTGGTCTCCCCAAAGTGAATTCAACACCATCAACACCATCGCCCCTCCTCCTCCCCCCCCCCTCTCTCTCTCTGCCCCCCCCCCCCCCCCAAACTCCATCACCGTCTCTCCCCTGCCTTCCTGTGCTTCTGCACCACTGGGATCAACAGCTTGGCTTGTCAGTGACTGTGAATGGGGTTTGAGCAAGGACTGCCACTTTGAAATAATGCCAGCTTTTTTTTTTTTTAATGACTGACACTCATTCCAATGAGGAGGAGGGGAATGGAGTTAGAACAATGCTAGAGACAAAGGTTTGTTTGGTTCACTGTTAAATCGCAAAGATAGTCATTCAGTGTTGTTATTTTCTTTCTTTTTCTTTTCTTTTTTTATCTTCTTGTGCACATGAAGCTATTTGGAGTTAAGGTTAGGTAGGATGTGTGTGGCATGGCACGGGGACTTGGCCGTGTCGTCATGCTTTATGTAGGAGCCTACAGCTCCTAGGGAGTGCAGGATTGGGAATCTCACCATTTGTGAATCTCCATGTCAGTGTTAAACTCACAAGTTGTAGAAATTAGAGAGTTGTAATTTATCTGTTTTTTTTGCTTTTTTTTTTTTTTTTCTTGATATCTGATTGCCCTGTCCCCACCCAACAAGCCGCACACCCATTTTTTGTTGTTGGTCAGATTCTCCGCTGATGGGTCGTGGACAGTGATATGATGAAGGTTAGTATAGCGTGCCTTGGACTGAGGTGGGAAGGACAGGTATGCGCCAGATGATAGAAGAACTTGGACGTTCATCAAACTGGGATTTGTGAGCAGTTTGGAATATTTCTTTTTCTGTATCAGTCGAAGAAATCAGAAGAACTGGAGTGGAAAAGAAAGGAAAAGAGAAGATAGAAAAAAAACGCATCTTCAAAAAGATGGAGTAAAAAAGAAAAAAAACGCATCTTCAAAAAGATGGAGTAAAAAAGAAAAAAAAACGCATCTTCAAAAAGATGGAGTAAAAACTGCCTGTAACTGTCTTCATGAATGTTTCAAAATTGATTTCCACCAGCAGTCGATGCTGTTTAAGATTCTGAACAATGTATTGTGGAAGAAAAGGTGCATGTGATTCTGGAGTTCCAAAACCTACATGGGGTTATAGCTGTTTGACTTGATTGTTTTGTGAGCCGTGACAGATGTATATGCATTTTCACGATACATGTGTTTGGAGTGAATGTGTTCCTGTTACCAGCGTTATTTTGTATGCTCTTTTCATGGATCAGTATGTTTATGCTGGTAACATCAGAATGATCAACAAGTGTTGTGGTGAACTGACTGGAATTTGTTGGTGGGTTTTGGAAAGACTGAAGACAATTGTGGTTTTGGAGAGAATGAAATTGTTTCTAATATTGAATAAATGTACAGAATGGTAACCAGTTAAAGTCACTTTTTAAGAAAGAAACTTTTATCTGTGCTTTTTCTCTGTGTGCGGTAAATTTCCATTCTACATGTTTCATATTTCTCACACTGTTACAATCAGCACTGCAGTTTATATTATCAGGCAGTCAAGTCTGTTGCCAATGGCTTTACTTTTGCTTTGCCATCATTTTAATATAAAGTTCAGTCTGTTTTAGATGTACGAATCATTATTAGAATATCACCAGTGTCTGGAGGTGTTAGTTTGCTTCAAACACCAAGTTTTGCTCGTTTTTGTTTTTCGAGGACAGGAACTTGTCTAGTGGTGCATTGGCTCTGTTGCCATCAACTCACAGCACCATGGGAACTGGCAACCCCCAAACCATATTGTTGTCTGGCTCAGACAAATTCATTTCCTTGTTGGTGACGTCAGGCTGGCCTTCACGAGATAAAAGCAAAGACTAGACATTGAAACACCAGGCTGATAGCAACCACATTCATTTTGTGGAAAAAGCAGTCTGAACCAGCATTGTTTTTGGAAATGTACAGTGTAAGCTGTTTTGAAATTGCTTCTCTCCATTTATAATACACCTGAATCTTTCTGCCCCCCCCCCCCCCCCCCCCCCCCCCCCTCTTCCCACCTCCTGACATTATTGTGGAATGAACTGTGGTGTGGAGCAACATTAGAGACAGAATGTAGCACCTGCTCATTGTCAAACCATTGGATATCATGGAAAGGTGGATAGTTCTCAGAACAGAAAAGTAGTACAAATTCAGAAGTTGGAGCCACGGAAGTTATGTAAAGGTCAAGGGAAGACGAGTTCAGTTTTGGTGGAACAGAATCATTGTGTTACTTGGGCTGGTGAAGAAGTGGATTCTGTAAATAATCCGTCTGTCCCGTCCTTTGTATACTTTGTTTGGAATGCTTGTTGTTCTGTTGTTGTTGTTGTTTTTTTAACAGTTGTTTGTTTTTACCTTGCTCTGTGATATGTATCTTCTGCTTGTACCACATAGTGATTATGATGGAGGAAACAAGAACGACAACACTGAACGGATTCAATGGCCAGTCATGGTAGTTGTGTCCCTCCCTTCCACATTACTGTGAGGGGGTTGGACTTGGTGTACAGGGAAAGGGAAGACAGTGTGTGGTGTTGTGAAAGGTGCTTTGTGAAGCCTAGGATTGATTGTGTCTCCATAGAGGAGTGTAGATGTGCTGAGCTTAGGGGAGGAGGTGGACAATGAATGAGGCAGTATTAGTGTGCGGTGATGGATGGTGAGGGTAGACCTGGAGGAGGGTGGACGACTGAGGAGTGAGGCCAGATTGGTAGCTGGTTGTGTGTCTGTACAGAAAGCAGATGAGAGATTGAGTTGTTGTTTTTTTCGTTGTTGTCGCTTCCTTGTGCCAGACATATTTTTAAAGGACTGAAATTGAGAAAGTTTCTAGAAAGGATTGTGGAATCTGCAGTCAGACTCCCCTTCTCCCTTTCTTCCCTCTTCCTCTCTCAGCCAAAAGAAATGGTTTCCCACATATAAACATTTGGAACTTATCCAGTTCAAAAAGTAGATTCCTACCTCAAGGAGCCGTGTAATGGAGATGCGCACACTTGCATACATATAGACAAACACACACACACACTTTCTCTCTCCACACACACACACACACACACACACACCACTTTCTCACACACACACATACAGAAACTTGAATTTGGAACAAGAGCCAAGCCAACTATATCTAGTTTTGCCAACTTTGATGTGAATACGATATCAATCGCTTACTCCTGCCAACTACGCTGTGACTGTCACTGTTTCACACGCCTGCCTGCACTGACACGCAGCTTACTCATATATGACGGTTATGAGAATGTCACTTCTTTAGTGGCTGAGGGTGTTGTTGATATCAACTGACTATGATGTAAACAAAGAAAAAGGTTACTTTAAATGAAGGAGAAGTGGAAAAGGGCTAAAATGGGGTCATCAAACTGAAAGGCACCGATTGCCCTCATCAAAAAGATCAGTATTTCTTTGCTGGTCAGCCACTCCTGAAACGACGAGACCCATCTTATTTTATACAATCCTTTCCCATTTTTCACTAAATCTGTTAAGGCTTGCGCTTGTTGAAATTACTGTTGAATCATGCTTGCCACCATGTTGGTTTATTCGCTTTTTACCATTTTTACCCTTTATGGTTTGTAAAATGCTTCCACTGTTGTAATTAATGCTGCCATGAACTTAAAAAAAAAAAAAAATTGCTGTACATTATTGATTGGCTTAGATTTGGTTACGTTTCTGTGTGAACTGATGTTTCAAATTGAAAGCTGTGTTCGCAACAAGTCACTCTTGTCAGTATTGCTGTTAATTGGCTGGATGAGTTTTACTTTTGACAGCCCATTGATGATTTTGTTGCTTTTTTTTCCTGTTATGTATATATTTTATATTTCTTATTTTTCTCTTAAGAAATTGAAAGGAGTAATTGTAGGAGCTTAAAACAGAGTTCTTGTGTGCTTTTATGATATGGGACCGACAGGAAAATGTGACAACAGATAGATCTCCATACTTACTGAACCTGTTCACCGGCCCTGTTTGTAAACATCTCAGAAAAAAACAAACCTTTCTTTGCAGTTTGTTTTGTGAAAGATCACAGCTTTTATCCAAGAAGAAGTTGTGAACTCCAGTTTAGGCTATCGAAACAGCAGTGATTTTCACTGCAGTTGACTTTTGTTAATCACTTGCTTGAAATGAAGTGTTCAGTTCTATATGATACTGTTGTTTTTGCTGATCATTCAGATTGCTGTTAGATTTCATGAACAAGAGATTTCTTGTGTGTATTGGTAATCAGTGAAAAGATGAACACTTTCTGTTGGTTTGTTTCCCTTTGTTTTCGAGGCTGAGTGAACAGCATTTTCAGTGATATTTGGATTTGATCAGTTCTGGTATCATTCTCCATTCCTTTGCTGATATGTTTTTGTATTCCAGCATAGTTATGTTGTAACTTGTTGCCCGCTTGCTTACACTGTTTTTGTCAGATTGTTGTGTTCATTGTGGGTGACGGTGATTATCAATGAAAGTAGTGTCGAAGTGTTCTTACAGTTCAATACTAAACAGGCTCTGCATTTACAGTCATCCAGTATGATATTACTATAAATTAGAAGTTGCCTGGTGTAAAAGTCGTGAAGGTTAGTATTGATATCAGCTTGGAAATTGGTATGGATGTGGGCTTTGTCCGTGTCTCATGTACTAGTCTTTCCTGTCTTCAGTTCTGTAGCGCACAGGCAAAGCAGCTGTAGGCGTTTTGTGTCCCTGTGTGCTGTATTGTTTTATCAGTTCCAGCTCTGCCGTTTGGTTGTGTGGCTCTTCGCATGTAAATGGTGGTCACTTCAGTGAATGTGATCTGGAAGTACCATTCCAATTTGAGCAATGTAATCGACTAACACAATATATGTATATATCAGGCTTTTAGTGTGCACATGTGTCTGTAATTAGTATTGATGTTGTGTCTACACACGATGACACAAGGTATTTATACATGGTTATCTTTATTAAGTTTGCTCTGTACTTAACACAGTGTATCACTGTAAAGGAAAAGGTAGCCGACATACTTGGAAACAGATACTGAATATAAACAATATGGCTGACATACTTGGAAACAGATACTGAATATGAACAATGTTAATTTGAAAGTAAACACAGAACAAGACAGGATTTGAAGGCAGAGCTGACAAAGGCTGTCATTAAAAAAAAGAAAGAAGGATGAAAAGGCTTTGAGTAAGATCAGAGATCACACAGAGAGAACAATATGGGTAACGTATGTACAGATTAGCCAAGACAAGGTGGACAACCTGCCATGGTGAGTGACGAAAAGATTGAAGACAGATCGTAGGAAAATGGATAAACTGATGATTGAAAAGGTTGAGATCTAAGTGTGTTTAATTGTTACCGTTCCTTTATTTTGCTGTTGTCCGTATGAAATTTGGATTTTGTAGTGCGACAAATTATTGATCTTAATGTGAGTGAATATCCACTGCAAGACCTTGTACGATTCTTTTTTAATCAAGTATTGTTTTATACATAATGCACAGCTTTGGTGTATTGTTATGCTTTCATTTAATCAATAGCATTTATTGTAGGTTGTGATGAAGACTGATGTGGGAGAAGATGCTTGTCAGACTGTGTCAACAATATCACATCAGGCAGGGTTGATCAGTTTTCCAGCTGCAGGCATTTGGTGAGGTTAGATGTTGCTTGCTTTTGCTGTTTCTCAGATAACTGTGGTCTTCACTTGGCTGGGGAGAAGAAAGACTTGCAACAGAAGAGAGTATTGTTATTTTTCCCCCTTGATACAGTGTTAATGAAAACAGTTGCAGAGGTGTTTTTTTTCTTTTGTTGGTGATGTTCGATGTTGTGTAGCCTTTCTCTGTGTGAAATTATTACCAGTTTATGTTTAACTTTAAGACGCTGTAAGGTTTATGCTGATACATGTTCTTAAGGACAAGGGAAGGTATTGTAAAGATTTTGTAGACTTGTCAAGAATTAGCAATGCTTGTCCTGAAAGGAAAAGGGGAATACATGACTCTAGATGAGTTGCTACGACTGTTTTATTGGTGTAGTCATACCTGTTGAATATGCGAGGCAGATCATGCTGTTTTCTTATCTTTTTTAGCTTCTTTTGACGTCATCTGATCACATTGTGCATCAGCCCTCTTTGTTCACGTCTCCTTGCTCTCTGTCCTACTTTGAACGCATCGTCCTTTCCTTGTCATCTGTTCAGTCTCCTTGTTTTTCGGTAGGCTTTTTAGATAAAGTCACTATTCATATCATTGATGCACCTAATGAATTGTGACCAGGGCATTACCAAGGTCTCAGTGAAATCCCCTTCAGCTTATGGTTTGATGGTTCTGTAAACATGGGGAAGAATGTGAAATCCCGACTTTCCAGAGGGGAAAAAGAAAATGCAGATTTTAACATTTTTATTTTCCTGATCTTGTGACCCAGGTTTGATGACTCAAAGATTTTCAATCAAGAAACATAATGTTTGGTAATTTTCTGTCTGATGTTGGTGTATCTTGTCTGGGATATTTGACTACATAAATATATTTTTAAAAGATGTACAACATTTTCTTTTGGTTTTGTTTACATGATTTTGTTTCCTTTGGTGTTCCAAGATCTGATGAATCAAAACGTAATGAAAACAGAATATTTACCATTATGTTTTGTCACTGGTACTGGTATCTTTGTCGCCAGTACCGAGGTACAGGGTTGTGATCATATTTGATTCCTTCACATCTTTATCCAACTACGCAGTAATGTTTTCCAGGTTTGAGTTATCTTCAGCTCTCACTGGAAAAGGTGATGAGATGCATTGAGCAGCTTGTGTTTGTCTCAGTTTGGCAGTCATGTGTTCTCAGGTGAAGATGTCATGAACAGTGTTGCTTGGATATGGAACATTCTTTTCGGCAAACAGAAAAAGAAATTCAGTTGAAGTTTACGCAGTTCTGACATCACCTTGATTCACCAATACATACCCTTTAGCCATCTTGCAAAAACACTATATTGCTGTATCTGAATTTCTGGCTTTTTTTCTGTTTTTAGTGTTGTCAGTCTATTTTGTTGTCCAAAACATGGATATAAACAAGATTTGTTGTCAGTAAAGAAATTTCTGTATTTTTTGTTGTTCTGACGGAACTGTGGAATCTTAATTTGCCATGGTGCTAATTCGTATTGTTTGCAGGTCTTTGTGAGCCATACTTCTTGGATCTGACAGTTCAATTTTTCTTGCACTGTATTAATATTAAGAGGAATTAGCAATTTCAGAATTGTAGAGTGGAATAGAGTGTATGGAGCTTGGAACCCTGAAAAATTTACCATAGAGCATTTCTTGTATTGGTACATGAACATCAGATCGAATTAATAGGAAGATTTTTCTTAACATATAAAACTTGAACGTAAAGAACCAAAGGTGTTTGTACTGCAGACTCCTGCCTTGTTTTTTTTATCAGGAGCTGGCCAGCATTTGTGAAATAATACATTTAGAAGCTGTCATGAGGAATGATTCACATAAAGCCCAACCTTAGCAAATTGTGGGTGGGGGGGGGGGGGGGGGGGGAGAGAAGAGAAAGGTCACTACTGAGCTGTGGAACAATGTTCCCTGGCTTGTGGGACATAATTAGCAGGGCCATAAACAGCACAGCTTGAACAATGCTCTATCGGAGACATTGGGAGGGACATTACTTTTGGGGTTTTCGACAACTGTCCATCCGATTTGTGTGCTAGAACATTGCTGAGGGACAGCTCAATAACATTTTATTGAATCGGTCTGTGGGAACATTGGGGCTGTTTGGCAACATGCCTGATCCGAGTTGTCCATAGGGTATTATTACTCTGGGGATGTTTGACAGTATGGGGGGTTGGGTAGGGCTTTGCAGTTAGGCTGAACTTAAATAAGTAAACGACTGAATTCTGTTAGGAATCAGTCAACTGAATTCCCTCAGAAAAACTTTGATCAAGTTTAATCACTTCTGGTCACCATTCCTAGGACCTGGATGGAAAACTGTGATCAAATATCTTTGATCACATGTTAAAATGTCTGTCTAAAACTTGAGCATTGCTTGAGCTATTAGGATATCCAGAGAGAGAAAGAGAGAACAAGTGCTGCATATTCTATTTAACAGTAGTTGATGATCCATTGAGCCCAACTTTGATTTCGATTTAGTAGAAGTAATATTCTAAACGAAGAATTTGCATTCATCTTGTAACTGAAGATCATTGTATTTTTCAAAATATGTTGAATATGTACATGTGCATACGAATGTTCAGCAGTACTCTCTCTCTCTCTCTCTCTCTGTCTGTCTTTCACATGCACACACACACACACACACACACACACACACACACACTCCTTGTAAGAGAGACAAAATAGATCCATCTGTTTTTTATTAGATATCTTTGTTGCCATGGTAATGTGTTTAACAATTAAGGATAGAAATCTGCAAACACATTAAAAGAGCTCCAGATAGTTGAACACATGCGCATTGTGGCTGTAGAGTGAAAATGGCACAGTCTTGGAGCACAATCAAGTGTGCACAAACATTTTTATATTTGTTATAGAGTGTACACGTGCTTGCTCATGCATACACCATTTATGACCATTGATGTGGTGCATGTTTTAGCAGTCAAGCGAACATCTTTTTTTTTTTTTCAGCATCAGTATTGTGTGTATTATGTTCAGACATTTGCTGTGAATACACCAATAAAGCATCTGCATCGAAAAATTGTCCAAGAGTTTGTGTTTGTGGTCTTACAACTAAAAAGTAAAAAATTATGCACATGGCTAAACATGGTCGGCATGCAAATAACGTAAAATGGGCACTAATGCATATTTGCTATCATTTAAGCAGCAAAAACTTCAAGTGATAGAATTCCTTCAAATTTTCATCTGAATTGTAATCAATTGCATAGCCTTAGCTAGATCATACGTGGAGTGATCAAACACAATGATTCGTGCTTCAGAAGTCCTTAGTCTCTCCACAGGGAAAGATGCCAGCAAGCAACAGCACTGTCCAGATCTGACCAAAGGAAACTGGCTCCGATGAAACTTGCAAAAATCTGGGCAGCTGCAGAGAAGATAAGATTTGTAGTCGACTGCCTGGAGAAGAAGAATGGATCTATCAAAATGATACAATTAAGAGGGATATATCAAATACGTCAGAGTAAAAAAACAAATGAGAATGAGAAGCTAGCAGAAAAGAATGTTTGCATAGAAGAGTTGCTTCTATCCCCCAAATCTACTTTCTCACTGGCTACAAGTGTATTGTGAATAATTCCAAAACAGAGAGAGAGTGTATGTGTGTGCACCAAAGAGAAGCCAACAGATCTTTCTTTCATGATTTCTTCTAGTTATGGAAAGTGCCTGCCTTGTAACTGTAACAGGATCTTGATCTTAAATGGAGGTATTTTTCATCAGCCTTGTCATCTTTATTTTCAGGGATCTCCTCTGTAAGGAAAATAATTGAAAAACCACCACTACAGAAAATCAGAGCGAAAAAGTTTCTAAAATACAAAAGGATCCCGATTTCTTTTTTCTATCATGCAATTGCTTTAGACTGACTGGCACTGATTTGGCCTGTCCACCCATTCTTTGTTCTCTTTGTCTACACTGAAAAAGGGAAGATTTGGCTGATCGTGCTCAGGAATCTTTTTGTTTTTTTCTCCACTAACGTGGACCCTCTGTCTTTATCAAAAGCTATTTTCTTTTCGTTTGTGATGTAAAATTATTTCTCTGTTGACAACAGCATATCATTCTATTACTGTGTAGATCCTTTTTTTTGTCCATGATATAAGATCCTTTCAGATTGTTACTGGTGTACATCATGTTTGTTTCAGTCAACAATGCAAGATCCTTTCTCTTTTGTCAGTAACATGTGATCCTTTCTCTCTTCACACTCTCTCTCTCTCATCAGTAATATGCAATCCTTTCTCTCTCACACTGTCTCTCTCTCTCTCTCACGTCAGTAATATGCGATCCTTCCTCTCTCTCACTCTCTGTTTATAAACAGAAATCTTTTCTCTTTAATGTTACATTTCTTTTCTCACATTTATCATTCAAGATCCTTTGTCTTTTGTTTATGATGCATGAGGTCCTTTTTGTTTAAAGACACATCAGTTCTGCTTGTCTCAAATTTTGTGTGTGTGAGAGATGAGACAAGGCCCATTTTCTTTCATTTATAATAGAGATCCTTTTTATTCATTTATGAAGCAATATCACTTTCTCTTGTACAAGACCCTTTCTTCGTCTTTATCACACAAGATTGATTGTTTCTTTGTTTATGACACGAGATCCTTTCTCTGTTCCATTATTTGCGATTGTTTCTGTTACGTCCACAAAAGAAGACAGTTTACTTTTGTCACAGAAGATTGTTTCACTAAGCTCTGTGACATAAACCACTTTCACCTTTGCCAATGACACACTTCTTGCTTTTATTAAAGACAATGTTTTTTGTTGTCAATGAATGTTCACAGAGACAAGAAAGTACATAGCCACCTGGACGACAAGGAACGGGGATTACTTGTAAAGAATTAACATATTTTTGTATGCAACCGATTGTATTCAGCACAGGACATCCTTATGTCAGTTGAAGCCATATGACCCAATGTCAGGAAAAGAACAAAAAAAAAATGGTGATTTCTTGTCCATGTTTTTCCCTTGGAGGACTCCGATGTGGGCAACAGTGCTGTCTGCTTGATTCCTCAATACATCATGTGATGATGATGGGTACGCTACTGAAGATAAGCGCGTGTCTGTTTTCTCGCGTTCTGCTACATCCCATCTATTTGTCTTGAGAAGTCCCAGTGCTATCTTCATCAGTGTTAGAAGGGGTGGAGTTGCCAGTACAGAAAGCAAAGAGCACCTCATCCTGGTGGTAGACAGAGGCCAGCAACCTGGAACCAGCTAACGACACGCACAGAACACTACAATCATATGTGTAGGAAAGTTGTGTGCAACAATTAATTTCTCTCCTCCCCCTCCCTCACCCCAAACTTCTAAACCCCCCGCTCCCAATCCCCGTCAGTGGCATAAATCCCACTTCCAACTTCTCCTGTACACAGCCACACTCTGGTTCCTCCAGTTGCAGCCCCAGAAGAGCAATCCACGGCAAGCTATTAAGATCAGGACATCGTGAAGCAACCCACCAGAGGAGGCTCTGTTCTGCTGCTTGGTCACTTTGGTGGCATTCAGTGGTGCCCGTTCGGATCCAACATGCGCAGATTACTTCCAGATAAGCCCGGAACGAATGATCGCTTAGTGCTCCACTGCACTTCATGCTTCTTTTGATAATGTATACATGTATATACACTTACATACACACATATACATATATATATATAAATACATATATATACACACGCACATGTATATCTGGCCATCAGCCAGGCCTCCTGCAGTGTCGGTAAAGAAACTTGACCAACACTCGGAGACGCATTCATTAAGTGGGTAAAACTCTTGACTTACGATTCCAATCTTCCTGCATGAGCCTACAGCATACTCGCCTCTGGGTAGGAGCTGGATGGGTCTAAAAATCCCAAAATAAAAGCCCCTAATGGGACTGGAACCTGTGACATTCCAGCATGCAACACTAACTGCACAGCAGTCCGCAACACTTAACTGTGCAGTGTCTGCAACACTAATCGCACAGCAGTCTGCAACTCTAACCGCACAGCTGAGATGTATCTATCCATCTTCTGTCTATATAGATATAGATGTATGTATATATATATATATATATATGTGTGCGTGTGTGTTTTGAACAATTTAGTAAGGGGTGGGGATGGATGGGGGCAACAAGTGCAGGCTAACAATTCTTACATCATCACATCAATGACTTGGCAAAGATTAAAAAAAAGGGGGGACCAGGGGAAGAAAGAAAATGAGAATGAAAAATCAGCATGTGTGTGTGTGTGTGTAATGTATAATCTGTCTACCAACATCACCACACCACCGCCATTACCACCAACACCAGCAGCTTTATGCCATCTGACATTTCTGACATTACTCGTACCCAGTGGTCGAGACAGAAAATACGTTAATAAAAACAACCATTTGTATTGTTCACTGTGTGCTTACTATGTACTTTACAATCTCTGAAACAAGAGTCGTGTGTTGCATGCAACAAGGATCAAACCAAATCCCACACAAAGTATGCGCGCAACGAATTCTGTTTTACCATAGTATGTGCACTGTCCCCCGATACTCTTCCACGAGCACACACACACACACACACACACACACACACAAACTCGGACACATGTGCACCACATTAAGATCGCATGCATGCTTGCACAATGCACGTGAAACAGTCGGTGACGTCATTAATTTCATGCCATGCAGTGACGCAACACCAAGTCCAACTCAACAGGAATATTTATTACAGTGATCACGTGCACAAAACAGCTTGCTCAGTCGTTACGAATCATCACATTCAAGCAGTGAAACATCGCATATGAATGCAGGCCACACGCTGACGTACACGCAAACAACCACACCACCCAAACTGGGTTCACTGAATTTTCAAGGGCGTGTCCAAAAATGTTAGAATTTACGGACAGACCGCAAAATACGCCACTTGGGTGGGCAGAAAAATCCTTCATTTAAGCTACATTGCTATGTTCCACTACAATCTTTTTGAAAACAATCTCCCCCCGACAGTTTTTCGGAAATCTAGCAGTGAAACATTGATTCCTATTTTACGAATCAACTATTTCGGACGCTTAGATAAACAAAAAAAATGTGACCATGAAACTGAATTTGCCAGGATGTATGCAAAAACAAAGTGGGTTTAGGATGAGAAAGAGACTGTGCGGGAAAAATAACTGCACCCACTTTCCCGATTGCTGAAACTAAACATCTAGCAACCCACTTTATAACTACACACACATACACACGCACACGCACACACACACATACATACGCTCGCGCGCGCATGCGCGCGCGCGCGCACACACACACACACACACATACACACACACACGGGAGACTAGGCAAAAAAAAAATGACAGCAAACAAACAGAAAGACTGACATTACTGTACTTTGCAAAATGCCATATATTGAATACAGAATTCAATAAATGCAAAGATTCTTCCGGTATGTTTCTCATTCAAATATACATCAGGAACGCACAGCGACACAACATGCGCTCACATACATAATTTTGTATTCTCTCTCTCTCTCTCTCTCTCTCTCTCTCTCTCAAGATGGATGAGTGGTGTGGGATGGGGGAAGAGGTGGTGTGTGTGCATGGGGGGGGGGGGGGAGGGGGAGGCGCAGACAGAGTGGGGGGATTAAGTTGACATCTTAATTATTTAATTATCAATAAGCAAGATCATGCTCGGTGATTTAAAAAGACATGCTCGGTGATTGAAAAACACCAACACATTTTGCAGCACAGCAATTGCACTTTGAGAACACAAGAGTACACGACGTCACGCATCTCCATGTCAGAAGCCTAATGGTCAGCTTTAATTAAATCGTTATTGTGGCTGTGCCCATCGGGACATGATATTCTGCATTGCGTGGGTTACATGTGCTGTCACGGACGCACATGTATGGGCATGCGCCTGAATGCTCATGTGTAGGCAGGTGTGCGCCACACACACACACACACACACACACACACACACACACACACACACACACACACACACACACACGTGCGCACACATAAACACATACTATCACATGCTCACCACAGAATCCTTGAAACTGTGACGTTACGAAACAGTCATGCAATCGGTGGACACACACACACACACACACACACACACACACACACACACACACACAGAAAAGGCACGTTTACTTGAGCCTACAGAAAAAAAATGTAATAACCGAATAATACCATTAACACGATTAATTTCCAGCCTTTCTTTTTTATTATTCCAATACAAGTTTAACCACTTTTGGCGATACAAACAAGACAGCGCTTCTTTTAGAGGTATGATATCACAGACGAAATAAATTGTTCTTAGCACGTTAAAGACATTTTCAGCGAAATTCAAGGGCGGCATAGAGAGATAACTACGCGCGATGGTAATACTGGATGAAAAGGCGTCGGTTTTGGAATCAGTGTGGACAAGAGAAAAGACTGAGGACAGCTGAATAGACACGAACAGTAGATCAACAGTAAACAAAGTATAAAGAATCTTGACTTAAAATGAGGAGACAAAAACAGTTTGATATATAAGTGACTACAGCTAATAAAGACAAGTTCCTATGAAAAAGACTTTGGACCTTTTCCTTTTCCAAGACAGAGAGAGAGAGAGAGAGAGAGAGAGAGAGAGCGTGTACTAATGAGAGTTTTTTTTTTATCATTGACCAAAAGGCATGTAAATGTCCAAAACACGCAAATTTTTTATACAGCCACATTGAAATAATGGATAGAGATAGGCCCAATTATTCATGTAAAAACTAAAATTACACAGACATGTGTGGCTCTTAACAGATGTGAACACGCGATTCCATGTACGAAACACATGTCCATCATTATCGTTTCCTATTATTTAAAATTTCCAAAAGAAATAAGTCTTCAATATTGTTTCATAAAACAATTGGAATTGGTGTCCACTTTTGTGAAAATGATGTAGATGTTCAATATTATGAAGAGAAAAAAATAAATCATGGCAGACGCACGTGTTCAATATCGCAAAAGCAAAAATTTGAAAGGTGTATGCGTTCAACTTTGTGAAAATCAACACAGAACAAACATCTCATTTGAATTACCGTGAAACGGGAACAAAAATGTGTGCCCACCATTCACCTTCCAAACCAACCAAAAAACCGTTCTGTTTCTAATCTATCTGTGGTGTGTATAACCAAAATAAATAAAAACGGAAACAAAACTATCATGCTGTGAACGCAGTCTGGATTAAATGGATACTTGCCTGACAATTCCCAATAGCCCAGTTCACTGAAACCAATGGCAGCACAAACAGGATTACAAAATGCTGAATCAAGTTTTTCGAAAGTGGACAATGATGAGTCAGAACTACCTCTGCGCCACAAACGAATCATTCGCCTTGGTGATGGAGCCGAGCTACAAAAAACATAACGTTGTTAATGCAAGATCAATCAGAATCGACCAATAATCAACACTTCATTCTAAGCAACAGACAGGAAAATGGGGAACTTGTTAAAAAAGAGAATGGGGGTGGGGTTAGGGAGGTGGAAGGTAGAGGGAAGCGGGGAGGAGTAAAGGGTGGAAGGCATTATAGAGGGGGGGGGTGGGGGGGGGGCGGATGACCGAGCTGGTTGAAGTTAGCGTCTATGACCCGCCTACAATACACATGAGCATGAACATTGATGAACAGACAGAACGTGACAGTTGGTCAACGAGATACTAATGGAGGGTGACTGTGAGGAGAAAACAGACAGACAGAATGACAGACAGGACGGGGGGCCGTCTGGCATCAAATGATACACAGCAGCAAACAAGCAGTCAAAGGTGCAGTCTTTGGGGTCGTTAAACAGCACCAGAAACTTACACTAGTTTGAAAAAGGAAGAAGTGTCACACCACATGTCCTGAAGCATTTTGTTTCACATGCGTGATATTCATACAATACTAGCTGTTTACATGACACAAACACCGACGAATTATGCAAATGAAAACCCAAATCCATACAACCCAATGAAAATCATCATCAAAATAGAGAAAAGGACTGCTGCTATACAGTTATTGTGCGTTCCTACTGAACACACACACCGCACACACGCACGCACGTACGCACACACACACACACACACACACACACGCGTGCGCGTGCGCGTGCGCGCGCGCATGCCCATGCGCACACACACACACACACGCGCGCGCACGCCGCGCGCACGCATGCGCAAAACAAACAAACAACAACAAAAAAACGAAAAAAGAAATCAGAAAAACAGCACTTCTACCCCCACCCCGTTCCTCTTCTCCCTCCTCTCCCTTCCGACAACAAAACCACGGCAACAAGAGACAACCATAACAGTGACTGAAAAATGCCACATTGTGGTACAACTGATGTGAAACTTTACTAGATGGTGATCACAACAAGCGAGACAGTTTCATCATTCAGTCAGCAGCATCAATACAGGTGAAAACACCATCCACATTCATGGTAAAGGGCAATAAACGTGTCACAAATGAAACAAAGAGAAATGAATTAAAAAAAAAAAAGTTACAATCAGGAAATCAAACCCTCATCTTTCAAAGGGCACATTTGGCCTTTTATAATGATTTATCCATAAAGACGCTCTATACCTACATGTATTTGTACATACTGTGAAACGGAAGCCTCTGTCTAAATGCCTCTTGTGATATCCCTGAGGAATTCATAGTTTACATTGCTTAAGTCGGTATCCCTGAAATATCCTCAATCAATCCAGCCCAACCTTCTAGAAGTCCTGAGTTGATATCTAGCCTGAACCTAATTTTCAATCCTATTTCTAAAAATCTGATACAATCCACTCAGAATCATTTTACCTCTGTTACAGTACTTTCACACATTCCAGACGGTGCCTTTTTATTTCTGTTCTAATATCCTCAAACCACCCAGGTTGGAGTTTCATAATTCCTGTTCTAATATCCTCAGACAATCCAGGTTGGAGCTTCATAATTCCTGTTCTAATATCCTCAGACAATCAGCGCTGAAGTTTCATAATTCCTGTTCTAATATCCTCACACAATCCAGGTTGGAGTTTCATAATTCCTGTTCTAATATCCTCAGACAATCCAGGTTGGAGTTTCATAATTCCTGTTCTAATATCCTCAGACAATCAGCGCTGAAGTTTCATAATTCCTGTTCTAATATCCTCGATCAGCGCTTAAGTTTCATAATTCCTGTTCTAATATCCTCAGACAACCCGGACTGAAGTTTCATAATTCCTGTTCTAATATCCTCAGACAATGCGGACTGAAGTTTCATAATTCCTGTTCTAATATCCTCGATCAGCGCTTAAGTTTCATAATTCCTGTTCTAATATCCTCAGACAATGCGGACTGAAGTTTCATAATCCCTGTTCTAATATCCTCAGACAATGCGGACTGAAGTTTCATAATCCCTGTTCTAATATCCTCAGACAATCCGGACTGAAGTTTCATAATCCCTGTTCTAATATCCTCACACAAACCAAGTTGAAGTTTCATAATCCCTGTTCTAATATCTTCAGACAATGCGGACTGAAGTTTCATAATCCCTGTTAATATCCTCAGACAATGCGGACTGAAGTTTCATAATCCCTGTTCTAATATCCTCAGACAATGCGGACTGAAGTTTCATAATCCCTGTTCTAATATCCTCAGACAATGCGGACTGAAGTTTCATAATCCCTGTTCTAATATCCTCACACAAACCAAGTTGAAGTTTCAAAATTCCTGTTCTAATATTTTCACATAATCCAGGTTGAAGTTTCATAATCCCTGTTCTAACATCCCCACACATTCCAGGATGAAGTTTGGTTAAAGTTCCATAATCCTAGTTCTGATACCCTCCTACAATCTAGGCTGAAGCTTTATGATCCCTGCTTTAATATCCTAAAACAATCCCACCCGAGCCTTTATGATCAACGTTCTAGTGTTCTCACACAATCCAATCTGAGACTTTGTGACACATTTACAAATATTCTCACACAGTCCAAACTGACCCACTCAAACACCGTTCTTTTCTAATTTTCTAACAGAAATCAGTTAGTAATATTCTCATATAATTCAATCTGCACCTTTATAAATTCTATTCTATTAACGATACTCTCTGAAACTGTTTATTTCTGTTCTAACATTTCTCGCGAATCCCGCTGTCTAAACTTCTATGCGTAGATCTCCTTTCTAATACTGTCACAAAGGTCACGGTCTGACGTCCGCTGCATTGATTACAGCATGGCTACACCGAGAATCACCTATGAACAGCAGTGGACCTGAAGTCATGATGTTACTGATGCCCAGCCGACGCAACAATTACAGCATGGCTACACGGAGAATCACCTATGAACAGCAGTCGACCTGAAGTCATGATGTTACTGATGTCCAGCCGACGCAACAATTACAGCATGGCTACACGGAGAATCACCTATGAACAGCAGTCGACCTGAAGTCATGATGTTACTGATGCCCAGCCGACGCAACAATTACAGCATGGCTACACGGAGAATCACCTATGAACAGCAGTCGACCTGAAGTCATGATGTTATTGATGCCCAGCCGACGCAACAATTACAGCATGGCTACACGGAGAATCACCTATGAACAGCAGTCGACCTGAAGTCATGATGTTACTGATGCCCAGCCGACGCAACAATTACAGCATGGCTACACGGAGAATCACCTATGAACAGCAGTCGACCTGAAGTCATGATGTTACTGATGCCCAGCCGATGCAACAATTACAGCATGGCTACACGGAGAATCACCTATGAACAGCAGTCGACCTGAAGTCATGATGTTACTGATGCCCAGCCGATGCAACAATTACAGCATGGCTACACGGAGAATCACCTATGAACAGCAGTGGACCTGAAGTCATGATGTTACTGATGCCCAGCCGATGCAACAATTACAGCATGGCTACACGGAGAATCACCTATGAACAGCAGTCGACCTGAAGTCATGATGTTACTGATGCCCAGCCGACGCAACAATTACAGCATGGCTACACGGAGAATCACCTATGAACAGCAGTCGACCTGAAGTCATGATGTTACTGATGCCCAGCCGACGCAACAGTCGACCTCCTTAGTGCCGTGCACTGCCAGTTTTACACTCCCCATTCAACTAATAAAAGTATAACCGGGGCAGAGGTCAAAGTCTTGCATACATGTGAGCACTACACCAGTGCAGGTGACGAAACTGAGTAAACGCAAAACATCACGAACATAATAATCACCATCAATTATCATTAACACCAGTACCGTTACTATTATTATTATGGTTTTTGCTGTTGATGTCGTGTTGCCATTATTACCATACACCATGGCGTCCATAATGAAATATTAAAGCAATATGAAAATATACATTAACAACAAAAAAGTAAACAAGCTGACATATAGCCTACGTCTCACGTCAAATTTCAGCACATATGAAGGAATAGGTTCTCAAAAAATAAACATCTTTTAAACGGTGGAGAGAAAAAAACTGGGAAAGCACAGACAGCGACAGAAGAACAACTGCCCTGAACCTGCATCAATATCAAATCACTAACGGGACCAAAAAAAAAACAACAACAACAACAAAAAACACAGAAATAACAGACCACGAGTAGAAAAAATGACAGAGAATGGCAGCAGATGGACATTGCTGGTGTGGAACAATGAGAAGCATGACCGTGCCAAAACGTGTACTGAACACATCCACAAGCACTCCTCAACCTCCTCTCATCACAGACAAAAAGCCCACCTGTCCCACGCACTGCTCTGCGACACTATTTCCTACCCCCACCCGTCGGCAGAATTCTCCCGAAATGCAACAGCTGCTTGCAGACATGACTGTTACCAATTCTGAAGTTGAAGTCCGTCATGTGCCTATGCCCATCCTAAAAGCAGACGAAAATGTAATGTTCACACATGGTAGGGCCGACCTTGAAAACTGAAGGGCTGGAGCCCAAGACAGGACACAAAAGACCTGGGGCCGGGAACCTGATAGATGAGAGAGACACCACCCTCGGACAAAGCCCTAAGAATCAACTCAGTCGTATTTCAGGAGATCTGATATGTCAGTTGTGTGGGATAATGTTAGTCACCCACAAGCATGACAATGACCACCACATCTTTCCTGAAAACCTTCCAGGCTGGGCTGGACCTCCTCCAGCTGACAGTCTTGAACAGACAAACAGGCTTCGCGTGTTCCTTTTCCTCCTCCTAAACAAGATGCACAGTGATGTGACTCGTGAGCAATCGCTTATTCAGCGTTAGGGTGTGCCCATGGCTGCCTAGACTTTCAGTCCAGCTCTGAGGGCTAGGAAGCATTGCGTTTGTGAGCAGCGCCGCTCCGCGTACAGTGACACTTTCTAATTGAATCTCTAATGAAGTCTCCCTCCCCACTGTTCTCGGTAAACTACAGTCATGATGGTGGGATTAATGTGGTTCGGGCTTCAGACTTTTAAAGACAAGTTGTTTGCTGCCCAAAGTCTGCATGAATCACTGATCTGGTTGCACATTGTCGGGATTCATTGTTGGCAGATCAAAGTCTGTAGACTCCATCTGAAAATTGCTGTCTGGTCGCAGATAGTAGGACACAACGAGGGTCTCTGTGTCTTGTCTGCATACAGTTCTGGGTTTTTTACCCAAGCTGTGTTCAGGGCCATCAGACGACCTGTCTTCTCTTCGTGCTCAAGCGGCCAACTCGTCCTACAGCTCTCTGGGTCACCAGCATCTCAGACCGGCAGGCCAGCTCTAACCACAGTCCTCAGCGAAGTGGCCAGCCAGAGGATGAGCCTGCCAGCATCCCAGGTAGGTGGGCAAGGGGGAGGTGGTGTGAAACAGTTTCAAGACAGTCATGACCATCCTGACCACTCCCTTCTGCCAGGAACCATTGACGCATGGGACAAAAAAGCAGACCCCCACTAGCGGCGAGAAAGAAAGTCTGTGCCACCCGTCAGTCAAACAGCCACTTTGATTACCTTAAAGGATGAGGTGCCACGTCGAGCTACCATCTCGTTCATGTGGACCAGAGTCCCTGATTCCAGATTCGGCTGTCATGTTTTAAGAGGACAATGAATACCCTGAAGTGCATGATACTACTAACATGACACACTCGTCGCGGTATGTTTAACACACTTGCATGGAATAGGTATGTTAATCTTCACATTTCACATTAAAAAAATGTTCAAAACATACACAGAATGACAACGCAATAACATTTCAACCACACAAAGATTTAACAAGGCATACGTGTCGTAACACACATAAAAAATTAAAGATAAAGGCAGATGAAGTTCAGCGTAAGTACAGCTTTACAATGTGATTCCACTGTGCAGATACAATCATCAGAACAAGTACATGAACGTGCTCAACAATAAAAACTTTATAACACAAAAATTGTGAACAAATCAACATAAACAACAAACCCGACAATATTTTGCGCATATCTATAAATACACGCTGGCTCGCACACAGACACACACATAAAAAATTGTGCTTAAACGACCAAGCGATAAATCCAACAGAATAACGAAATGATGCAGCATGTAGAAAGTTGTACAGATAAAAAAAGTGAACTCCTTAATATGCGATCTTTTGACACACCAATGTCTCAAGGTACCACACATTCAGTGGAGAAGAGCCGTTTCAACATCAAAGCAATCACATCCTTCAATGCAAAATGTACTGACCATTATCAGGGGTCAACAAAACTGACAGCTGCACTCCATGGGAATAATGCCATCGGCACTGCAATATCGCCGTTAGAAAGAATCTTATGACAGATGCACCATCAGGATATCTCGGATTCGAACACGCTTACTGAAAAGCCTGTTCTTTGTGTTTTCCACAAGGGCCTAGGCAATGTGTACAAACACGCACACGCCCGAGGTCCATTGGCAAGACCATGCACATCCAGAAGTACTCTACTACCTAGTACCAACGAACTGTCTATGATCTTGAGTAAGTCAAAGCAATCAAGTACAGTAATAAAGAATCTATTACAAAATGCTGTCAGGTTTGAAATAAGTGGACAGCCAGCCAGCTGAAGGCAAATCATCGGGAGAAAAGGAAAGGCAATTTGCCTGTTTTTAACTCACATGTGGTGAATACGACCAACAGTAGGTAAGTACATGGTGGGTGGGAAAGGAGAAGGGCATGTCGATACAATTCCAACAAATTCTGTAGGATAATCAACATCAAGCTGCTGGTGAAGCATTTAACAATTAAGGAGTGATCTCTAATGATGACAAAAGTGATTAAAAAGAAAAAGAAAGTAGCAAATGCCCCACTGATACATTTACATCATTTCACAATTAAGGGGTGATCTCTAATGATGACAAAAGTGATCACAAAGAAAAAGAAAGTAGCAAATGCCCCACTGATACATTTACATCGTCAATTAGACCAATCTTGTTGTTGTAGCTGTTGCTGGTAACACACCTCACGACAAGCACAGAATAAGTACATGGCAGTCAAGACTAGCAGCAGCAGGCACTGTGGTAAGTTCTCACTGCTGAGAATAATGTTGATTGCCAGTTATTTCTTCACTGCCCTTAAACCACTCACAGTACCCCTCCCTACCTTTCTCCTTTTCTCCGTCCACCTCTTCGCTCCTCTCACTCCACTTTGCCATTCGGCCGTCTTTCCCTCTCCCCTCTCCTCTCTCATTTCTTACCCTAGCTCATTGCCATTGACATCATCAATCTCTGTGTCCTGACCTTGATTAACTAACTATCTTCTGTCTGGTTATTGTGCAGCAGAGACCTGCACGATCATCCTGTGAGTCAAAGTTCATCCCACAGTCCTTCAACCAACCATTTTGAGCTCAGTTCTCTTCTCCTCAACCAACAAGTCGCTTATGTACTCCAAATCAGAAATGTACTAAGTGACTGATCCATACATTTCTGATTTTCCCGAAGACAAACTACTACTTTTGATCACTTTGATAACAATGAAAATTTCATGTTTACTTTATGTAAACAAGGCCGTCCCATAGTTTGTTGAGACGAGGCAGACTATTTCATTTGCTCCTCTAATGGGACCTCACTTGCTTGAATCACTGTCATGGTAACCTCAAAATGTGGCATAATAAATTTGCAAGTGCTCTATCTTTTATCTGTATTTAATGATATATTTGTTTGTACCTGCACCTCTAAAACTGCACGAAGCGGTCTGATCTTGATAGAATAGAAATTAATATTTGTTACAATATTTGCATGTACTATCGTTCAACATCATCATCTTTTATCAACATACAAAACGAAAAATTTCATTACTTTTTTTTTTACAGAAAAAGTCCACTTTATACCGATAATATTGCTGAAAATGTGAAGCACAGATCTGTGGCTTTTGCCATTCCATAACACCCTAAATCTGGGGATGGCCTGAAAAGCTGGTACAATACTTACCGCAATGCCACATGAGTTTGGCTAGCACTAGTTGGTGCTGAGACAATGGACAAGTTTACACTAGCCACGCACACACACACACACACACACACACACACACACACACCACACACACCACACACACACACACACACACACAGAGAATTCAGATGATTACATAGACTGACTTACTTTGCACATGAAGTAGATACACTTTCATTTGCACACACAAAGTTATGCGCATACATGCACAGTTAGAGGGTGAGCATGAGACAGACATACAGCGAGTAAGAGAGAGACAATAGGTGGAAGCAGGCAGCGAGTTGCCAACTCCCTATTGCTGTGAATACTTTTTTTAGTCCGCAGAGCTACTCTTCTCAGATCGCCTTACTAGTTCCATTCTTCTGACGACTCTGACCCATTTCTTTTCGACACGAAACGCCAGAAGCACCATAAGGTGCCAGGGCTCCAGCTCACAGAAAATAGCTGGCCCGACCAGGGAATCCACATAGAGATTCCAGACCTTTCTAACACCTCCCTGAGAGTTTAAGCCCCAAAGCCCTTAGCATCACCTGAACGGAGCGGGGTGTTTGACCACTTTCGCATACTCTGGGACCCTAGCGCTGGTGAGCCTGGAGGATCTGGAGGTGACGGGACGGCTGTTGGTGCTGCCGTTGCTGTGAGTACTGACCTGGGAGGTGGAGGCTTTGCCCTTCTTCAACGACTTCTTCCTGTTCCTCTGCGCTCCTTCCGAGGATTCTGACGAGGACCCGTTGGATTTCAGCTTGCCCTTGGAGGTTTTGGCTGTCAGGTTTCTGGCCTTGGCCAGTTCTGCAGGGTCTTCTGGCTGTGTAAGAAAGAAAAGGCGACAGAGGACATGGATTTCTGGTGGGATGGAAATGACAGGGTGAATGAGTGCATGAGTTCGGCTGGCCAATCGTTATGCTTTTCTATTGTTTTTTTTTCTTCTTGGCATGCGTTTCTACCGGTGGGAAAAATCACTACTTGTATAAAGAACAACGACAGTGCTAATCCAAAAATGGAACAGCGGTGTTCCCAACTGGAATGAAATCAATCAAGATGAAGGACCTGGCTGAGCAATTTGATCAGACGTCAGCAACTCAAAACTTCGTTCTCCACTCAGATACACACACACACACACACACACACACACGCGCGACGCGCCCACGCGTTCAAGTGTACACACATAAACAAACACAATTATGAAACCCTCCACATCCTAAAAATATTTACTGTAGACTGTATGTACTGTACACACCAACACCAGCCACACACCACACATGCACACACACACACACACACACACCACACACACACACACGCACCGTGCTGGCAGTCACACGTTATGATCAGGTATAATTACGAAAACTCCCTATCCTCAAAATACCCATTACTGAATGCGTGCATCAACGCATACATGCGAGCGCGCGCACACACTCACTTCCTCACTCTCTGTCTCTCTCTCTTACACACACACACCACACACACACACACACACACACACACACACACACGTGCACTTTCTGCATGCAAACATCTCCCTTTAACAGAACCGACCCTCTTTGTCCGTCCTATCTTTGTCCTCCCGACACACCACCCCCTGCCTCTTCCCCCCACCCCCACCCCACCCCAAACGACTCCCGCGATGTCCCCCACCTCCCGCGCGATGCAGACGAGGAAGCAGCCGTTCATGAGCTCGGAGGGCTTGAAGAAGACGAGCTTGCCCTGGATGGCCACTTGGTCGTCGATCTCCTCAGAGGAGAAGGGCAGCACAGGGGGGATAACCCTCCAGGGCCTGAGCTTCTTGGGCATCTGCACCATGTTGACGTACTCGATGGCTCGCTGCACCACCGCGTCGTTCTCCTGGTCGTACACCGACCGCGTCATGTAGGTCACACCCTGGATCCGGGACACTGCTCACAGCATCAAGGTGGAAGACGGCTGTTAGCGTGAGTAGTAGTAGTAGTAGTAGTAGTAGATAGCAGCAGTAGTAGTAGTAGTAGTAGTAGTGCAGCAGCAGCAGCAGCAGCAGCAGCAGCAGCAGTAGTAGTAGTAGTAGTTGTTGTTGTAGTAGAATCAGCAGCAGTAGCGGTAGTAGTAGTAGTAACAGCAGTAGCAGCAGTAATAGCATTAATGGTCGTAGCAGTAGCGGCAGTATCAGCAAGAGGAGCAGCAGTAACAGCAGTAGCGTTAGTATAAATGGTAACACAGCAGCAGGCAGCTAGTAGTAGTAGTAGTAGTAGTAGGTAGCAGCAGCAGCAGCAGTGACCGCAGTAGTCGTAGTAGCTGTAACAGTGGTGGTAAAGTGGCAGTAACTGCAGTAGTAGTAGTAGTAGTAGTAGTAGTAACGGTAGTTACAGTAGTAGTAGCAGCAGCAGTAGCAGCTACAGAAGCAACAGTAATAGCAGTAGTGGTACTAGCAGCTGCAGTAATCACACAGTGCCAGCGGCAGCAGGAGAATCTAACGATGGAATAGGCTACAGTGGACAGCACTGGAGATAGAATGAGGCCAGGCTTGTCTCAGCAGTGAGGCGAGACTTCTCATTCTTGAGAACCTGTCTGAAAACCGCACAAACATAGACACTGCAGTGATGTTATGAATATTTGAGGATCTGTCTCAAAAAGAAGAGAAAAAAAAAACTACCGTGGTGATACTACTAACAACAGAGTCATACAAAAAAAAAGAAAAACCTGCATTTATTGTCGTAGCCTTAGGAATTCTGAGCTGCCCTGAGAAGGCAAAACAGAGCATTATTAATGTAATGATACTACTCACCTTGAGGGAGTGGGGGGGAGGGGGGGGGAGGCGGGGAGGAGGGTCTGACAAAAACCAACGTCCAACGAACATAATTACTGCGATAACACCACTTAACAAGCGTGGGCCCGTTTCAGACAAGAAATCGATTTTGACGACCACAGCGATCGGCGGCGTTAGAAACAACATGAACTGCTGTTTCAGAAAACTAGAGGTTCTGTCTCAACAGCAGAGACTTTTGGACACTTCCCCACCCCTTCACCCTTACCTCCTCCCCTCTCGCCCAGCAGAAATGCCACCCGCCGAACTGTTTGTGTGATATCGGTCGAAAATGGAAAAAAAAAAGATTTCTGAATAGTCCGTTAGGAGAGGACAGCTTTACCTCCTCCCCACACCCCACCCTCCATTCCCACACAAGCTTTTGAGAGAGAAAAGCACACACACACACACACACACACACACACACACACACACACACACACACACACACACACAGAGGCACGCACGCACACTCTCTCTTTGTCTTTCTCTCTCTCTCAAAATTTAAAAGCGTACAAGACCCCAATCCCTTTGGAAACCCCTCCCCTCATGTTACTGATACATACTAATGTTGTGGCAGTACTAACATTTTTGGGCCCGTCTCACACGAACAGCCGTGTACCATTATTTTCTACTACTAACAACTGAGCACCTGTCTGAAAAGAACAAACATAAACATTTTGATGAAGCAACTAAAATTTGAAGGGGTATTTACAGAAAAGATGAAGTTTGTGACGACACAACTAACATTTAAGGGCTTGTCTGAGGAGCGCTATGTGGTTGGACTGCAAGTTGAGCAAGTGGTCGTCCATGTCGTCAGACTGTTCTGACAAGTCCTGAAGCAGCTTCAGATCTGTGCACACACGCACGCACGCACGCACCACCACACACACACACACAACACACACACACACACACACACACACACACACCCATTATAGGTTAACAAAAGACAAAAAAAGTGCTGACCAGCCAGCCAATACATGCACACACAGAAAAACAAAACAAATGAAGAGCGAACATAAAGAACATGACATAAACATGGAAAAGAAAGTAAACGTGAATGCACGAACAAATCAAGTAATGAACGAAAGGAAAGAAAGAGGCAGGAAAGGAAGAAAGGGAAAAAAGGAAAACCCACGTGAAATGATTATCAGATAATCTCTCCCCCCTCTCTTTCCCTTATCAGTGTTATCGTCGAACGACAGCACAGTTGCCATTCACTCTCTCTCGCCATTGACGACAGCACAGTTGACGAGACAATGCCTCAGTATTCATTGGTACTCTACATCATGGCCATCACTCACTCTCGCTATTGACGACTGCACAGTTGACGAAACAAACAATGCTTCAGCATTCATTGGTACTCTACCATCAAGGTCATCACTCACTCTCGCCATTGACGAGAGCAATGTTAACGAAACAAACAATGCTTCAGCATTCATTGGTACTCTACCATCAAGGTCATCACTCACTCTCGCCATTGACGAGAGCAATGTTAACGAAACAAACAATGCTTCAGCATTCATTGGTACTCTACCATCAAGGTCATCACTCACTCTCGCCACTGGCGAGAGCAATGTTAACGAAACAAACAATGCTTCAGCATTCATTGGTACTCTACCATCAAGGTCATCACTCACTCTCGCCACTGGCGAGAGCAATGTTAACGAAACAAACAATGCTTCAGCATTCATTGGTACTCTACCATCAAGGTCATCACTCACCCTCGCCATTGACGAGAGCAATGTTAACGAAACAAACAATGCTTCAGCATTCATTGGTACTCTACCATCAAGGTCATCACTCACTCTCGCCACTGACGAGAGCAATGTTAACGAAACAAACAATGCTTCAGCAGTCATTGGTACTCTACCATCAAGGTCATCACTCACTCTCGCCACTGGCGAGAGCAATGTTAACGAAACAAACAATGCTTCAGCATTCATTGGTACTCTACCATAAAGGTCATCACTCACTCTCGCCATTGACGAGAGCAATGTTAACGAAACAAACAATGCTTCAGCATTCATTGGTACTCTACCATCAAGGTCATCACTCACTCTCGCCATTGACGAGAGCAACGTTAACGAAACAAACAATGCTTCAGCATTCATTGGTACTCTACCATCAAGGTCATCACTCACTCTCGCCATTGACGAGAGCAATGTTAACGAAACAAACAATGCTTCAGCATTCAGCATTTATCATGGTTGTCACTCGCTCTCGCCGTTAGTGCGGGATAGTTGACGAACCACTGCTTCAGCATTTGCTGTCACTCTACTATCATGGTCGTCACTCACTCTCGCCCTCGGTGACGATGTAGCTGACGATGTTGTTGATGGCCGACTTGCTGCACTCGGCGGTAACGAGGGCGGCCCTGATACTTCTCAGGCGGGAGTCATCTGGATCAATGTCCACGAAGGACTCCCGGAAGACCTTAACGTCTGAAGGCACCAGTCAAGGCAATGAACTCTTGTCATCATGAACAAGATAACGCTCACAGGCTCTGGCATTTGTGAGTCAGAAAATGTTATGTCCGTAGAATGTATTACACCTTCCCACCCCTCTCCCTTCAAACTTACATTTCAAATATTTTCCTTCACAAACATTTCTTTTATGCTATAGCTCGTCCGACTATCAGTAGTTAGAGCATTTTAAGATGAGATTTCTTTGTTACATGTCGGACAATGTCGGGAAGCTATTTGTGTGTGTGTGTGTGTGTGTGTGTGTGTGTGTGTGTGTGTGTGTCTGTGTGTGCGTGCGTGCGTGCGTGCGTGCGTGCGTGCGTGCGTGCGTGCGTGTGTGTGTGTGTGTGGTTGTTCTTTTTTCTTGACATGCGTTGGGAATGTCTGCTTGCAGCGGACGACAAAGGGTTAACACGTCTGAAATGCCCAACGAGTACAAAACAGCCCGTTTGCTTCGGGTGCAGCTACACTGGTACCTCGCTTGTTGAACAATCAAACATAATGAAACGGATCGAGCACCTTTAGAGTTATTTTCACCTTATCTGACAGCATTTCGCTAACGTGAGTTGACTGCCGAGACTCCGAGATGGAGATGGTGAGAACTTGACAGAATTAGACAAATGAGTGCGGAAGAAATCTGTATGCTCATGTACATGTGAAGTTTCCTAAAGAATACGTCTCTG
>CM065720.1:62685648-62690648 GCA_033310375.1 Conus canariensis | reverse complement strand
TGTCTTGGGCGGCATCCACAGTTGAACGAACTTCTCCTCTTTCAGCTTCTGCAGCAGCTCAACCGGGCTGGCCAAGCAGACATTAAGTCATCATCAGTCATCAGCAGGCATGCAGACGCCACAAATAAAAAAACTGGTCATGATATATTACTACTTTTGCCGTTGCTGCTGCTGCTGCTCCTGCCTGCTGCTGCTGCTGCTGCTGTTAATGCTGCTGTCTACTGCTGCCGTGGCCGGTTACGTGTTAAACACGCACGCTACTCCACAAGGTGATACTATGATTAACTGACGCAATACTGTTTATTCACGTAGACTTTACATGTACTGTGAGTTACAACCTAATATTCAAACAGTCCTAAACCGACCCATACGTACTCAAATAACATAAAATCGAACAAGCGTTACAAGACAACTTTTGAAAGAGATGTACTGTAAGTCTGTCTTGGATGTAGTGTAAGAATCAAAGCATCGGACAGACAGAGGTAGTTTGTTCAAAGAACATAAGAAGTAAGGATGCAACTGTTATCTTTCCCAACTGTTAACATTCACATCTGTTTCTAAACTTCGATTGCCTTGAGCTGATGGCCAATGAAACGCAACACTACAAATGGCTCAGCAATCATTCCATCGACTGCGCTGAACAACACTAAGGGTTTGACTGAACCAGAAAAGAATTTTGCCCGGCTGGGAGGTCGTGGGTTCGAATCCCATCAGAGTCATGTGGGGTTTTCTGCCCCGACCGGCTCCTACCCAGAGTTGAGTTTGCTGCGGACTCAGTTGAGAAGACTGAGACCACACAGTCGAGTTTCATTCACTTAATGGATGCGTTTCTGAGAGTGTTGCTCAAATTTCCCGACCAACACTGCAGGTGCCTGTATCTCTCGGGCCTGGTTGACGCCGGGATATATTATGAAAGGAAGCGTAGAGTACAGCCCTGTCATGTAGTCTCAGACCAAAATGGAAATCCGTAGCATCATCTTAATCATCCTCATTCTCATCGATCAGCATAAAAAAAAATGTCTCAAGTTCTGTGGCCCTTCATGCCCTGCTCTCATGGTGACCTCAGCTTCGATGTCCTCTCTACATTTGTGGCCTTGGTTTGGTTCCGTCGGGGTCACCAGTATCGGCGAGTCCATGGGGGGCTGTCGTTGGACGGACGTGGTGGCGCCCTCCGGAGGGAGAGCTCACTCACGCCGGCTCCGCGACTAAGGAATTATTGTCGTCAGTAGGGGGCTTAGTAGGTGGTGTCCTGCGTATGTTAGATCAGAACAGGCGCCACTGAACTCCACCGAAGTGACTCGGCAGCAGTGCAGTGTCTCCTCCGGTGGGTTGCCTCTTGACGACTTGACATTGACTACCCCCAGTGGATTGCCGGTGCCGGGGCTGCGGAGGGGCCGACCGGGCTGTGGCTGTGGACGGGGTGTCGGAATGAGCGGCGTGGGTACACTGCCTCTGAGGTGGTGCAGAGGTTGGGACAGCAAAAAAAAAGAAAGAAAAAAAAAAGAATTTTGACCTTTAATGACCATGAGTCTCCTGTCTAACTTCAGAACTGTACCGCTGTTGGCAGGTCGGTTTCCTGCATACTTGTTTGGCTGCTTGATCCAGTGTGCAAACTCGCTTAGTTAGTGGCTTGTTCGCTGATTGGAGGTTTGTTGGCTTGCTAATTGTCTGGAGAATGATTGGCTGGCTGAATGGCTGGAGACGGTTGGCCGGCAAAATGATTGGAGGATTACTGGCTGACCTAAAGGCCAGAGATGACTGGCTGGCTGAATGGCTGCGAGATGGTCGGCTAGCTGGAGGATCGTTGGCTGGCAAAATGACTGGAGAATGATTGGCTCGCTTAAGATTTGGTGGATCTTTGGCTTGATAAATGACTGGGATGCAAAATGCCTGAAGGATGACTGGCTTGCTAAATGGCTGAAGGATGGCTGGCTTGCTAAATGGCAGGACGTGGTTGGCTGACTAAATGATTGGATGATGGTTGGTCTGCTAAATGATTGGATGATGTTGGCTGGCTAAATGATTGGATGATGGATGGATGGCTAAATGATTGGAGGATGATTGGCTGGCTAAATGATCGGATGATGGTTGGTCTGCTAAATGATTGGATGATGGTTGGTCTGCTAAATGATTGGATGATGGTTGGCTGGCTAAATGATTCGATGATGATTGGCTGGCTAAAAAATCAGAGAAAGGTCAGCTGGCTACATGACTGGAAGAAGTATGGTTGGCTTATAGGCTGGATAATCATTGGCTGCTTCACGGGTTGAAGGATGGTTGGATGGCTAAATGGCTGAAGGAGTGGCTGGCAACATGGCTGGAGGATGTGCCAAATGGTTGCAGGATGAGTGGTTGGCTAAACGGCTGGAGGATGGCTGGCTGGCTAAATGGCTGGAGGGTGGTTGAGTGGCCGAATGGCTGGAAGATTGTCGGCTGACTACATGGCTGGAAGATGGTCAGCTAACTACATGGCTGGAAGATGGTCAGCTAACTACATGGCTGGAAGATGGTCAGTTGCCTACAAGGCTGGAAGATGGTCAGTTAACTACATGGCTGGAAGATGGTCAGTTGACTACAAGGCTGGAAGATGGTCAGTTGACTACATGGCTGGAAGATGGTCAGTTGCCTACAAGACTGGAAGATGGTCAGTTAACTACATGGCTGGAAGATGGTCAGTTGACTACAAGGCTGGAAGATGGTCAGCTAACTACATGGCTGGAAGATGGTCAGCTGACTACATGGCTGGAAGATGGTCAGCTAACTACATGGCTGGAAGATGGTCAGCTAACTAAGTGGCTGGAAGATGGTCAGCAAACTACATGGTTGGAAGGTAGTCGGCTGACTACATGGCTGGAAGATGGTCAGCTAACTACATGGCTGGAAGATGGTCGGATATTACATGGTTGGAAGGTAGTCGGCTGACTACATGGCTGGAAGATGGTCAGCTAACTACATGGCTGGAAGATGGTCGGATATTACATGGTTGGAAGATGGTCAGCAAACTACATGGCTGGAAGATGGTCAGCAAACTACATGGCTGGAAGATGGTCGGATATTACATGGTTGGAAGATGGTCAGCAAACTACATGGCTGGAAGATGGTCGGATATTACATGGCTGGAAGATGGTCAGCTAACTACATGGCTGGAAGATGGTCGGATATTACATGGCTGGAAGATGGTCAGCAAACTACATGGTTGGAAGATGGTCGGATATTACATGGCTGGAAGATGGTCAGCAAACTACATGGCTGGAAGATGGTCAGCTAACTACATGGCTGGAAGATGATCGGATATTACATGGCTGGAAGATGGTCAGCAAACTACATGGCTGGAAGATGGTCGGATATTACATGGCTGGAAGATGGTCAGCTAACTACATGGCTGGAAGATGGTCAGCAAACTACATGGCTGGAAGATGGTCAGCTGACTACATGGCTGGAAGATGGTCAGCTGACTACATGGCTGGAAGATGGTCAGCTGACTACATGGCTGGAAGATGGTCAGCAAACTACATGGCTGGAAGATGGTCAGCAAACTACATGGCTGGAAGATGGTCAGCTAACTACATGGCTGGAAGATGGTCAGCAAACTACATGGCTGGAAGATGGTCAGCAAACTACATGGCTGGAAGATGGTCAGTTGCCTACAAGGCTGGAAGATGGTCAGCTAAGTGGCTGGAAGATGGTCAGCAAACTACATGGCTGGAAGATGGTCAGCTAACTAAGTGGCTGGAAGATGGTCAGCTAACTACATGGCTGGAAGATGGTCAGCTAACTACATGGCTGGAAGATGGTCAGCTAACTACATGGCTGGAAGATGGTCAGCTAACTATGTGGCTGGAAGATGGTCAGCAAACTACATGGCTGGAAGATGGTCGGATATTACATGGATGGAAGATGGTCAGCTAACTACATGGCTGGAAGATGGTCAGCTAACTATGTGGATGGAAGATGGTCAGCTAACTACATGGTTGGAAGATGGTCAGCTAACTATGTGGATGGAAGATGGTCAGCTAACTACATGGCTGGAAGATGGTCAGCTAACTACATGGCTGGAAGATGGTCAGCTAACTATGTGGCTGGAAGATGGTCAGCTAACTACATGGCTGGAAGATGGTCAGCTAACTATGTGGATGGAAGATGGTCAGCTGACTACATGGCTGGAAGATGGTCAGCTAACTACATGGATGGAAGATGGTCAGCTAACTACATGGCTGGAAGATGGTCAGTTGCCTACAAGGCTGGAAGACGGTCAGCTAACTACATGGCTGGAAGATGGTCAGCTAACTACATGTGAAGATGGCAGTAACTATGTGGAAGATGGTCAGCTCTCAGGCTGAAATGGTCGTAACTACATGGTTGGAAGATGGTCAGCTAACTATGTGGCTGGAAGATGGTCAGCTAACTACATGGTTGGAAGATGGTCAGCTAACTATGTGGTGGAAGATGGTCAGCTAACTACATGGCTGGAAGATGGTCAGCTAACTACATGGTTGGAAGATGGTCAGCTAACTATGTGGCTGGAAGATGGTCAGCTAACTACATGGCTGGAAGATGGTCAGCTAACTACATGGCTGGAAGATGGTCAGCTAACTATGTGGCTGGAAGATGGTCAGCTGACTACATGGCTGGAAGATGGTCAGCTAACTACATGGCTGGAAGATGGTCAGTTGCCTACAAGGCTGGAAGATGGTCAGCTAACTATGTGGCTGGAAGATGGTCAGCTAACTACATGGTTGGAAGATGGTCAGCTAACTATGTGGATGGAAGATGGTCAGCTAACTACATGGTTGGAAGATGGTCAGCTAACTATGTGGATGGAAGATGGTCAGCTAACTACATGGTTGGAAGATGGTCAGCTAACTATGTGGCTGGAAGATGGTCAGCTAACTACATGGTTGGAAGATGGTCAGCTAACTACATGGCTGGAAGATGGTCAGCTAACTACATGGTTGGAAGATGGTCAGCTAACTATGTGGCTGGAAGATGGTCAGCTAACT
>CM065720.1:62660648-62680648 GCA_033310375.1 Conus canariensis | reverse complement strand
CACTAATGTCACATGGCACGTTATTTGTGGAAATATTAAACATAAATGATGCCTTAGTTGTTATTTGTTTTGAGGAAGCATGTTTAGTGCTTTTAGTTTTTCAACTATTGTTAGAGGTTTGGCTGGAAGGAGCAGCTTTGGTGCCCGTCGATGCTGAGACTAAGTCTTTTCTTGCAGATATCACTGCGCCAACGCCTTATCACTGAAACGTACTCCATATGTGACATGTTTGCGTTTACATCTCGCTCGGACCCAGCCCGGCACGGCATAGGACGGCATGGCTGGCTTGCAGATTCGCGTTTACACTGCAATAGCTGGAACCAGGCGACTGTGGGCATGACCCCATATGTTTCTGGAATGCAAAATGTTAGCCTCCAGAAGTAAACGCATAGTGGTTGTCGGAGTAGGAGCATGGCTGGTACACTTGCGGCGGCGCAGATTACAGAGTCTTTGGTCACCGATGCCGTGAACTTTTCTATGAAAGTGACAGCCTTGGCGTCATCTTGTCAGCTACATGTGGTTCACCCAAAGCACGTGGGTGCATTTTTTCACGGCACTCACTTGATCTTTTTTTCTATGCCGTGCTCATCCGAAAGGATCTCTCCAATGTGAAGTATGAAAATGTTTTGAGTCCAGGGGTCCAGCTTTTCCTGAATGACCTCATCTGCTCACACTCACATTGTGGGCATTTGTTTAGTCCTCTGTCCAGAAACTCAGAGCTGTTCATCCATCCATCCATCCATCCATCTATCTATCTATCTATCTATCTATACTTCTTTCTTTCTTTCTTTTTCGATTTATTTATTTGTTTATCCATTTATCTCTTTGTTTGTTGTTGCTTTTTAACCCTTGCTGACACGCGGGAAAGGGCTGTGGTCTCGTTTGACCCATCTTTGGCTCATGTCACTTTTTCCAGGCCATGGTATGGCATGGCACTGCCTGGAAAAAGTAAATGTACACAGAACTGTTCGGTCGGCCAGGCTTGGTAAAAGAAAAAAAAAACCGACAGTGTTGATGGCCTCAGTATGTGCGCAATGAAGAAACGCTTAAGTGTAGTCATGCTGATAGCACTAAAATTGAAGTAAAAGGAGATTTTTTTTTTAGGTGATCTGGCATAAACTGAGATGCGATGGGCGTTTTAATTCTTCATCTATTTTTGCTTGTAAAGTACGGGGCTAATCTACCTCATTACCGGAAGAGTTGAAATGAAGAGTCAGGCTAAAAGAAGGCAACTGGTGTCTGTTGTTCTTTGGCAGGGTTTGTGACCATCGAGTTTGGATTACACCAGGCTGATACCCCAATAAGACTTTCTATTCTTAGAGAGATGTTTCTATCGTTAGGAGGAAGGCGTCAATGAGATGAAGTGATGAGTCTTCAGCAAATAAATCTGTTGTGATTTTCTTGTCTGATGCTGGTTGGAGAGAGAGAGAGAGAGAGAGAGAGAGAGAGAGAGAGAGAGAGAGAGAGAGAGAGAGACTCCCTCGCTCTCTTCCTTTTTCCCCACCCTCCCTTTTCCGCTCTTTCACAGTCTCTTCCTCTCGCCCTTCTATTCCAACCACCCCCTTAGTTTATCATCATCATCCTCTTCGTCTCGCCTTTTCACCTTCCTCTCCCTCCATTTCCCCTAAATCCCAGATGCCCCCCCCCCCTCTCTCTCTCTCTCTCTCTCTCTCTCTCTGGCATCCTCCCTTCTGTTCCCCCTACTTCCAATCCTACTCCCGCCTATTTCTCTCCAACCTTTTCCCCTATATCCCCCATGCTCTCTCTCATTTTTTTTCTTCTCTGTATAAGCAGAATTTATGTCACATGACTGTTTTCTCTGTTACGAAAACAGGCTATGGGACCATATGTACAATTTTCATATTAACTCACTCACTCTCTCTCTTCTCTCTCTCTCTCTCTCTCTCTCTCTCTCTCTCTCTCAATATGTACAGTTCATAAAGGTGATTTGGTTTTCCTTTGGTCTGGATTTTGTTGTTGTTGTTGTTGTTTTGTTTTTATTCACTCAATCGACCCTGCCACGTGGAACAATAGCTCCATTGTTTGAGGCCTCTTTAATTGAGTACACTGCTCTTCAACTGAAGACTGACCTCATCCGTATGGCATGCATCACCATGGCCACATGTATGTGTCCGACGAGTTGTCCTGCAGTGTCGACATTCCAGTTTCCATACTTCGAGCAGAAAAGACTAGCGACTCACTCTAAGCACACAGTGAATAACTGACTCCGGCGTGAAATGCATCGTTTTCACTCCGTGCCTAGAATTCGAGGTTCATCGCCGGCAAGATTTTTGTGTTTGGGATCATCAAGATAGCTACATTAGACGATCTCTGAAGACACCAGTACCAGTGTGCGTGTATGTCATATTCTCTCTCTCTCTCTCTCTCTCTCTCTCTCTCTCTCTCTCTCTCTCTTACTCTCTCTCTCTCTCTGTCTCTTTTTGATTGCTCTTTGGCCAGGTGGTGTGTGTGTGTGTGTGTGTGTGTGTGTGTGTGTGTGTGTGTGTGTGTGTGTGGTGTGTGTGTTTGTGCGTGCGTGCGTGTACGCGCGCGCGCGCGCGCGCGTGTGTGTGTGTGTGGAGAGAGAGAGAGAGAGAGAGAGAGAGAGAGAGAGAGAGAGAGAGACGGGGAAGGTGTAAAGGAAGAAGGGGCATGGTGGTTGCGTCATCCATCCCACTATTCTATTATGGATGGAATGGGATTTAGTGAGCGTGCCAATATTTCTTTCTTGTTTTCTTTCTTTCCTTCTTCCTATTCAAGATGCGTTCGTTCACAACACGGGAGCCTCAATTTAATGTGTCATCCAAAGAACCTGGAAAGAGTTGGAATTTATGCAGATGTATCCGCAGACAAGATCTCTCTTGAACTGGTATTCAACATCAGGATCCCCGGACCAAGAGATGGATCCTTGATCAACCAGGCTAACCAGACTCTACATGAGATGCACAACGCGCTGTTTCAACTGAGCACAGTCATTTGGAACCGTGTCCTTCCTGGTACTCTGAGAAACTAGACACACTGATGAACTGATGGAGCGCCACACCATTTTGTCTCCTATTCACTTCAGAAATCCATCAATATCCCCTTTCTCGCCAGTGACTTTTCTTTCTTTTTACTTTCATTTCATCGTGTTGTATTTATGTATGTATTTATTCATGCATTTACCGAGACGGTACGTCTTCCTTGCTCTCTCTGTGGCACAACTCCAACGTCGCTCACTTCGGTTCCACCATATACAGCCACACCCAGGCCCTTCCCATCACGGCCTTAACTTGGCAATGGCAGTCCACTGGGAGCAGTCAATATCACTTTGTTGTCTTTACGGTCCAGCCGAACGCATGTAGAGCATGTCGGACGACAGTCCCCACATTTCTGTCATGAATTAAAAAAGACCGCCAACAGCACATTCCAATACAACTATTCATGACACCATAGTTTCATTGTTCACATCGCGACGGCCAAAAAGACGAAACCGTTGTGCGTTTGTCGGCCATTACATCTGACTTATTAAACCGTCCTTCTCTACACCGTCAAAAATCAATCACAGACATTTCCGAGTCATTTACATTAAAAAAAATTCCCAACCGGCTAATGCACCACGGAAAGGACAGCTAGCGCCCGTACAAGTTTTTTTTTAAATTTTTACGACCTTGTCGGCAGATCAGAACACAGTAGCTAGCTAGCGTGCTATAAACTTGTCATAGGAACAAACCAACCAACCAAAAGGCATAAAGACTTTCCGGCATAAGATTAGCTGAACTGGCCGCGAAGAGACAGAAAACCCACAGACAACAATTCATAAAGGGTGACAGAAAAATGGACATTCCTAGCTCGCGCCTTCGAGAAGGTGAGGATACGATTCATACTCAAGAGGCCCCCGGCATCCTCATGGGGGCTGACCCCGCCAAGGCAACTTCGTTTTACTGGCTGGGGTAATTACTTGGTTCCCATGAATGACGCCTGTCAGTAGACCTATACGAACTGAAACACTGACTGCAAATGATAGACAAGCTTCAATACTTTCTCGATCCCGAAATGTGCCTTGCTTGGAAGTCGAATGACATACGTCTCACCTGGTTAATATTTAGCGTGCTTCGTTCTGGATAGTGTAACCCCAGGAGGTCAGTTGTGAATTTAAAAAAAAAAAAAAAGAAGAAAAGAGGGGTTGAGGAAGGATCCCGTAGTTCTGATTATACACCACGGTGACTCTTTTGGAACAGAATGAACGTACAGAGCGCAGAAAGTATTTCCCAGTCGCGAGTTAGAGTACCGTTCATGGCCCAGAGAACACACACGCAGACATACACAGGTGAGGGAGGGAGAAAGGGAGGGAGAGAGAGAGAGGGAGGGACGGAGGGAGAGGGAGAGAGAGAGAGAGAGAGAGAGAGAGAGAGAGAGAGAACACGCGAACAGAGAGAGAGGGGGGGAGGGAGGGAGGAAGGGAGGGAGGATAAAAAAAGAACACACGAGAGAGAGAGAGAGAGAGAGAGAGAGAGAGAGAGAGAGAGAGGCGCAGAGAGAGGATAGGACGAGGGCATGGGATAAAGAAAGAAAGTGAGGGGAAAGGGAGTGGGAATGAGAGAGGGGGAACGCGCACTGCAGCAAGCACACTACTGTCATCCCTTCTCAAGTCTGTTGCAACATTAAAACTTGATGATGCGAGGGAGGTGTGACAGACCTGGGTGAAATTGATGGGGATGGAGGAGCGAGAGGAAGAGGAGAGGGGAAGAGAGTCTATGTCGTTGTGACCCCATCCCTACCCCTGCCCAGAGGTTTAGGGTGAGTGCACGTGGAGGAAGGGGTCAGTATTTTCGAGAGATGGAGGGAGAGAAGACAAAGATACTGTGATATGGAACGATATGAGGTAGTATGCAAAGAGAGAACGGGGGAGGGGGTTGAATCAAATGATACCAATTATTTATCACACTTCATCGATCGTTTAATCTCAATACATTCGAACTCTGTACTTCCGCTTTGTTCCATTCGATCCAAATAACAACACAACTGTTCGAAAATGATACGCCAAATCGCAAATCCTGATCATGTTTCTTTTCAAATTTCACTGTTGTATTTATTCACCCCAACAACATTGTTTTCGGAAGATTTCCCGGAGCAAATGCAGTAAAGCGCACAACTGACATTGCTGTTCTTTGTCTGCAGTATATCAAAGGCTGTAAGAGGAACAATCATATCGGTGTCCTGACAATGCATGAGTAAACGCATAAGCTGAAAACAGCTGAGTTCTTTTGCCTGTGATCAAACGGAATACACGTACTAGACAAGAAACTTAACCTGATCCACTCTGGAAGATAACAACGCTTCCAGCGACGCTCCCATTCCCGCCCTACTTGTAATCTTCTTCTTGTTTTTCTTATCTTTCTTCTTCTTTTTTTTTTCCGCTCAAAGAAAAGCACTATTTATGACTGAATATCCACTCGCCCACATCCTCCTGTTGTCTTCTGCCTTTATCCATTCCCTCCTCTTCTCTTCTCTTTCCTTCTTTTCCTTGACTGTCCTCAGTGATCAATAAACCAGTACCGAAGTCGGGCCTCTGCTAAAGAGACTCGCACGGATCTCAATCCTGCCCACAATGACATGCAAGTACATACACGCACGCGTGCACACACATACGTACAGAGAGAGAGAGAGAGAGAGAGAGAGAGAGAGAGAGAGAGCGAGAGCGAGAGAGAGACAGACAGACAGAGAGACAGACAGACAGACAGAGACAGACGGACAGACACAGACATGTCACAGACACAGAGAGAGAGAGAGAGAGAGAGAGAGAGAGAGAGAGAGAGGAGAGAGAGAGAGACCTGGACAGACCGACAAACGGAAAAAAAGAGGCAAAGTGCGCAGACTCTGTAAACGAAGACTTTGGTGCCAGCAGATCGATCAGCCTGACACACAAAGAAACGGGTACTGATGAACTCATGAACACATCACAGCTATCACCCTGACTTCGCTCTCCAAACAGACGCTAACAAACAGACACACAAGCATGCACGTAGGCATGCAAACAAAGGGGGGGGGGGGGGGAGAGAGAGAGAGAGAGAGAGAGAGAGAGAGAAACTTACTGACAGACAGATAGTGAAACACACACACACACACACACACACACACACACACACACACACACACACTCACAGATCGAGAGAGAGAGAGAGAGAGAGACAGAGAGACAGAGACAGACAGACAGAGAGAGAGAGAGAGAGAGATCCCAATTCGTGCACCAATAAGGTTAAAAAATCATCAATGCTGTTCACTCAGCTCTCGTCTTTCCCAGTCTTTTCTATCCCTCGTCTCTTTCACTTCTTCCTCGCCACCACATCCCCTCCCTATCCCCTTTTTCCACCCCACCTCTAACCTGCCCGCCTCAAACTTACGTCAGCATCTGATCTTAACTGGAATCGTTCAAGATGCTGCCGGATCGTGGCCGCTTCCTCTCTCTTTCTTCTTGCCGCAGGCCAGAAACGTTCTCGAGGCTTAGCGAGGTCATCAATATTTCACGCTTCGGTGGGCAGGTCACATTCGCGTGACCGTTATTTCCCTTCGGGCTGGGAGGCAGGATTAATTCTCCCAACCCCACTTCTCCTCTTGCCCCCCCCCCCCCTCCCCCCCCCTTTTTTTTTTTTTCTCCCATCCTTTCCCTTTTCCCTTCTCTAGGCCTGTGTGTCCCAGCCTCCAGAGTTTCTCTCCCTGTTTCTTTCTTTTTTTTTTTTTGCGTGTGTGTGTGTATGTGTGTGCGTGTGCGCGCGCAAGTGTGTGTGTGTGTGTGTGTGTGTGTGTGTGTGTGTGTGTGTGTGTGTGTGTGTGTGTGTGTTGTAAGATTGATAGAGAAAGAGAAAGGGAAAGGGGGGGGGAGGGGGGGGGCAAAAACAACAAAAGTGAATGAGCAAGGAGTGAGAGGATGGTGGGAGGGAAATAACGTGCGTGCTAGAGAGAGAGAGAGAGAAGAGAAGAGAGAGAGGAGAGAGAGGAGAGAGAGAGAGAGGACATACAGACTGACAGACACAGACAAGCACCCAGGCAGACAGATTTACACACACACATACACTCTCTCTCTCTCTCTCTCTCTCTCTCTCTCTCTCTCTCTCTCTCTCCACACACACACACACACACACACACACACACACACACACACACACACACACACACACACACTAAGGCAGAGAGACGAAGGGGCACACGGAACCGATCAATGAATAATGAGCGGGCAACTCGACGACAGACTCTATAGAGGCAGCCACGGGAGACAGGATCACTGACGGACAGACATTCAGATAAACAGACAAACTTATATAGAGGCAGCCAAAAAAAACAAACAAATAAGACTGAATCCCTGACAGATATACACACAGATAAACTGACAAATATTTACAGTGGCTACCAAGGTAGAGGGGATCACTGACATATATAGACATACAGATAAACTGACACGCTTTTATAGAGGCAACACATGCAGACAGAATCACTCACTAATAAACATCCAGGCAAACAGACAGACAAACTTTTACAGAGGCAGCCAAAGGGAGGCCAAAGGGAGGCAGGATTGTTGACAGATAAGATAAACAAACAGGTATTGGTGAACAGCCATTGAACAACCCCCACACAAACAACCCTGACTTACCTCTGGATAGACAGAGAAGAAGGCACAATCATCCAGCATGTCATCAAACACGTTTTCAACTGAAAACGAAAAAAAAAGTGCCATGTGTATCACTCAGTGTTTCATTTCTTTGTTCATCTGTTCATTAATTTATTCGTTAATTCTCTCACTCACTCTCTTCCCCAGCTGTCATACGGAAGTCAGGTGTTGTTGCGGTGCAAACTGAGCTCCTGCCTCCTCTAAGTTCTGTGCTATCAACTTCTCTTTCTTCCTGTCAGTCTCTGACACTTCACCTCTGCTACGGCAGTTATGTTTTCAGTTGCGTTTGCAGATTTGTCGGTTTGTTGGCGCGGTTCTGCTAAAACTGCTGAACCCTCGTCAGAAAACAGGATGTGGTCAAGGAACGCACATCAAGGAACGAACATATTAGATCAAATTCAGAAGCGGACCCATGGGGCACATCCGGATTAAAAGACAGTTCCGGGATAGTTCAGCAGCAAGATTATAACAAGTACACGGGAAGTAACTCCTTCGTTCCGTATGACTTGCCTATGAGGGTACAAGTAGATCCATCGTCTGTTTATATTTTGGATACGGTTATTGCATACACTCTCAACTGAATAAGAAACTGTTAAGTCACTGTCGCAAATTCACGACCATCTATGAAGTAATAGTTTTTCGTAAATTATTAAAAAATATTATGGTGATACAGAACATTATATATATATATATATATATATATATATATATATATATATATATATATATATATCCAAAAGAAAGAAAAAAAACAAGAACAACAAGCTGTTGTGGTAATAGCTGAAAATTTTCGGCTTTATTTAAGTTCATCAGCAAATGACCTCCTCCCTGAGTGCCAGCAGGTAAGGTCTATATATATATATATATATATATATGTGTGTGTGTGTGTGTGTGTGTGTGTGTGTGTGTGTGTGTGTTTTATTTTTTAAATGTACACGGGAAATAACTCCGGTCTGTACCAAACTTTCGGTGGATTAAGTTGGCTGTCACTCTTCAACCGACTCAAAGGGCGGAGCCAAGATTTGTCTGACCCAAACAACGATCACCTCTCTACCCACCGTCCTTCTGGTTTCATTTTGCCTGTCTTTACCGTCGCTTGCCATGTGTTTGCTTGCTTCTTTTTTTCTGGGCACATTCTCCCATCTTCATTCTCGGGGCTCTTTTACACTTTTCTGTAGTAACAGTCTTTAACGTGCTAGCTCTTTCTGTGGTGATCTGGCCATTAGGTAGTGACATTGTGCACACAGTCCAGAGTGGCCACTAGCTGTCAATTCCGCACTGTCTACTTGCCCATGTGGTTTTTCAATGTTTCTTTTTTATGTGTTTAAATGCTTTTTAGATTATCTTTTACTCAGTTCTGTTACCTGTTGGGCAAAATGCTTGGCACTCCTATAGCATCTATCTCTCTCTCTCTCTCTCTCTCTCTCTCTCTCACACACACACACACACACACACACACACCACACACACCCGCACGCACGCACACGCAGCACGCACACACACACACACACACACACAACACACACACCACACACATACACACACACACACACACACACACAACACACACACACACAAAGCGCGCTTCAACACACTGACAGACCCAAACAAAAAGAGAGACAACAGATTCGTGGACACAGACTATTAACCCCCATTAAACAAAACACAAAAAAAAAAGAAAAAAAAAAGGTCGACCAGCAATCACAGAGGCAGGCAGATAAATAGTGTAACCACAACGGGTTTCCCTCAGGGTTTGAAAACCAGGATTGTCCCATTCTCGCTGTGACTGTGTCCTAATGGTCTGCCGCTCCATTGCAACACGCCGTTCCCAATCGCGCACGCTGCCCTGGTCCACAACAGCAGGTCTGAACAACAAAACCCCATTGTTCTGCTGCATCGGATTTACCGCTTGTCACCGCGCAACGGCTGCTAAACAATAGCAGCGTGTAAAGTCAGAGCAGGAGCGTGGGAGCGGGAGGGGGAGAATGGTAAGAGGTAGGGAGTAGAACAGATGACAAAGGGAGTGGCCATGGAAATGGGGGGGGGGGGGGGGGGGGGGGGGGGGTCGATTGAGACCGCTTTGAGAAAAATATGTAGGACGAGCCAGTGGCGAGAGAAAAAGGAAGAAGGGAGAGGAAGAAAGGAGGAGGGAAGAGGAGAAGAGCTGTGGGTAGAAAGACAAACATACAGCAAGACATACAGAGAGAGAGAGAGAGAGAGAGAGAGAGAGAGAGAGAGAGAGAGAGAGGAGAGAGAGAGAGAGAGAGCAATATACGAACAGTCCAGAGAGGGAGAGAGAATGAGAGAAACAGGTGAGGGGTTGGTGGCACACACACACACACACAGAGAGAGAGAGAGAGAGAGAGAGAGGAGAGAGAGAGAGAGAGAGAGAGATAGAGAAAGTAAGAAGAGAGAGGAGAGAAGAGAGAGAGAGAGAGAGAGAGAGAGAGAGATTAAGAAATAGAGTAAACAACAACAATGAGTATAACTGTGTCAGTAAACAACGGCAATTACGGTGTCTACATTTTCACTGCCTTGTCAGATTAGAATTAAAAAAAAAAAATTCCAATACGTTAAAAACCGTAACAAGTACAGAAAATTGTGTAGGCTACAGACTTTCCAGAATAAAATGGGACAATTGAGTGGGTCACGAAGACAGAAATAAGTAAATGACGGTAAAGAAAGATTAAAAAGCAAAAACGAAAACAAAAACAGAAAAAGAGAAAAAAATGTCAGGAGATATGTGCGAAAACGACTTGGGGGGCACAAACAGTATGAAAAGGAAGTAATTTAGAGTCTTTTGTTTTATTCATTTTTGTTCTCTTTGTATAATAAGCAGCACATCATGAGAGTGAGAGTGTCAGTACACCACACATTAGAACATGTACAAATCCAGACACTTTGTATCAAACGCCGAAACATTAAACTCAGCAAAAATATGTCTATTTGTAAGAGAACAGACTATGCATGGTGTGTGTGAGTGATCGGTTTACAAAAAAAAAAAAAATGGAAAAATGGAAGAGGAAAAAGACAGTGGTCATAAAAAAAAGACAGCTTACTCAAAAAGTTAGTAATTGAAATTGTTTTTTTTTTTGTTTGTTTTTTTTTTTTTTTCAGATGAAGAGGACAGTGTGAAGCGCCAAAAAATGAAGAGGTGGATTTGGGCCTTAGGAACAAAAAAGAAAAGAAAAGAAAAGAAAGAAAAGAATAAATCACCGCCTTAGGTGCTCCACTGATCCAACAACTGATGCCAATGAAGAAAAAAAAAAAACGCAGACAAAGAAAAAGATTGGGGGGGGGGGGGGGGGGGGGGGGGGGGTTCAAAGTCAAAGATGGTGACAGAAAACTGGAAAATACGAACACCCAATTCGTCAGACCTCCCAGAAAGCGGAGGTACAATCTACACTGAGAGTCTCTGACATTCACTCGGGAGTATGTGTGTGAGTATTGAAAGGGGTGGGGAGGGGGGGGGGGGAGTGACTGCAGGGAGTTTGTGCGTGAACTGTGTTTGTGAACAGAAATTTATGCGTACGCACACACACGCAATCAGATTAGGTGCAGTTAGATCAGGTGAGGCGATGAGGAATATACAGACTGACCGAAAAATACCCATGGCAGAGAATTCAGTCCAACGGAAACAACCAGACGAGAGCAGGAAAACGGCCATTTGGGTTTCAGGCTCAGGAAAACCCAGTGATCAATGCTCGCTGGCGCAAATGAGATTGACTAACGCTGTCCCTGTCAGACTCGATTGCGTAAGCAAACACTGACCATTATTTTTAGCGCCACATGACCGATTGTGTGGGGGAACACTGGACAGATGCGGGACCTGAAAGTGAATGACCGGGAGGGCAACTGTGGTGTGTGTGTGTGTGTGTGTGTGTGTGTTGTGTGTGTGTGTGTGTGTGTGTGTGTGTGTGTGTCTGTCTGTCTGTCTGTCTGTCTGTTAGTGTAAATAGTCAGCGCAGTCGGTCTTCGAATCTTCTCTCAGCCATCAGCCACCTGCGAGTGCAGATTTCCTAAGAAAAGATGCCACAGCGGAAAGTTGGCTTGGCGGTGAGGCGGCGAGGTGGTGCATCAGAGATGAAAACTTTGGTCAGGAAACCGAGAAGAAGCCGGAACTCTGGAATGCACGACCATAACCTTGACCCTAACCAGATCTAACCATTACACACACCGTAACTTAACTTAATTCTAAACCAGACCTAGTTCTAATTGTCCAAAGCTTTCACTGATATACCGAGCTTGCAGTATTGGGTTAGTGAAACGGTCTTCTCATCTCCTTCAACAAAGGAAAGAACGGCCACCTGGTGGAGAACGCACTCGCCAAGGAAGAAACAAAATGGGTTCAAGTCTCGGAACAGGTAATCGTCCCCTGTCTCCCTGCCCCCTTCCCACCCCGCCTTCTACCCTCTCTTCACTTCTCCCTTCCACTTTCCCTCAGACCTAAACAGATGGTCTGGGTGCTCAGACTTTCCGGGATGAGACAGCGAACGGGCCGACAGACCGTGTGCAGCATGCATTATGGTTCGTGAAAGAACCCCTGGCAGCAAGAAAGCTGTCCTCAGCAACAGTTAAGTGCTGGAGAGGGGGAAGGTAGGGGGCGGGGGGGGGGGGGGGGAAGATTCTGACAGGAGAATTAAATCATACACAGATTTCTTACAATAGGTCGCGGTTTACAACAACAACAACAACAACAAAAGTTGATGATGGTCAGTGAGGATGAGGATGATGAAGATGATGGTATGGAGTTTCATTCTGGTCTGAGACTGCATGACAACGGTTTGGACGGCGAAGCACTCTGCTCGGATCTCTCATCGAGAAATTGGTCACGGCGATAATGTAGTATGAAAATCGTAAATTTCCACACAAGACTTTCGCGTACAGCTATTCTAACCCTTTCTTCCTCCTCACTTCATCTGACTCCCTAATTTCATGGAAATATTAACAATTTCCCAAACATGCCCGCTGGACATAGGAGGCCGAAGTACGGGGGTGGCTTTAAATAACACGTATCAGTGGTTAAAACAGACAAACAAACAAACAAACAAACAAAGCACAAAGGCAGGCACGTATGTTATGTTCTTATAACACCTACTGCCTAAACGGAAAGAATGCGTTATGACTGGGCGAATTACATCACTGAACCAAAGATAGCTAAGTGCTGGCCTCAGCTTCCCCGAACATGGCTTCTGAACATCTTTGCCTCGTTTAGGACTGGCTACCCCAAGATGATCACGACACGCCTGCGTGGTGGTTAGTGTGCATAGGGGTGAGGGGATCTCTTGAATGTTGACTTTGATAGGACAATTTGCATGACTGTACCTGGGAAACTAGAAAGTACACACCCACACTCGTGTGCTCACCCTGCTGGAGGGTTGTATATCACGCCAGTTCTTGGTTTCATCTAATCAACTTACTATTAAGGTCTCTGGCATTAGTATGCAAGAGGGAAGAAGAAGGAAGGAAGGAGTGGACGATAGAGGGAAGGAGGAGAAACAAGATGATAAGGAGAGGGGTATATTTTATGTGTGTGTGTGTGTGTGTGTGTGTGTGTGTGTGTGTGTGTGTGTGTGCGCGCGGCGCGCGCGCGCGCGCGTGCGTGAGTGCGTGCGTGCGTGTGCGCACTCGCGCACGTATACGCATATGTAATTGATGAGCCTTTTGGAGGCCATCTGAATACGTGACCATGGCCTTAATTTGGAAAATCTGTTTTCTACACTGCAGACTGGTATAGTGCTATCCGGCTCGTCCACCGTCATGGCTTTTAGCAGTTTGGTGTAAACGGAAGGTCAGGTTGGCTCTGTGTGTGTGTGTGTGTGTGTGTGTGTGTGTGTGTGTGTGTGTGTGTGTGTGTGTGTGTGTGTCTTTTGTGTAGTGTAGAGTAGTGTAGTGTAGTGTGTGAGTGCGCGCATACGCGCGCGCACATATGTGTGTAAATGTGTGTGTGAGGTGTGGAAAGGAGTTATGTTGGTGGCAAAAGGGATGGGGATAGAGGGCGGAGTTGGGGACAGGGAAGGCTGGCATTCAAAAACATATCTGCATTGCGTAACTTGTCCCACACGCATGTGTCCATTACGGCCTTAATTTCTTATTTCCAGTTGTGCCAACCTCGCAGGCCACAGGCAGAGTAGTCTAACATCTTATGTTCATTTCCTAATGCTTCTGGTTTGGGGGAGGAGGTGTAAAGGATATGGGTTGGAGGGAAGGGGTGGGGATGGGGGCAACACCGCCGGACATAAACTTCGATTTAATGACGTTACGTCTATGGATAACGACGGATTGATTATCCAAAGAATGAAAAATGGCGTATGAGGTGGAGATGGGAGGGGGTGGTAGTGGGGTGAAGGAAATGAAATGTGATAATACAAGCTTATTATAACTACCGCAAGAACAACAACAGCAACACCAAATGATAAAAGTTACGACAGTCATCAGCTAAACTCCTGGTGGAGGAAGGTGGTGGTGGTGGTGGGGGCGGGAGGAGGGGGGGGGGGAGGGGTCATGAACATACATTTTATCTCCACTATTTTATTAGCAGGGTTTTAAATAACAATAGCATAGAATTGAAAGCTGTACCTCTTTTAAAAGAACACACACACACACACACAACACACACACACACACACACACACACACACACACACCACAGACACAACAAACCACACACACACACACAACAACAACAACAACAACACCACCACCACACCACCACCACCACCACCAGTTACACAGCAAATCAAAACAAATATAAAACAGACATTAAGAAACAAAACACACACACACACACACACACACACACACACACACACACACACACACACACACACACACACACAGCAGAACAAAACAATCAGACGGGGACAAATTGCCCCGTGTCATTCGTCACTGCCAAGCAACCACAACTTTAAACAATGCTTTCCAAGACGGGGGTAGTCCGACATTTGGCGACACGAACAATACACCCCGTGTTCCGGAGATTTGAAGAAAAAAAAAATCCGGTCGTTTCCCTCCCAGACCATGAAGTTCCCAACGTGATATCCGAAACACAGCACGTGCATTAAGCTTGCAGCAACCAGACAAGGATGAAGAAGCAGAAAAGACGAGGGGACGGGAAGGTGGGGTTAGGGGGAGGTGTACAGAGAAACGGAGAAGCGAAGGAAGGGAATGGGTGGGGAGGCAAGAAGGGGGGGGGGGGGGGGGGCACAAAGGAGGGAGGGGGTGAAGTGTGGAGTTCCGTTCAATTGTGAGGATTGATTTTCTGCTGTAAAGAATTCATCATGACGTTAATGGACCGAACAGCGCAACCCGGAACTTGGAAAACAGTCACCGGAAAAGACGGCTGCCTCTTCTCAGACTGAACACTAACACCTGCAGCAAACAGCTAACACTTAAAAGACGGCTGCCTCTTCTCAGACTGAACACCAACACTTGTAGCAAACAGCTAACACTTTACATGGAACCTTTCTCTTCTCAGGACGGACACTAACACTTGCAGCAAACCGCTGACACTTGCTGCAAAAGAACTGGGAAGATGGGGTGAAAAGTAGTAGAGTGCTTAGCCATCTTTCCTCGTCTACACCTTTTCTCAATCCACACCCCAACTTTTTGGACTTGGGGAAACTCTTAATTCCCATTACCTCCCCTGATCACGCAATTTGACTTACTTGGCCCCTCCGCTTTAGTCTATGAACAATAACCTATCCTGCTGAAAACGAAAAAATCCGCCCCTGTACTCAAATGTCCATTGCATAATCATCTTTATTGTTCTTCTCAAACCACCATTTTGGCCCCAGTTTCTCTGTGTCTCCCCCGCCCCACCACCACCACCCCCGCCCCCTTCTCCCTGGCTGTTTTGATTTCGTTAACCCAGTGTGCTCTGGCAAGATGAACCTTCAATCACTAGGGTGGGTGACTAACTCTCTCTCTCTCTCTCTCTCTCTCTCTCTCTCTCTCTCTCTCCTCTCTCTCTCTCTCCGGCACAGACTTCTCCCAAAATCGATCAGATTCTTGAATCGCTCTTTAGAGTCTGTTATTGTGTGAAAACAAAATATAGTTCAAAGTCAGCTAAAATGATTACTTCCCTTCTTTTTTTTTTCAACAGAATTCATGAAAATATGAGACTTCGATGTTCGTATTGTTACAAAGTTTTAACATTGCATAAAATTTACCGCTTCAAATGCAAATATTAATTCAGAAATTGTATCTTCACAGTGTTCATATTCAGTGCAAATGTTCGTTACAATCTCGACTAACAGATTCGGGGTTCGCTGTGTGACACGGATCCGCATCAAAGACGAAGTCCTCTGGCAACCTTTTGCCCCGCCACCAAGTTTGGTTAAAATCAGTTCATTGTTATTAGGTTATCTTCCTGACAGACAAACAAACACATATACAAACTATCAAACCAACGAATGCAAATGAAAACCATGACCTGTGGTGGGAGTAACAAAGCAAACAAACAATACGAAGTATTTACCCTAATCGATTGCGTTAATATCCCGAAGAGACTGAGGCGAAACGGTAGTTTAGTGGACCTCTTAATTTTTGCGTTGATTCACTGTTCAGACACTTTTAATTCCATCCCTCAACACCACGCGGCAAGATCATCATTCTACCTGTTTTCGACGTCCCCCCCCCCCCCTCTCTCTCTCTCTCTCTCTCTCTCTCTCTCTCTCTCTCTCTCACCATAGAATCATAGCGAGCTAGCTCTGTGGACTTCCGGATTCTCCCAAACTACCAACAGGTGAAAAACGCTGAGGTCTCTTTCTCCCAATCGCAAAGAAGTTGCCAGGATTGGATGAATCTCACAGCCTGACATGTGTGATAATATTTAGAAAAAGTCAGTGATGAAAAACAAAGCCGAAGTTTAATCAATCTAGCCGAAGCTTAAGCAATCCAGAGTCTCATTCAGCTTCTCCCCCTCCCTCTTCCCTTCCAAACCCGCTTCATTTTCCATAAAAACAAGATATCCAATGTCTTAAACAGGTAAAGAAAGAATTATTTCTGAATCTTAATCCAGCCATTACTTTTGTCTTCATCCACCTAAAGTATTTTATCTTTTCCTCTCACTGGTAGAAACAGTCATCGGCACTCAACCTCTCATAAGACTCTCTTCGTCTATGCTCGGCAAACTACGTTGAATGACATACAAGGTAACCAGTTTAAAAGATCGCGACTGTTCCCAATGGCTTTTCAACATGCGTGGGTAAAGACTGATTAACACACATGCAATGAATGAAATCAATTCCTAAACTTTGTATTTGTAGATAAACAAACGTAGTAAGCCGTGACAGCCTTGGGTTTAAATCAAAATAGCTGAATAGTGAACTTCAGTGCTTAAAAAAAAAAAAAAAAAAAAAGGAGTTTGACTTTCCCACGCACCCACCTGTTCATTCTCTCTCTCTCTCTCTCTCTCTCTCTCTCTCTCTCCTCTCACACAACACACACACACACACACACACACACACACACACACACACACACACACACACACACACACACACACACACGTGTTGATTAGCCTTGATCAAGTCTGACGAAAAGGTGAATCAAAGATGGACCGATCTTCCAACACATCAAAACAAGTTCAGTAAATCACTGAATGCTTAATTAGCGAGCAAAATCACCTGATATGGACTGGTTATCCTAAATCATTGTAATGGTTATTTTTTCGTGTATTCATTCTAAAAGTCAAACAACGAATGCTCTCTCTCTCTCTCTCTCTCTCTCTCTCTCTCTCTCTCTCTCTTCTTCTGTGTGAGTGTGTGCGCGCGCGCACGTGTGTGTGTGTGTGTGTGTGTGTATCTATGTATCTGTGTGTGTGCGCGCACGCGCGTGCGAGCGTACATGTGTGCATACGCGCGCGAGCGAGCCCGCGCGTTCACGTGTGTGTAGCCATGGGAATAGGATACCTACTCTGTAAACATGCACACGCAATGTGTCCACTGTCAGTCACCATGCAATGACTGACAAAGGCCACAGGGTAATAGGCTGGAACCGTTTATGGCGTGCCCACACACTGAACCGCATTCCGGGCTGCCTGCTGCGTCATGACAATCACCAGCATTACCGTAATAGTTACCCATGGTTACCTCTGCTCTGCTGGACCGTCTGCCTGAAGCGTGATGCGAAGCACTGAGCGGCAAAGGCTTCTGGAATGATTGAACGTCATGTCTGCTTTCCCATCAAAGCTGGCGTCAGCGAAGTCACTGCGAGCTTACCCCAGTCAGGTTTGATCGTTTGGGGTTCAAATGCAATTGGAACGTTCTATTGCCGCCTTCCCTTCCTCTCTCACCCTTGTCCCCCTTCCTCCCCCCTCTTCTCCCCCCTCTCTCTCTCTCTCTCTCTCTCTCTCTCTCTCTCTCTCTCTCTCTCTCCTTTTTCTTTTGCTGTCCTATCTTCTGTGCCACCTCATTGGCATTACATTCACGCTGCTCATTCCGACACCTCGTCCACTGCCACAGGCCAGCGGGACAGCCCGGCACGTCCTGTCACAGCCCCGGAGTACCCGGCACGGCAATCCACACAGAGTAGTCCATGTCAAGACGTCATGAGACAATCACCAGAGGAGACAATGCACTTGGTGATGTTCAGTGGTACCTGTTCTGAACCAAATAGGCAAGACACCACCTACAGAGCCCCCCCCCCTACCCCCACCCCCTACTGATGGCAATAACTGCTCAGTCGAGGAGCCGGCGTGTGTGAGCTGTCTCTCCGAGGCCACCAACACGTCCGTCCAACGACAGTCCCCCGTGAATTTGCCAGTACCGGTGACCCCGACAAGGCCATAGACGTGAAGAGGCAATTAAAACTAAGGTCACCATGAGATAAGGCACGAAGGGCGATGCTGGACGATGAGGATGAGGATGATGAATAAGATGCTACGGATTTTCTTTTAGTTCTGACACTGCGTAACGGGGCTGTTACTTCGTTTACTTTCATGATATATATCCCAGTGTCAACCAGGCCCCAGAGATGCAGACACCTACGGCGTTGGTCTGGAAATTTGAGCAATACTCTCAGAGACGCATCCATTAAGTGGATGAAAATCGATGTGTGGTCAAAGTCATCCCAACTGATCCCATAGCAAAGTGAACTGTGGAAGGGTGTCGGACCAGAAAAATCCCACAAATAAATGGCTGTGATGGGAATCGAACCCACGACGCTAGCTATGCCGCTACAGAATTCTTTATTTCAGAAGATAATAAGATGATCACAGATGAACTCTTTATCAAAGTCTGCGCAGTACAGAACACACTCTCAGAATGTACAGACAGAGCAAAATACTGTAATGTCATTTCCCATTCTACCGTTATGTCGTGTTCTATCTTCTGGTTCTCTCTCTCTCTCTCTCTCTCTCTCTCTCTCTCTCTCTCTCTTCTCTCTCTCAGAACTTCAACATGTTAGATTTCATTGCGATAAATAGATAGAAACGAAGGAACTGTCGTGCCCTGGGTCATTCAAAACGATACATAAATCCTTCGGGAAAAACCATTTCTACGATGACAATGTTTCACCCTTTCCTGGAGCGGAAGAAAAAATTCCTAATAACTAATTTTCTCTCTCTCTCTCTCTCTCTCTCTCTCTCTCTCTCTCTCTCTCTCACACACACACACACACACACACACACATACACACACACGTGTGCAAGTGCGTGCATGCACACACGTGCACGTTTGCAATCACACCACACACACACACACACACACACACACACACACACACACACACACACACACCACACGTAACCGGTTACAACCATTTTTTTTCTCTTGTAGGATCAACACGGTCGAGTCGTTCAAAACACCAGCACTAACGTTCTCCAAGGATTGCCTTTCATCCTGGTAAAACTTTTACAGTTTCCCTCATCATTCGAGTGTCACCAGTCCAAAGAATCAATGTTTTCTAAGGTTTAAATGCTTCATAGCAATTGCTGGTTCTGCATGCGTTCGTGCATGCATGTCTGTGTGCATGCGCGCGCGATTGTGCATGTGTATATGTGTGTGTTTCTATGTGTGCATGTGTGTGCATGTGTGTGCAAGCGAGACAGACAGACAGACAGACAGACAGACAGAGACTGAGAGAGAGCGCGCGCGAGAGAGAGAAAGAGAGCGAGAGAGAATGCGAATGCGAATGCGAATATTTATTCAGATTAAGGCATAGCCCATACTGAAGGGGTGGTACCCGCAATATACATGATATCAATTACTGAAATGAAGGAAAATGACAAGAGAAAGCAAGTACATATGCATCATACAATGTTATTAGGAATACACAGTACGTAACCTCTTTTGTGCTTCATAAATGTACATGCAAGGTTAAGAGAATGTCTTCATTTCTTGACGCCAGGAGT
>CM065720.1:62638148-62648148 GCA_033310375.1 Conus canariensis | reverse complement strand
CCATTTCCGGTGCCACAGCTCTTTGCAAGAATATGAATCGATAGTGTGTGTTGCCCAACTCTGTTCTGTTACTTTCCAACAAAATGAAAAATAGATCGTCTTTTTATGTCTTGATTTAAATGATCCCGTATATATTGAGGGTGTTTCTTTTATTACAATGAAAAAAAACATCTTTGATTGTAAAACCAGAAACAAATATGTTCTTCAACCGAAGAAAAGGAAATAGAGAAGGTTCTCTGCTTGTATCAGCCAAAACACACCCTTTCTTTAATTGTAAGAAAAGAGAGAATATGGACGTCCTTGTTTCGTTCTTTCTTTTCTTTGTTTTTTTTTAAGAGAACGGACGTTTTGCTTTCATCATGGCACTATGTGTCGTCTTCGACAGACTAGATACAAGGCCTTAGCCTACTGACTGATAATGTGAACCATGCCTGACAAAGAAAAGAAATAAAGTTCAAATAAAAGCCCTCTTTGTACATGTGCCACCAAATATAAGATATCGGATGCTATTTCTAAACTCGCCTTCAACTAAAACCTGCTTTATATGTGTAGTCTAACCTTTTGCCATCCTTCCCTGTAAATTTTGTATACGAGTTCATTCTCTTCAAACTGATTTTTTTTTCCCCCAGTTTAGACTTGAAGGACGTAACGAAGTTCGAGCGCCAAACATGGAAAGGAGAGAATGACAAAGCAGTGGGTCATAAATGGATAAAGCGGAAACCAATGGATTTGCAATGTATTATAAACCACGCGTAGTGTGAAACGTAATAAATGAATAACTGTTCTCTGTTCAATGCGTAAAATAACAAGAAACACACTTGCAGAAACAGTACAAAAGAATTTCCATTCTTTAAAAATGTTAACCAAGAGGTGTTGGCAGTTCGGGACGATTCACTCACCTTGAATGCCAATGAACTAATTCAGAAAATCGTCTCATTAACATTTATAGACAATTCTGGAAATGGAAACTGTAGAGACTTTTGTTTTTTGTTTGGGTTTTTTTTTTTTTCCTCACGCAAGTCTTGTAATGACTAGTAATGTGAAACAATTGTACGACCGTCTTAAAACACCTTTTCTGTGTGCGTGTGTAAAAAGACGTTACAACAAGCAAAGCAAAGATGAGAACAAAGGTATTACTCAACGTGGAACCAAAATAACAAACCACCAAGAAAGAGCCTTACGATGTACGCTATAATCTCTCTTCTTATCACAATTTTCGAAGTTAGACCTGTCAGAGACGGAAAAATTTGGGAACGAGCTCACTGAATGAACTCTTTTCCAACATCTCATAATACGTTACCAGAAAGGTGAAATTACACGTTTAAAGCATACATTGTAACAGCTCTCGTTGAAGTCTGTCTACAGAATCACGATCACCACGGTAAAGATTACAAACATCGCAAGTATTCCTGATCAATCGAAGCACTTGGTTGACACGACAGAGGTCACATTCTTGCATGCGTTATGTTTACTTGCAGACATGATCCGTTCCCATTGTCCTTTTTGTCCCAACAACTGCGTGATTCCACTAATTTAAACAAATGAGCAAACTGGTATTTGATCTTACCAGAGTAGGCTGTTCACTAAAAATCGTTTCGATTTATATTCATATCTCATGTTCTCTACCTACCTACCCCACCCCCACCCTCTCCCTCCTGCACACACAAGCTGTATTGAGTCAGACAAATTTAAGCATACACGGTTGACGTGTGTGTGTGTGTGTGTGTGTGTGTGTGTGTGTGTGTGTGTGTGTGTGTGTGTGTGTGTGTGTTCTAAGAAAGAGACAGGGACAGAAACAGTGACAGAGATACAGACAGACAAAGCCCGAAAGATAGAGACAGAAACAGAGACGGAGATGGAGAAAATACCTGTTGTTAGATTATCATATTTAATCACACTATTTCAATTCACCTGTTCTCTCTCTCTCTCTCTCTCTCTCTCTCTCTCTCTCTCTCTCTCTCTCTCTCTCATCATTTTCTCTGTGTGCACGCACGTGTGTGTGTGTGGGACATAAAGACAGAGAGTGTGTACACGCGCGCGCGCGTGTATGTGTGTGTGCGTGCATGAGAGAGAGAGAGAGAGTACACAATCTGTCTACCTATCGATCGGTCGAATCAAACATGCACACATAGACATATAGTGTGTGTGTGTGTGTGTGTGTGTGTGTGTGTGTGTGTGTGTGTGTGTGTGTGTGTGTGTGTGTGTGCGCGCGCGTGCGTGCCTTCGTGCGTGCCTTCGTGCGTGCGTGCGTGCGTGCGTGCGTATGTGAGTGTGTATAGTTTTATTTTCACTTTACCCAGTGACCCTCCTCTGCACGTTCCTTTCTCTTGTCAACTTTTCGCTGAAAACACGACACTCCATAATAACGGCTGAAATGTGACAATGCGCGATGACTTATAAAGTGATCGTGGCAAACAGGTCAATGGACTGACCTTAACCATACGGTCCTGCCTCCTCTTAAATCTAAATTCATGTTCATTGCAGCAAGACAAAATAAGTCTTTTTTTTTTACCGATCGTGTATACTTCGTCTAATAATTTACAAAGTCTGTCTTAAACTAATCATGCAACTGTTTTGTCCAAGGTGATTTAAAAATATTTCATTAAAAAAAATAAAGAATTTCATTGATATATACTTGGAAATTATTTTCTCATGCATACACACAATCATATCTATTTATAGATTAAGCCGCAAAGTCTGAAGACTTCAGGAAGTAAAAGCTGCTTAAAACAAACAGAAAGCGCCCACCAGGCGTTCTCTTACGCTTACGCTTTTGAAAATCTCTGATATAAAGAACTTTGTGTTGTTCCTTTCAACCCTCGCTTCAATAGCATTATGTCTACAATTACAAACAGCGTTGCATCGTCTTATCTCTGTGTTATATGTTCATAAACGATTATTTTTAATGCATATACCATTTTCAACCTGCGGTCAAAGAGTAAGTTGCGGAATAAAATCCCTGATCACCCCAAACTCTCTCTCTCTCTCTCTCTCTTTCTACACACACACACACACAATATATAAATATATATATATATATATATAATAATAATACTACACACACACACACACACACACACACACACACACACACACACAATTATAAACAATTATAAGACCAAGCTGCTCTGTAAGTTGCTGGAATGGTGCTCGGTACTTATCCTTGGAATTTATTAGTTTATTGTATATATAGATAGATATATATATATATAGATATATATACATACATACATATATATATATAATAATATATGTGTTGTGTTGTTTGTGTGTGTGTGTGTGTGTGTGTGTGTGTGTGGTGTGTGTGTACTATCTTCTTTCGAAAAAGCATAAGTATACGTTATTTGATGGACAATTCTGACTTTTTTTTTTATTGTATTCTACGCTCATAATGTAATATCTGAACCCAACAAATTCTCTTCATATTCATACATACTACAAGTACAAAGAATATGTTTGGATAAGTATAAATGCGACTGTTAGGATTATTCATATAACTTTAGCTTCTTTTCACATGTTTGTCTTTGCCCTTGATTCTAGCTTTGATTTGCTTTGTCATTCCGCTTTTCCCTCCTCCCTCCCTCTCTCTCTCTCTCTCTCTCTCTCTCGTTTATTTACATAAGCATCCGTATTCCCCATCCCCATATGGCCCCACCCCATTCTATGGCCTTGAAAAACACACTTCTGAATCTGACTCTCTTACCTGCAGCATGGTGTAGCTGACGTCGTCTTCACCTAAATTGTCATCAGTCTTGCCGCCAATGTTGCTCACAGAATACGCCTTGGGTCGCGAAGTAGCGGACGAAGTCTGCGGCTGCTGCTGCTGCTGTTGCTCCTGCTGGTGTGGCGGCGCCGGCGAGTGTGGCTCCGAGTCATCTTTCCGTGCCGTAGACTGACGCGGCCGGTGGCTGGTTGAGTTTCTGTTCTTCTTCGACTGCTGCACTTGCAGGGTATTGGTGCCGCCCGCCATTTCTTCCGCTATGGGGGGCATGGCACGTCAGAGAAGAGCGGCGGAGAGGGGCGGGGGAGAAGCGCGCGGAGAGAAGGGGTTTGGATAGGGGCAAGGACAGTGGCCTGCGTCTTTGACGAAGGTTGCTGAGGTCTGCGGAGCGGTCTCACTGATCGTCTTGTTTTTTCCTTCTTTGATCTCGCTTTAGTTTGCTTCTAATGGCTTGGCTGTGGGAATGCTGGGTTCTTTTGTTTTGCTAATTTTTGCCGGATGACTTGACTCTTTTTCTAGATTTTTTCCTTGCCGGTTTTGGTTTTAAAAAATCGTTATCTTTCGCTTTTTTTTTTTTTTTTTAAGTTTCTTCTTTCCTTCACTTATTCTTACTCTACTTTCTGCTTTCTTTGCGTTGTTTGTGCGTGTTTTTTTTTTTTTTTTTCACCCTTTTTCGTTTCTTTCTCTTTCTTTTGGTGATCCTTTTTGCTCTCTCTCTCTCTCTCTCTCTCTCTCTCTCTCTCTCTCTCTCTCTCTCTCTCTCTCTTCTCTCTCTCTCTCTTCTCTCTCTCTCTCTCTCTCTTTTCAATCCTTCCTTGTTATTTTTTTCGCCGCTTTTTCTTCAGCTGTGCCTTTTTCTTTCCTTTTCTAATATTCGCTTTTTTCCTCTTCTCTTTTTCTTTCTTTCTTTGAAACAAATCAATCAGTTACTGCTGCTGGAATAGCGCTGCTGGCGTAGTATGTTGACTGTGAAAATCAGTGATTCCTGAAAAAACCCTGTGTGAATCCCAGTATCATATAACTGTAATTTCCTTGGATTCTTTCTCTGATTCTGAGCCTTTTTCTCTTGGGTCGTATCAATACAATTTTGCCGTTGGTGAACAGGTGCAAAATCTAAAGTAATCTTGACACTGGTCGTTCAGATGCACTCCTATGTGTTAAATGAAGAAATGACTGTTCTCCCTTCTTCCGTAACAAGACCACCACAAATATGATAACGCGTAAGATGTCCTAACAATTACAGCTTTCCTTTCTTTCGTCGCAAGATCAACAATGTTGAGCCAGTTCCTCTGTAACGGTTTTGGCACGCCCAGACTGCAGTTGCTCATGAACTGCCCGCCTCATCCAATAACAGTTTCAAGTTAGAAAGGAGATCGATGTTCTTACGTTGCCAGCAGATAGTTCCTCAGCCAAGTTGAGTGCAGATTGATGTTTGTAAGTCGACAGCGATCAGCTGCACGACTGTTGTACGACCAGAGTCCTCACACACAAACCAGATGATTCCAATGCAGTGTGTGTATGCTGGCTATTGGCGACGGGGATGATATTTTGTGTGCGGGTGATGTTTGTAGAGGTCTTATTGAGGTGGATGACCCTGGTGGTTCTGAAAGTAGTGACAGTGGAGACAAGTTAATTTGGAATCTTCTCTCTCTCTCTCTCTCTCTCTCTCTCTCTCTCTCTCACCACACACACACACACACACACACACACACACACACACACACACACACACACATAGAAGGAAGAGTGAGAGAGAGTGAAAAGAGAGAGAGAGAGACTCACAGACAGACAGACGGACCGACAGATAGACAAAGAGAAACAGACAGAGGGACAGACAGAGAGATAGACGGACAGACTGACTGACAGGGTTAAGTTACAGTTAAAACAAAATGTATATCTGTTAGGCTTCTGGCCAACAACTCGAGTGAAAAAAAAGTATCTAACACAAAAAACACACTCATTTTAATGTTACTCAGCAATACATTCTTTCCGAAAGATGAGTACTTTATGAATAATAATGACAACTTCATGACTACATTCGGATTTTCATTTGCAAACATGTCTGAACAAGGGATGTCTATAATATTAAGCTTGATGCAGTTCCTTTCTGAAATCTTTATACTTCGGGAATATGATAAGGAAAGCAACTAAGTTTTGAATGGTTTACAACAAAATACTTACGGTCATTATCTAAACATGGTGCATATTGTAAATACCTGCAGTTTATAGCTGTTATCCCGAAACGGAATACAGCCAAATATCTACGTACGTAGATATTCTGAAGTTGATGCAAATACGATTTGTGTGGAAATGATTAATTAGAAATAGAATAAACTTAAGAGAGGAAGAGAGAGAGAGAGAGGAGAGAGAGAGAGAGAGAGATTCCAGTGCAACGCGCCAATCTTGCAGTTCCCAAGTCTTTGTTTCAGTTCTGCCACAAACAACCTCACATTTCCTACATTTTTGCACTTTCCACACAATATCAAAACTAAACTGATATTTCAACTGTTCTTTGCCCTGCAAAAGGACTAAGAGTAACCTAAAAGGAAATCTTAAATGAGGAAGGGTACAGTGAACAGTAAATATCCAATAAGACCAGTGCCCCCTGTTCCCATTATGAGACAGCTACATTGCCTTATCTCCAAACGAATATTACGTACGGTACCAAGTCATCTAGCACAAATGTAGACACAAAGCACACAGAACATACAATGAGACATCCTCCGATAAAGCATGTTCCAAACTTGCCTGCATAACCATTGATCTAACGCATGCAAACAAGAGCAACAACAAGAGAAAAGAACGAACACAGCCTTTTGACCTTGAACACTCACTGTCAGACAGAACCACACTCTCGATTAAGATTTCGTTTCATACGAATCAAACTGAGTTTCCTGCATTTATTTCTGCTCTTGTGTCGTTCTGTTTGACAAGTATGATGTAAAGATCAAAAGGTTATAACATTCTTGAATAAATGTTAATTTGTATTCATTCGTTTCTCCGATTGGTGTCGTGTGGATGTATGAGCTGCGGGGTATACAGGCAAGCCTGGCACATCTTTTTTTTTTTTTAGGGAGATGTCTCTTTGCTTGTTCGGTGCGCTTTATGTTCGGACCGTATGCAGAACTCGTTGAGAGTTTCGAGCCTGTAATTGTCTCATCAGGGGACAAGAGTAATCCTTCTTGTTTGTCAGTAGCTTTTTTTGTAGCAAAGAACGCCGACTTGAAACACAACATAGGCACTTGAAAGACAGAACAGGGGCTGGGGAGAGAGAGAGAGAGAGAGAGAGAGAGAGAGAGAAGAGAGAGAGAGAGAGATGGTTAGCTGGATAGGCGAGTCTGATATTATCGCTCATAGCAACAGAAATAGCTACATACGACTCCGTTCCACGAACACACGCTCGCTCCCCCCCCCCCCCCCCCTCTCTCTCTCTCTCTCTCTCTCTCTTGTTCAACACCTTGAATGGAAGGTGAGGTTAATGCCCTACTGGTCCGAGACCCTTCAAAACAGGAAAAGTTAATCCCAGATTGATGCCCTTTTGGGGTCGCGTAGTTCCACCGGTTCTTTGTTCAATCGCAGGAGTCGTACCCGGTCCACAGGCGGCAGCGTGTTTACGTGTTACAGATGGAAACTTTCATAAGAAAACTGGAGAACTCTCTAGCTCAAGACTCTATAAGGAGTATGAATCTACCCTAACTTGACCTACCATAATACGCTCCTAATTGTATAAAACCTCATTTTACAAAAAGGGGAAACACTTGATTGATAACTTGCGCTTCCAGTGTGGGGCAGACGAGTTATCTTTTCGTTTCTCCATCGATTGATAATATTAATAATGGTAACGCTAATTATATCTCGCTTTTTTGTGTAGAGGAACGATTCAAAGTGCTTGCACACGTGCACACATTCATTCTGTAACTTACAAAGAAAACGAGTAGCCCAAGAATAAACAGAAATAGATTTTTTTTTAAATAATAATAATAAAGGAATGAACAGGCAGAGAATGGAAATGAGCTGGCGAAAAGGAAGATTTTACGGTTGTGTTATTTTTCGACGCAGAGATAGAAGAATCTGTTCATATACGAGGATTCAGAAGCAGAGTGGATCTGACGCAGAACGCTGAGAAGGAAAGGGGTGGAGTGAGACAGTGAAGACAGTCACACGGTCATAAAGGACAGAATGTCCACCTTTGCAGGCAGGCTGGTCGTGCGTGACTTTACATTTATTCCCGCACCGAAGTCTGCGTTGTAGACTGTCCATCCAAATACGGTCATTGGAAGTAGGCAGAAGAACTGCAACGACATTCCCCTCACTCGCTACTCCTGCTTCAACCCCTTTGTCCTCCTTCCCCACTACCGCACCCCCGATCGGTCACTGATACCTCCGTTGACACAATGTCCACACTCCTCTCAGATTCTTGACAGTGGTTTCTTTGTCTCAATTTTGTTTTCGAAGAATAAAGAGACAAAGGAAGAAAAACAAGGTTAAAAGAAGAGAGAGGGGACGGAGCAGGAATCGCTAGGGAAAAGGACTGAAAATTGGAGGGGGGGGGGGGGGGGGGGGGGGGGGGGGGGGGGGGGGGGGGTGGGGGGTGGAAGGGGATGAAGGGGAGGATGAGAAGTGCAGAGGAAAGAAGATGAAGAGAAGGAAGGAAGGAGCAAGGAAGGTGGCAATAAAACGTGACAAAGGAGAAGAGAAAAAAAGCTATGCACCGAACTACCCAAATCGATCATCCAGAAAAAGAAAGAAAATCTCCCATCAGCACGTAAGCGAAACCTGTCAAAGGTCGGCAGGTTGCGGTGCCGAGCTCAAGAAGTGCCGCAGCCAAAAAAAAAAAAGAAGAAGAAGAAGAAGAAAGAAAGAAAGACAGACAGAAAGAAAAAGAAGAAGAAAAAAAAAAAAGAAAAAAATCTTCCAGCCTTTTCACAAGAAAAGTTTGTGCAATCAGACACCCCGGGTGGGCAGGGGAGGGGCGCCCACCCAAGTAATGACTGGGTGCAGACAGAAGGATTAGGGGAGGTGGTAGAGAAGGAAGGAAGGGAAGGAGGCGGGTGAGTGGCGGTAAAATGGGACAAGAAGAAGGGGAGGGGAAAGGGAGTGATGGAGAAGTTATATTTGGTGGCCAGCACGTGCGTGAAAGGTCTCCACGGTTCTGGTTGTTGCTATAAATTGAACGTGACTTGTTAAGCTTCTTACTCCCCTCTCCCCCCCCCCCCCCCCTCCCCCCCTAAATCCTCCTTCTCCTCCCTCCCCCCTCTCCCCGTCCTCCAACTCCCATAGGCCCGTCCGGTTGCTTCCATGTGAACGCACTCGTTAGTTCAGCATTTGATGGCCTCAGACTGACTGAACATTGCTTATGACATTCATGTGTGTGTGTGTGTGTGTGTGTGTGTGTGTGTGTGTGTGTGTGTGTGTGTGTGTGTGTGTGAGAGAGTGAGAGAGAGTGAGAGAGAGAGAGAGAGTTTGTGTGTGTGTGTGTGTGTGTGTGTGTGTGTGTGTGTGTGTGTGTGTGGTGTGTGTGTGTGTTCTCGCTACTATAATCGTTATAGTCCAAAATACTCCAACGACGAGTCGCAGTGTTTGTGGTCATTCTTTGAAAAACCTGAATTTTAAGAGCCCGTTGTCATCCACTCACTTTCACACATGGCTTCTGGCCGCCGTTCTTTTCTCCTTTAAAAGCTATGTTCCTTCAATTAGAAGGCATCTTAAATATACATCAAAACACAGTTTCATTCATCTTTCAACTAATTCGGTATGAATATTTTGTAGAAAGAAGCTACTTTTCAAAGGGAAGCTGTCTAACGAGTTTTCATCAGGGGACCTCTCAACTTCAAGACCGCCCGTTCATTCAAACCTGTTCATCGGTAATACATGAAACCTTTGTACTCGGCCTTCCTGAAATAAATCTCATAACACCATATTAGTATTTTCAGCTTACTGCACTCCCCTTGGATAATAATTATACCTTTTCAACTGAGCAAATCACTTTCAAAGCAAATGATGCCAGACCTGCAGTCTGTTCAGGAAAATGCCATAAATGCTGTCTTTCAGAACGTATGAAATTTTGACACTTTATCTGAAAACGTTAAAAATATGCGGCGTTTGGTTACTCACTGGAAATACCTTTTAAACAAATGCTGTATTTGAGGACAGCTGAAACTGATCATTTTCTTCCAATGGTTCCGGGAAATGATATTTCCCACTATACTATCAGGTTTTGCCTCTTACCATCGTGGTCAGTCCTAAAGTTCTGGGGCCCTATTTAAAACCCTGTTTACA
>CM065720.1:62630648-62635648 GCA_033310375.1 Conus canariensis | reverse complement strand
ATCACTAGTGGCCATCCAAAATGACTCAGTTGATTAAGCACTAGTGGCCACCCAAAATGACTTAGTTGATCAATCACTAGTGGCTACCCAAAATGACTTTGTTGATCAAGCACTAGTGGTCACCCAAAATGACTTAGTTGATCAATCACTAGTGGCCACCCAAAATGACTTAGCTAGTGGCCGCCCTATATGACTTAGTTGATCAATCACTAGTGGCCACCCAAAATAACATAGTTGGTCAATCACTACTTAGTTGATTAATGACTGGTGATCACGCAAAATGACTTCGTTGATCAATCACTAGTGGCCACCCAAAATCACATAGTTGGTCAATCACTACTTAGTTGATTAATGACTAGTGATCACGCAAAATGACTTTGTTGATCAATCACTAGTGGCCACCCCAAATGACTTAGTTGATCAAACACCAGTGGCCACCCAAAATGACTTAGTTGATCAATCACTAGTGGCTACCCAAAAAGACTTAGTTGATCAATCACTAGTGGCCACCCAAAATGACTTATTGATCAAGCAGTAGTGGCCACCCAAAATGGCTTAGTTGATCAATCACTAGTGGCCACCCAAAATGACTTAGTCGATCAATCACTAGTGGCCACCCAAAATGACTTAGCTAGTGGCCGCCCTATATGACTTAGTTGATCAAGCACTAGTGGCTACCCAAAATGACTTAGGTGATTAATCACTACTTAGTTGATCAATCACTAGTGGCCACCCAAAATGACTTAGGTGATCAATCACTAGTGGCCACCCAAAATGACTTAGTTGATCAATCACTAGTGGCTACCCAAAATGACTTAGGTGATCAATCACTAGTGTCCACCCAAAATGATTTAGTTGATCAATCACTTTTGAGAAAGCTCCATGGTGTGTGTCTTTTTACGTGGGAATGTACACGATCTTATTACTTTGCGCGTTACGGCAGTCTCCACAGTACCTTGTTTGGTGATGTTCCACCAGATATGATTTTTGGGTGTCTTAAAAAAAACTGAATATTCTTCATTTGATCGAAGATTTTGTGGAAAAGAGATCCAGATAGAAGTCGTTTTAGACGTCTGGTATGATTTTTTTTTTCCCTGGCATTTTTGTCAGGAATCTCTTTTGACAAGGTTACAATTATAAAATGGCCCCGTGCGGTCGGCTGGGCCATAAACGACATTAAATGAGATGGAAATATCAGTCATGGTTAATGCCACACAGGGGGCGAAACTATTATTTGTTGAAGCTACTATATTCCCATCCTTTTAAAGACATTGTGTAAGAAAAATTGAAAAATGTTTATGATGCCTTCATTCTTAGCAGCCTGACGTAATGTCAGTTTAAAGTTTACATACTACGATACGTATAAATTAGTAAGCAAGGCCCTCAAGGGCAGGGCAGAAAGATACAAAGTCAACTTCAGATTCAGTTGCAAATTTACACAATGGATATTTCATTGAATTTCTGTCGCGGTTTCTGTATCTGAAACCGAGTGCTGCTGTGTCTGATTTAACTAAACCAAGTCTTGTCAACGCACTTCTCACACATCATCATGTTACCGTTTAATCTGCTCTGGTCCAAAAATGCACTGCGCTATTCTTCCTATGGAAAATAGAATTCTGCAACCGACAATTCATCAGCCTTTGTTAAAATGCTTTGACAAAAGAAGTAAACCATCCTTTCTCTTGATTTCCCCAAACAAAATAGACTGTGGGCGTTAATATAGAACAAACTTAAGACGCCCAGTTATTTTTTATTTTCTTTCCTGGCTAAATAATACAACACTTTGCCTCCTCTTCAAACCCCGTGCATGTATTTCCATTCGGATGAATGTCAGCCATTAGAAAAAATCTCATTCCCAACTGACAAAATTGGTTGGTGTTTGCATTGTACTGACAGATAGGAAATGAATGAACACGCCCGAGGACAGTAGGGTGCGTCACACAGATCCCATGCAGCAAGTTATATTTGCGCATCAAATGCTTTGGGGGGCCGGAATAGCTCAGTTTACAAGAGCGCCGGACTCGTGATCCTGGGGTTGCGGTTTCGAATTTCGGTACAGGGGGATTTTTCCCTCGGAGTTAACACTGGTTCTGACTCCATTCCCCATACAGTCCTTCGAATGAGACTATAAACCCAGGTTCCGTGTGTGAACGCACGCACAACATCTTGCACACACGTAAAATCCCATCACCAACTTTCGAAAGAGAAGGCCAGTTTGGCCGTTGGTATGAATGACACGTTACACATAGCATGCACCTTCCCCGGAGATGGAGTATGGCTGCCTTAATGTGGAATGAAAAACGGTCATACACACAAAACTCCACTGCCTGTCTATACCGGCAGTGTCCGCAGGAGTATCAGCCTGCGTACGCAGAAAGAAAGCAAGAAAATGCTTTTGTTTTTAACCCTTTTAGAATGATCATTCAGTTTACAAAGTTAACACCTGACGCTGACTCCTTTACCCACTTAAGTTTAATCATGGCATGAACAACAGAAGTTAAGATTTGTCAAAAGTGATATTCCTAAAATGTGCTATCAGTTCACGACAGGAATAGATATACGGGAAGGGCACAATGCTGATTTAGATAGGCTTATGTATATGAGTGAGAATTTTGACTATTCTGTCTACCAACCAGAGAACATTATGCAACTGGGAAACAACCGTTGTACATTTTACATAATTATGAATAAAAGATTTCTTTTCTGGACCCTAGCCCTATCTTTTTTTTTGTTTTGTTTTGTTTGTTTGTTTGTTTGTTTTTTTGTTTTTTTTTGTTGTTGTTGTTGTTGGTTCGTTACTTTTAACGCTTTAATCGAAGAAGAGGTGGATTTGAAGCAGAAATAAAGTAAGGCAGACACTACACATCGTTTAAACATTGTTTATCATCAATGCCTCTTTTAGTTATACATATTTACGCACATGAACGGCTTGATTCGCCGAATTGTGTTAATTACTTCACAAGTGGTACAACCAAATACAACTGTTCGCCTGTTAATGTGTACCCACATGAGAAGGAACGAACAAGAAAAAACGGGGGAGGGGGAGGGAGAAATGCATGCACCACACACTCAGTGTACAGCTTACTACGATTTGTTTGTTTCTTTGTTTGTTTGCTTCCGTTTGTTTTTTTAAGCAAACTAATGCCGTGTTGGAAGACACAAGAACAAATTAATACAGCTTTTTCGCTTCTATTCTCTCTTTTTTCCCTAAGATAACAGCATAGTTGTTTGGGGGTTGCTGCTGTTGAGCTCCTGTTTATGTTGTAGTTGTTGTCAAAATAAACAGAAGCCTGCAAACAACACAGGGAAACGATCATATGAAGGGAATCAATATGACCGGCCTTCACCACGCAGAACGACGTGTACAGCCAGCGAGCCAAAACAATCCATTGGCTCGGCAACCAAGTCGTTAGGTCGAATTCCTCACAGGAAGGCCAGTCTACTTTATCTTCAATTATTTAAGCTCTCAGACTGAGGTCAACCTGTCTTGCCGCAGTGGTAGAGCGTCGAGTTCGTCGTGATACGTTACGTGTTCGAATCTCGCTGGCGCCTGGCAGAAAACAATGGCCGTTTTCGGCGTCCATCTGAACGTGTTGGCGATTCGTGAAGTGGTTGATGGGTACCCTACCTCCATTCTCCTGAAATAGTCTGCCTGCCATAATTATGATTATTTTTGGTGGATGTGGACGTTATACTAGAATAAAACTTACCAATGTAGCCTTTAAAATGCCTACCCTGTTCTTTTTTTTTTTTTTCTCCTCCTCTATTTTCCTTTCTAACGTCAGTAATTACAACTGTCTAAACCGGGGGAAAAGTTGTTTCACATTCGGTGACGCATGCGCAGTATTCACGCTTGTAGCCTACATGGAACCCTAGCAGACGGTAACTCCTCCCAATCGCCACTCGACTTTACCACATGAAATGCTGCCAGACAAATTAAACACACACACACACACACACACACACACACACACACACACACACCCCACACATCATCACATTTGTAGACGATCAACGCAACTCGTCCTCTACTAAACGCTGGCTGGCACACGTATGTTTTCCTTTGTCAGCCTTTTCACTATCATTCGTTGTAATTCTAGGGCGATTTTCCCTCTCCTCTCTTTCAATATCAGGGAAGTAGTGCTACAGCATAGTTGGGTAAAATGCTTGTTTGTATATATGCGTACCAGAAGTGATTATTTTTCTACCCCCCAAAGGAGAATCATTTTCAGTTGTTTTATTGCACTTATTGCACAGCAAATAAGAGAAACATTGTCTTTACGGGATAAAGGTAAGAATGGTAATACTTTTCCTTTACAGCAAATAAGATAAACGTTGTCTTTACGGGATAAAGGTCAGAAAGGTAATACTTTTTTCTTTTTTTTTTTACAGCACATAAGAGAAACGTTGTCTTTACGGACTAAAGGTCAGAATGGTAATACTTTTCCTTTAAAGCAAATAAGAGAAACGTTGTCTTTACGGGATAAAGGTAAGAATGGTAATACTTTTCCTTTACAGCAAATAAGAAAAACGTTGTCTTTACGGGATAAAAGGTCAGAATGGTAATACTTTCCCTTTACAGCAAATAAGAGAAACGTTGTTTTTACAGGATAAAGGTAAGAATGGTAATACTTTCCCTTTACAGCAAATAAGAAAAACGTTGTCTTTACGGGATAAAGGTCAGAAAGGTAACACTTTTCCTTTACAGCAAATAAGAGAACGTTGTCTTTTACACGATAAAGGTCAGAAAGGTAATACTTTCCCTTTAAAGAAATACTCCTTTTCTCCCCGCAACTCCTACCCCTCTTCACCACTGATTCACCCGCCGCAATGTCCCCCCCCCCCCTCCCCCCTCCATCCCCGTTTCATTTTCAACCAAACCCATCAACAGGCTAGTTTCAAAGTGTAGGGTGACTGCGGGCGGCAACTGAAACAAACTAACAAGAAGATTTACAGTTCCGCCGAACGAAAGAGACATGACGCGTTTCGACCTGTTTGGT
>CM065720.1:62615648-62625648 GCA_033310375.1 Conus canariensis | reverse complement strand
TCAAGAGTTAACCTTGGTTCTGACTCCATTTCCCGAAAAGTCATTCTAATGAGGCAAATACTTTGAATACCCCCCCCCCCCTCCATACCCCCCCCCCCCCCCCCCCCTTTTTTTTTTTTTCCCGTTTTTACGAACATTGAGATGATGAATTCCCTACCCCAAGCTCCCCTCCCATTTTTAAGAAAACTTGGTTGACTTCAGTGATGTCTTTGTTAGGTCAGCCCACACTGTCACCCCCCCCCTCCCTCCCCCCCCCCTCCCCCTCTACCCATCCCCCAATCCTTCAAAATATCTTCCGATGCCACTGATACCCTGTTTTTCTCGTTTTGCCGTACGCCTACTTCGTCAACACCCAGGATTTTAACAGCTGTGTCAACGATCTGTCAGCAGCTTAAAGTACGAAGATTTTTCTTGGTCTAGGAAACGTTATTCATTTGGCACTTGAGCACGTACGTACGTGTACAGTAGCACATTTCCACATATTTCAGAGGGAGAAAGAAAAGGAGAGACAGACAGACAGACAGACAGACAGAGACAGACAGACACAGAGAGAAGGGGGGGGGGGGGGGGGGGGGGGGAGATGAGGGAACGTCATGAGGGTTTAAGGGTATGTGCGCCCTGTGTGTGTGTGTGTGTGTGTGTGTGTGTGTGTGTGTGTGTGTGTTGTGTGTGTGTGTGTGCGCGCGTGTGTGTGTGCGCGCGCGTGTGTGTGCGTGACGAAGAGTTACCCTACATGTTTGTTATTTACTGTTTACTGTTCCCTGTTTCATTTAAGATTTTATTTCAATAATCATGTGCCTGGGGATAAAGGCCAACATGACAGAAAGAAGCCGGAATTGCCGTTCGAATAGATCGTTTCAAAAAAAAAAAAAAAAATCAAAGAATATGTCATGTGACATGTCACGTGTACATAGACGTCAAGCCTAGTACGGAAGTCAGCTCGTGACGGATAGAAGAAACCAAGAATTTCTATATTTTGTTCTGTTCTGATTGTTTCTTTTCTTGTTGGGTTTTGTTTTTTGCCTTCTTGCTTGTCTGAGCGTATTTTGATGTTGTTAAATTATAGTTTTGTTTTGTTTGCGTGTTTGTTTTGAGTGGGGCTGCTGTTCCATTTACGTTTTATTGCGTGTAGGTTAATCCATACAGATATGCTATGCCACAGTTGCTAAGCCATGGCCGAACAAAGGTACACAGACTTGTAAGCGCGCGCGCACACACTCACACACACACACGCACATACACACGCACGCACGCACATACACACACGTAGGTACACACACACACACACACACACACACACACACACACACACACACAGAGAGAGAGAGAGAGAGAAATGAATGCAATGGGCGTATGTGAACTTATGTACAAGACTTAATAAATGACAGACCTGGTCGTATGTCCAGTGTGCCTACGTATGGTCAGCAGTCAGGAGTTGAAAGTCCATTAAAATAGTCTTGCGTTGCGAACATGGTCATGTACGTTGATCTCAGTTCAAACGAAGGACCTGACTGACCGTTTGCGTGTGTATACATTTCATCAGTCAAAATACAAATAAACACACAAACGAAGGTACGAAGTTAGGCTTACCTTACGTTCAACGTGATAATAGAGAGTGAATGTTCTATAAACATGACTGCAAGAGCAAAAGCGGGAATTGCTGGGTTGCCAAACGAAGGAACAAACAAACTGCGAAACAGACACGACGCGTTTCGACCTATTAGGTCTTCTCAAGGCAGGATAAATAACATTGTGTGTGTGTGTGTGTGTGTGTGTGTGTGTGTGTGTGTGTGTGTGTGTGTGTGTACTCTAGCCCGAACCTCCACTACCACCTCCACCAACACCGCCACTGTCACCACCTCAAGACAGAGAGAGAGAGAGAGAGAGAGAGAGAGAGAGAGAGAGAGAGAGAGAGAGAGGGAGACAGAGAGAGACAGACAGACAGACAGAGACAGAGACAGACAAAAAGACAGAGAGAGAATTAAATTTACTCTTGCGTAAAAAAAAAACAACAACTATACTTTCGATAAAATTCCACAGGGCGAAAGTCCATATCTTCGAATCCACGACCTCTACGTCTGAATATCTTCGACACTGACCACTGTACCACGGCGGCTGGCTGTTCTTTGCCTGCTATAGTTTTCTTCTCTCCTTTTTCTCTTTACTCCTCTTCCGCTGTGTTAGTTTGCTTTTTACTATCATTATGGTAAGGGATGACTCGACTCTGATTTCAAGCTTTCTTGTGAGTGGGGTGTGTGTGTGTGTGTGTGTGTGTGTGTGTGTGTGTGTGTGTGTGTGTGTGTGTGTGTGCGTGTGTGTAACCCTACCCCGAACCCCCACCACCACCACAACTACCGCCGCCGCCGCCACCTCAAAACATCAAACTGGGCCTTTGTCCTTGTTTTTTTTTTTATGTCGATAATCACATCGTTAACCCTTTTCAGTCTGTGTTCATTTTCCGGCACTAAAAGAGTTAATGCCTGACGTGTCCTTTGCCTCCTTACTGTGGGTACTGCTAAGGCACTTGGTGAGACGGTGCCACTCCATTCAGTCGCTCTTACGATATATGTGCTGTTCTCTACTGGTTTTCTATGGAACCACCCAGCGTAAATGACGTTCGGATGACGTGCGTGGCTCCGTGTGTGTGTGTGTGTGTGTGTGTGTGTGTGTGTGTGTGTGTGTGTGTGTGTGTGAGAGAGAGTGTGTGTGTGTGTGTGTGTGTGTGTGAGAGAGAGAGAGAGAGAGAGATAGAGAGAGAGAGAGAGAGGAGTGTGTGTGTGTGTGTGTGTGTGTGTGTGTGTGTGTGTGTGTGTGTGTGTGTGTGTGTGTTGTGTGTGCGTGCGTGCATACGTGCATATGTGCCTGCGAGCGTACGTGCGTGGATGTGTGTGTTCTAAACCGTGAACATTCACACCAGCCGCATGACGGAAGTTTGCACATCTCTGTGACTTGGATCAAGTTACAGACATCAATGTCTGGTTAGCGCATTCACGTTTAACATCTACACACATCCCAGATGATGTGGCCGACAGGTATAGCCATTCCTGGAGGAAGGGAACCGGTGGGGTCAGGGAGGAGGGGGACAGGAAAGGTGGGGAAGAAGAGGCAGGACGGTTGGGTATCTACCCATTTTACACCACACCGCACCACTAGAACAACAAGACGTTAAAATACGCTATGATTATGTGGGATTTACACGTTGGGCCCTGATCCGAAGTGGGATTCGAGCCCTTAATCTTCCCCGAAGATGGAGTATGGCTGCCTTAATGGCAGGAAAAAAAAAACGGCCATACACACAAAACTCCCCTCCCTTTGTTGAGCAGATGGGATTAATACCTGCCTGTCTATAGAGGGAGTGTCCGCAGGAGTATCTGCCTGCGTACGCAGAAGAACCCTTAATCTCTGTCTGCGAACTTGGTGCTCTACCGCTGAGCCAGTTTGACACCCCTATCATCGACAGAAAGCACCGACAGAGTAAAACGGACTGTATACAATCCATGGTAATCATGTGTGCGCTATGGCCTTATGGCACCCACTACCTAAACGGAAAGAAAATGTTTTGTTTGGCACAGCGGGAGAGAATTAGGTCATGTAACCAAAGACTGCGCAGTGTTGGCTTAGCCATCTTATCACCTTCGCCCCGTTTGGGACCGGCTAAACGGATAATGCTATGACGTGCGTCAGAGGCCTTGGTTGCGCAGTAGCTTTCCGGACTGTTTCTCTGTTCTGGCTTTATAAGGCGAGGTTGAATTACTATCGATCAGGCATTGACATTCATGGTCTATTGGTACTCTGAAATGCAATCAGGGTTTTCAAGACTCGGGATTTATTCCAAAAATTACCCTATGTGAGGTTTCTCAGAACCGAAAAAAATCCAACCAGTCAAATAAACAAATAAACAAAAAAAGGAGAGGGAGTAAAAAGGGACAGAGTAAGGGGGAGGGGGGGGGGGGGGGGGCAAAGAAAAATCGTAACGGTTACGCTGTAGAACAGTATGGATAGTAATAAACATATCAATGATTATATAACAAATGTTTAATTCTCTTACTGAAATTATTTGGGAAAAAAGGATTTCTCACCACATCATTTGACAAGACTATACGTGTATTTGGTGAAATGTGTCAAATCAAAAGCATCCTGTAACCCTTCTGAATACTGACCCATAGAAATGCTGCCAACTTCAGCAACTCCCCACGGAGTTAAGAGAAGAAGAAAAAGATATACACAGTTTCCAGCATGTATTTGCATGGGTGATCATCATGAATGTATTTCAGTATTTGCATCTGTATCTGGTGTTCTTTATTAGCAAACAGGTTCCACGGAGTTAATGAATATTGATTGGTTGCATTGACTGCTACTGTTATGTCAATGTTAAACAAAGAAAAGAAGAAAGAGGAAACAACTTTTTAACTGGAGAATCGGTCAAGCGCTCAGCAAATGATTGCCATAATGGGTCATCTTCCCATGTTGTTGATAATCCTACTTCATCACTCTTTTTAGTCCCTGTAGGAAGGCCAGAGGCTCTCTCAGTACAATCGGCTGTCCCGCCTTCAGAAATAGCCTCTTTTCTACCATTCTTTGGACTCTGGCCCTTTTATCTTTTCTTTCTTTCTGTTTTTCCCCCTATCTTTCCTTTCTGTCTTCCATCATTGTCCTGCTAGTGAGGACCATTTTCCTGTCTTTGTTCTGGAATCTCTTTTACGTTTGTTTTGTTTTCATCTTTATCGATACATTATTTTTGTAACAATAATTTTTTCCTTTTCTTCCCCCCCCCCCCCCCCCTCCCCCCCTTTTTTTTTTTTTTTTTTTTTTTTGTAATCTGGCCCACTATGTAGTAAAAACAGTACACACTGTTCAGAATGGACACTAGTTAACCATTCTGCAATACCTGTTTGCTCATATGGCTTTTTACGTACGTTTGTCGCATTTAGACGTTTTTTTTCTTTTTCTTAACACTTTTTTCTGTTGTTGTTATATCCGGGACTGGGAAATCAAGGGGGATGAATGCTTGGCGCTCTCAGCACAGCCGAGTCTTATATGGCATAAGATGCCAACAGTCTAGCTACCGTGTCATTAACAGCTTTTGTTGTTTCTTTCCTTTTCAGAGGATATAACTTCTTTTTCTATTATCTGACCTGTTCCGGATGTGACGTTTTCTCCAGTATGAGTTTGATTGTCCTGAAAAGTCTCTCGCTCTCTCTCTCTCTCTCTCTTTCTCTGTGTGTGTGTGTGTGTGGGCTGGGCTACGATTATCAAAGCTTGAAAACCCTTTTCTAAAGAAAGTTTCCACTGTAATTCTTCGTGACCAAACTAATAAACAAGACAGTGAATCATAGTTTAGTCAGTGAAGTTAATCTTTGAATACTGCATAAAGAAATAGGCGAGAGAGAGAGGGAGAGGGGGAACACACCCGAAAAAGGCCGCGTTTCACCAACCAACGGCTTCAGACGATTAACCTCACAAAGAGAGCATTTCAGTGCAGCCGACAAAATGGCCGCCGTCAACAATTTCAATACCTCCTTTGCGTGACGGCAAAAAATAAGAAGGCTGAGGTTTCGGTGACGTTAAAAGCCCCCTGTTTGTCACACCGAGTCTATCTATTCAAAGCGGGGAGCTACGGGCCTGGCTATTATTAATGAACTTGTTTATCGCTCGTGTCAAGCGGCTCTCTGTTGCTCCCTTTTCAAGAGCTGGGTGGGTGGGTGGTGGTGGAGGTGGTTGTTGGTGTTGGAGCGGCGCTCTGTTGGCGGCCGTCGTCAGTGGGTGGCGGGTAGCGGGTTCGTTCGTGTTTAGCCTGCTAATGAAGGCGCGGACTTTTTATGCAAAGCATCGGCTTTCTTCGTCACTGCGGGTCGGCGTCCGTCCGTAGTGACGTAGGCTATTGGTGGACAAGGCGGTCAGCGGCTTCGGTCCGTTCAGTGAACATGACGGTTCCCCTACTTTTGCCTACTTTCCCCTTTTCTCCTCATTTTCGCCTTTCTTGTTTCTCCTATTTGATCCGTTCCCTACTTCTCTGTCCTGTTACTTTCCAGTCTCTTTTGCAATCCCTTTCCTACTTCCCTCACTCCTCCCCCTCCCATCCTCCTCCACCCTTTTTTTTTTCTATTTAATTTACGTATCCCTACTTTTCTTTTCTGCTTTTCCCCTGCTTGTTCTTGTTTTCCTACTACTCCCACTCACACCTTCTTCTTTTTTTCTATATTCCTAATCTTTCTCCTAAACTCTTTTGCCCTACCTTTCCTAAATGTTCCTCCCTTTTCCACACTTTTCTTCTACCTTTTTTCTACTGTCCATATTCTTTTTCAACCCCCCCCCCCCCCCAACCAACGCTATGACCGGGTTTGCTTTTGAGGGGGGGGGGGGGGGGGGGGGGAGGACGGGAAGGGACGGGAGGGGAGGGAGGGAGAGGGGGGGAGGCTGTTCCATTCCTGGTTGTCTGCTTATTTTCGTACTGTACTTTTGTCCTTCAATTTTCTTTCTTTCAGAACAGCGGCTTGGGGAGGGGACGGCGGCAACACAGTGCTGGGCAAAAATGGCTGGGTTATGTAACAGGTATAAACTCCGGTACCCTCATGGTCCGCTTGTGAATAAACTGAAACCTTCACAAAAAAAAAAAAAAAAAAAAAAAAAAAAAAACCTCCGGTACCCTCTCTCCTCTCTGTCCATGTATATCATTCTGCCAGCACTTCGTTTGTTTGCGGCTGACCATCCTGTCAAGTGTTACCTTTCCCCCCACACTACTCTTCAAAAAAAAAAAAAAAAAAAGACAACCAATGTTAGGTAGGCACTCAAGGTCTGACCAGCGCATTGGGCTAATACGTACGTAGGTCAGACATCTGCTAAGTCGTAGCCACGAGACCCTCTTCTTCAATTCTCTCATCTTAGTTGTTAATTCATTTATCCATCAGCTTAAAAATCATGCGTAGTGTGGTCTCAAAACTTAGCGGATGTGGTGAAGCGTATATGGACTAGTTCGCACGCAGTGACGCCTCCTTGATGAAACTGAAACTGAAACTACTCTAAATTCATAACACACTTTTTCGGCAACAGTTCAGCGGTGCAATGGTCGACATACATGATACCAGTGTGAGACGATTTTCGCTCTTCCAGTGTGTTTCCGTAAATGTGAATGAATTAATGCATGAGTGAGACAGGTACTTCTTCCGTCAAAATGCTCAGACGATTGCCAGCACGTATGAGTATGAGAGAGAAAACAAATGACCAACCGAACAAAACCCAGACATCTGTGTAAGTATTCTGAACCAAGAAACCCTGTCGCATAATGAAACAGCAAAACACAAGTCAGCTGATTTAGTTATAAAAGATCAACCTGGCTTGTTGGCGTGATCGACTCGCCTATTGATGTTTTCGTCTACGAGCATGGGTAAACACACACACACACACACACACACACACACACACACACACACACACATGCGCACGCACGCACACACATACACACACACGCATGCGCGCGCGAAATGAATAGCATAATTCAAAAGATTCTCCACCCGCCCCCTTTCTTGTATTTTTGTACTTTAGTGATGGAGGCACTTGTAGCACCAATTCTAAAAAGAGTGCATTAAAAAAAAAAGGGCGCCTCCTGAACTGAGTGATCTAAGGTTCACAAACAAACAACATGTTTGCAGCTTCCCCCCTCCCGCTCCCTTTCTTCCCCCCCTCCCCCCCCTCCTGCCTCCCCCCCCCCCCCCCCCCCCCCCCCCCCCCCCCCCACCCCCTGTACTCTGTCAAACTAACAGACGGTTGTTTTTTTTTTTAATGAACGTAAAACAAGAAAAAAAAGTATTGAAAACAACAACAACAATAACAAGAGCACCGTTGTGCCCTCTGAACATACTCCTGATCGGAAAAGTCTGCAGCTTTTAATAACGCGAAACATTCTGTCTGATTACCGGAATCTAGAAGTAGTATATTTCTAAAGCGCGGAAGGCAAGCTCTGTAACTGTCGGCGAACAATGTTATCAGCACGATGCCTGGGTCTATACGTCATCGGTGATATGCGAATGATAGATGACTGACTTTATCTTTTACCGCCATGTTGACCGTAAAGCGCGTCAATCCTGGACATCTTTTGGTTCGTTTAGTTCTTTGTTTGTTTCTTTCTTTCCTTCTTTCCCATTGTAAAATTTTCAAGTCATGGCTAATGAACACTGTCACCGTATAAACTCCGAACACTATCCCACTGTTACCAAGGGGAAAAAAAGGTTTGTGTGTGTGTGTGTGTGTGTGTGTGTGTGTGTGTGGTGTGTGTGGTGTTTGGGGGTGTGTGTGTGGGGGTGGGGGTGTGTGGGGTGTGCGTGCGTGTGCGTGTGTGGTGTGGTGTGTGTGTGTGGTGGTGTGTGTGTGTGTGTGTGTGTGTGTGTGATACAAACGTACAAAAAACATGCAAACAGGCAGACAAACCAGTATTGATAACAAAAAAAAGAACAGAAGAACGATATATCAATCAGGAGAACGGAAAGAAAAAGGGAGGGGGGGGGGGGGGGGGGCAGATAAAAAGCAAAAAACACAACAGACAAAAGACACATACATACATACAGACATATGTATAGAGGCCAAATTCATCTACAATAATTCTAACATATCAGCTCAATTACTAATATCACTTGGGCAAATAAATCTAGGTCGTATTACGCAGGACAGGGGGGTGAGGATGGGTGGGGGTAGACGGTGACAAAAAAAAAAAATAAAAAATAAACAACGAACGAAACAAACAAGCAAGAATAGAAAAGAAGCCAATGAGATTCTCAACTTTATCTCCCCAGTCTGGATGTGCAGCGAATGTCGTGGTCTTTTACCCCTGATCAGAACAGAGCTGGACTGTAAGGAACAAGTTCTATTTCTTTCTTTCTGCGTACGCAGGCTGATAGTCCTGTGGACACTGCCTGTAAGACAGGCAGTGGAGTTTTGTGTGTATGACCATTTTCTATCCAGCATTAAGGCAGCCACACTCCATCTTCGGGGAAGGTGCATGCTATGTGTAACGTGTCATCCATACCGACGGCCAAACTGGCCTTCTCTTCGAAAGTTGGTGATGGGATTTTACGTGTGTGCAAGATGTTGTGCGTGCGTTCACACACGGAACCTCGGTTTATAGTCTCATTCGAAGGACTGTATGGGAAATGGAGTCAGAACCAATGTTAACTCCGAGGGAAAAATCCCCCTGTACCGAAATTCGAACCCGCAACCCTAGGATCACGAGTCCGGCGCTCTACCAACTGAGCTATTCCTGCCCCCAACAAGTGCTATTCGAATTCGAAGGAAATTTTATGCCCTTTTTAAGTTTTTCTTTTTACACACAAATTTTGCCTCCCTTCCGCTCTCCTGTCTCCCTGGTCCCTTCCCCGTTTTGCCCCCCTCCCAACACCACCCCCACCCTTCACTGCTACCTCCCCTCTCTCCTCCGTTGCGGATAGCTTCCCCTTTTAACCTTCAACGACACCTTTGTGTTCCCTTTTCCTTTGTAATGCAAATTTATGTTTCAGATTGGACTCGAACGCTCGACTTCCCAGCTAGCATTTACGATGCTTGCTTGTCACGGTTCCACTAGGGCTTGTTCTTTGTATTTCTTTCTTTCTTTCTTCCTTTCTTTCTCTCTTTATTCATTTATTTATTCACTTGTTTATTTGTTGTTGTTTTTTTTTAATCAATAGCTGCTGTTGTTTTCCTGCTATGGGCTACTTTTCGTCGTCATCGTAATCATCATCATCTTCATCATCATCGTCATTTTAAAGATTATTATTATGACTCTTAACATTATCATTATCATCATTATTATCATCATATTCATCATCAACATTGTCAATATCATTTTTATCATGATCATAATCATTATCATTACAATTACTAACATCTTCATCATCTTTATTCTGATTATCATTGTTATAATTGTTTGGTATATGTTCCCAGTACGGAGCATCTAGGTATCAAGTAGAAGCACAAGCCAGTGTGTTCATGGTTTTTTTTTTTTTTTTTTTTT
>CM065720.1:62600648-62610648 GCA_033310375.1 Conus canariensis | reverse complement strand
AGTGAACATCCAGTAGTCGTACGGCAACCCAGCAGCGGACACGCTGTACTGCTGCCGAGTCATCTCGGCGTCGTGTTCAGTGGCGCATGTTCTGATCCAACAACATACGCAGGGTACCATACACTAAGCGCACAACTGACGACAGTTAAGTCGTGGATCCAAAATGAGTGAGCGTGTTCTTCCAGAGGGCGCCATAACGCCTGTCCAGCTGACTGTCTCCGTGAACATGCCGGTACCGATGACCTCGACACAACCTCCTCACCAAGGACAGGTAATCAAAACAGAGGTCACCATGAGAGCAGGTTTAAACGAGCACAGAACCTGTGACTTTTTTTTTCTTCTTTTTTTTTAACGCCGATCGATGAGGACAAGGATGATGGAGATGATGCTATGGGGATCCATTCGGGTCACAGGCTATATGACAGGGCAGTACTCTGCGCTGACTTTCATCATGATCCATCCTGGCGTCAACCAGGCCCGAGAGATACCGTCACCAGAAGACAAGGACATGCTCTTATACAGACAAAAAGACACGTACAGGCAGTCGGTCAGATACAAGGACATTAACAGACAGTCAGACAGATTAAACAGACAAGTATGGGCAGTCAGACAGATAAAATAAGACAAGTGGGGGGCCGGAATAGCTCAGTTGGTAGAGCGCCGGATTCGTGATCCTGGGGTTGCAGGTTCGAATTTCGGTACAGGGGGATTTTTCCCTCGGAGTTAACATTGGTTCTGACTCCATTTCCCATACAGTCCTTCGATGGAGACTATAAACCGAGGTTCCGTGTGTGAACGCACGCACAACATCTTGCACACACGTAAAATGCCATCACCAACTTTCGGAAGAGAAGGCCAGTTTGGCCGTTGGTATGGATGACACGTTACACATAGCATGCACCTTCCCCGAAGATGGAGTATGGCTGCCTTAATGGCGGGATAAAAATCGGTCATACACACAAAACTCCACTGCCTGTCTATACAGCCAGTGTCCGCAGAGTATCTGCCTGCGTACGCAGAAAGAAAGAAAGAAAGAAAGAAGACAACTATGGGCTGTCAAACAGCTAAAAAAAAAAAAAAAAAAAAAGACAAGAACAACCAGTCAGAGAGATAAAGAGACAAGTACAGCAAGAGAGACATACAAAAAGAAAAGCAGACAGACAGACAGACAGACAGACAAAAAGACGAGTTCAGCCAGTCAGACAGACAAAAAGAAAAGCACAGACAGACACACACACAGACAAAAAGACGAGTTCAGCCAGTCGGACAGACACAAAGACAGGTGGAGGCAGTCAAACAGATGCAAAGGACAAACATAGGCAGTCAGAGAGATAAAAAGACATTCCAGGCAATCAGACAGACCAAAAGACAGGTACAGGCAGGCAGGCAGATAATCAGACAAATAACTAGGCAGTAGGATAGATATAAAGACAAGTACAAGCAATCACACAGACAAAGCATCTTGTGTCGGCAGTACAACAAAGAGACAAGTACGAGCAGTCAGACGGACCAAGCATCATGTGTAGGCAGTACAACAAAGAGACAAGTACAAGAAAGTCAGTCATCAACAGACAAAACATCATGTGTGGGCAGTACAACAAAGAGACAAGTACAAGTAGTCATACAGACAAAACATCATGTGTGGGCAGTACAACAAAGAGACAAGTACAAGCTGCAGTACAACAAAGAGAAAAGTACAAGCAGTTATACAGACAAAACATCATGTGTGGGCAGTACAACAAAGAGACAAGTACAAGCAGTCATACAGACAAAACATCATGTGTGGGCAGTACAATAAAGAGACAAGTACAAGCAGCCACACAGACAAAACTTTCATGTGTAGGCAGTACAACAAAGAGACAAGTACAAGCAGTCACACAGGCCAAACCTCATGTGTAGGCAGTACAACAAAGAGACAAGTACAAGCAGTCATACAGACCAAACATCATGTGTAGGCAGTACAACAAAGAGACAAGTACGAGCAGTCATACAGACCAAACATCATGTGTAGGCAGTACAACAAAGAGACAAGAACAAGCAGTCATACAGACCAAACATCATGTGTAGGCAGTACAACAAAGAGACAAGTACAAGCAGTCACACAGGCCAAACCTCATGTGTAGGCAGTGCAACAAAGCGACAAGTACAAGCAGTCACACAGACCAAACATCATGTGTAGGCAGTACAACAAAGAGACAAGTACAAGCAGTACACAGACCAAATCATGGGCACAGGCAGCAGGGCAAACAGCAGGACAGGTACAGGGAGTCAGAGAGAAGCAAGAGACAAACAGGCAATCAGAGAGATCAAAATAAAGGAAACAAATACAGGTAGACAGACAGATTTTAAAAAAAAGAAAAGAAGAAGACAATTACAGGCAGTCAGATAGATTAAAAAGAACAACAAAAAACACGGGCAGTCAGATCGAGAAAAAAAAAGACGAAGAATACAGGTATAGTCACATAGAAAAAAAAGAAAAAAAACCCAGTAAGTTCAGGCAGTCAGACAGATAAAAAAAAAGAAAAAAAAAAGACAAGTACAAGCAATCCGAGAGAGAACTACACATGTACGAACAGTCACTGAGTCCGACAGACCAGAAAATGAAATATACAGGCAGTACAGCAGACAAAAAAAAAAAGAAAAAAAGACAGGCCTAAACTGTGAGACAGGCAGAAAGACAAGCACAAGCAGACAGACCACAAGAGAAGAACAGGCTGATGAACATAGGCAGACAGAGAGACAAAAAAAAAAAAAAAAAAAAAGAGGCAGACCGGACCGGTAGACAGGCAACCGCACGAAAGCAGGCAGGCATAAAAGAAGGGAGGGGAAGAGACAAAACAGGCAGACAGACAGACAGACAGACAGACAGACAGACACGTTGAAAGAGACGAGGCAGGAAGACGAAAAGGCAGGCTGTCTGGCAGGCAGACAGACAGGCAAACGGGCAGGTTGGACAGACAGACGGAGAAAGACAAAAACAGACTCTCTCTTCTCTTCTCTCTCTCTCTCTCTTCTTCTCTCTCTCTCAAAGACACGAACAACACACTCTCTCTCTCTCTCTCTCAAAGATATAAACTCTCTCTCTCTCTCTCTCTCTCTCTCTCTCTCTCTCTCTCTCTCTCTAAAGACATGAACAGACACTCTCTCTCTCTCTCAAAGATATAAACAGACTCTCTCTCTCTCTCTCTCTCTCTCTCTCTCTCTCTCTCTCTCTCTCTCTCTCTCTCTCTCTCCCCTTACTCCTCTTTTCCAATCATACGACATTCCATGTACCGTGTGACGCACCTCTTACGGTCACTGAGTTCAGAAACGGGTGCCAAAGTCGGATGTCGGATGAAAGTGGAAAGGGGGTGGGAAGGTGGAGGGGTGGGGTGGGGTGGGGTAGGGTGGGGTGGGGGGAGGCGAGGAAATGTTTGGGGAGGAGAAGGCAAAGAGAGTTGGGGGTGATGGGGTGGAGGTAGACGGGAAGGGGGGGCTGGGGGCGGAGGAGGAAGGGGCGGGGGAAGGGGGGATCCTTGGTCCTACTTAGCCCCACAGCCCTAGTTCCTGCCAATCGTCTTAGAGTCCTGTCCCAGCTGGCAGCGAGCGGTTCGCTCCCTTTTTAAATCCTTCTCTGCTATTCAATGACACCCCTCCCCTCCCCCACCTCCGCCAGCCCTCTCCCCCCGCCCCCTATCGTGTTTCAGCCGATGACGTTGTTCGGTTAAGACTCGATTCAAACGATACCTATACCGTATAAAGGGAAGGGTGTTGTTTGTTTGTTTGTTTGTTTTTAGATTTCGAGAAAAACAAGCTGTTTGGTAAACATGTACTGGAGTGTGTACAGAAGGTTGTGTGTGTATGTGTGTGTGTGTGTGTGTGTGTGTGTGTGTGTGTGTGTGTGTGTGTGTGTGGTGGGATGTACGCGTGCTTGCGTGAGGAGAGGGAGGGAGAAGTGAGGTGGGGGGGGAGGGGGAGGGGGGGGAAGAAAGGGTTGCTTAGGGTGGTGCTTTAAGTATCACTGGGTCCATCTCGTTTTAATCGATTTGTTTATCGTCTGACCGTAGTCCGCTGCCATCCCGCCATCCCAATCGTAGGCCGCATTCAGTGATCACGTTCACCGAGAAATGCCGGTAAAAGACCATTTGCAAAAGTAGAAAACCCAAATTATTCGGAGTTGCCGGTCCCAGGGACGGTTTATTTTATCTCTTTTTTTTTTTTTCTTTCTTTTTTTTTTGAGATCTTAAAAAAAATCTGACCATTAATTTTGAAGCAGCATAAGCGCCATAGTAATATCAAATTTCCAGCTGATCGCTTCGTTCGTCGTGGCAGTTTTCAGTCAGTTACGTTATGACACATTAAGGCTATGCCATTCTCATTTGGTTCCAATAACAGTTCAAAGACGCCAGCCCTTCATCGTCTAGAAAGACAGCATTGCAGTCAGCCGTCATTGAATCTTCTTTCGTGGTCTTAGATCTGAACCAGTTAAACGGGTGGAGGGAGGGGGGGTGGAGGGAGGGGGGGGGAGACCAACACGAATCCATATTTTTCTCTTCAGCAAACGAGCAAAACCTGATTGTGACGATGTGGAAAACGTACAAGGTTCGAGTCTCCTGTCAACCTTGATAGATCTAGATAAAACTTAAGCCTAGCCTAGGCTGTCAATGTACCCATATCATATGTCGTCATTGGTTTTCGTTTCCCTGAGACCGGTTCTGGCACGCACTAGCCTAGTTGATGAGTGATAGTGCAGTGTGGTCAGTGTAAGGAGTGTTTGCAAAATTCCTATTTTACTCATTCTTACCTTTTAAAGAGCGAAGAAGCTCCGTGGTGCATTCCATGTCATGCGCCACTCACAATGAAACATATTCTTTTAGAGTGTTGGGACTTGCATGACGCGAGACACGAACATTTTACAGCAGATTCCATGAAAATGTTCAAATCTTGTTCAGAGATGTTCCGCCTGATGCGATCTTTGAATTCTTGAAAGAGATTAACATTTTTCGTCGGATCTGAGATTTTACAGTGGAAAGTTTTTTAAACAAAATTTCGGGTGGGTTTTCAGATGTATTTTAAAGAGTTGTGTGAATGAATGAATTGTGAGTTGATTTTAACGTGGTGACAGCCCTGATATGGTCCTTTGCGGTCGGCTGGGCTATAAGCAACATTACATTACCTTACCTTACTGCCATCACTGCTGCCACTGTTGCAGGCACATATGCGCGCGTGCGTACAACTACAAGACGATCGAAGGATTTGAGTGGTGATAAAACTGCACCGACTGTTCACGCAAGTTGTAAATTTTATCGGTCAACACAATTACTTTTTACTGCGATCAGTATCCAAGTATGAATGCTTTGTCACTGAATTCGCTTTAATCTTTGACGGAGAGAAGACACTACAGGGGTGGGGGATTTAGGAACGGGGTGGAGGTGGGGTGGGGTGGGGTGGAGGTGGGGGGCGGCATATTTATAAGTGTCAGAGGCATGAGGCTTCCATTTTCAAATTCTAGTTCACTTCTAGGAATTTAGTGAACGTAAACAGGATTTCAAGATTACAGTTTCCTGACCGCAAGCACACACACACACACACACACACACACACACACACACACACACACACACGCACGCACGCACGCACGCACGCACGCACGCGCGCGCACACACGCACACACACACGCGCGCGCGCGCGCGCGCGCGCATACACACACACACACACAGCGAGAAAGAGAGAGAGAGAGAGAGAGAGAGGGGGGGGGGGGAGGAGGAAGGTGCGCGTAGATCTAGATCGGTATGTCTTCAGTCTGTAAGAAGAGGGAGAATCTGCACGTAAAATTAAGAAGCCAAGTGACGTAGTAGAATAGTACATTCACTCTTAACTTATGGAAGTAAAGTCCTACTGGCCTTCAACTATGATTTGGTATTGAATTTTGCGATTATTTAATATTGTAATGTAATGATTGATAATGTAATAATGCATGCACATGCATGGGTAGGCATGTTTGCATGTGTGTGTATGTTTTTGTTTGTTTGTTATCTTTGTGTGTGTGTGTGTGTGTGGAGAGAGAGAGAGAGGAGAGAGGGGGGGGGGGGGCGTGTTCTATCCTTTCTTTTCCGGTGTAATACCACAAATTATGGTGAAAACGCGTTTAAACAAGAAAAGATTCATTCATTCATTCATAGAAGTAGCTCGCTTTGTATCGGTATTAAAGAATCCGTTCACTGTTGAACATATTTTGAATTGAACCGAATGACAACTTACACACACCGCTTACCTCATTGTGGTCTTGCTACTGACGGGAGAATCTGCAGGGAGAGTTCTGAGATCTATCCTCCCTGTAAGGGCGCCATTTTGTTGTTTTTTTTTTTTATCGTTACGGTGGGCATAACCCCCAATGACCAATGGCCAAGATTTATTTCCCTTTGGCATTCTCAAGCGAACAAGTCGTCGCTGTTTATTGTATACTCCCACACAAGAAAGTACATTTTTGTTTAATTCTTGTCACTCGAAAGCACTTGTCATGTTGTTCATTTTTTGTCAGTCGAAAACATTTGTCATTCATAGGCTACTGAACAAAAAGTGTGCGTGTTGTTGTTGTTTTGTTTTACGTCTTTCCACATTACGTGATATTAGACGGAAAAAAAAAGGGACCGGGAGAAAAGGTTAACACAACGAGTCAAAAGAATTAACTTATCTACAGCTATAACACAAAAATAGAAAATCCACTTAATTAAAAGATTTTTAAAAAAAACATATAATCTTCTGTCTCATCTCACCACTGACTGTTATCTATTATAAATATTTGCCAATTGGACTTTTAGCTAAATGTAAAAAGACAAGATAGGTTTCACTTGCTGACAGGAAAAGATTTTGAATAGGCTGTACAGACATATTTGGAATGAATTTTTTCATTAAGTTACACAAAAGAATGTGATCAGTTGATATGGTATGACTACATATACAATGTATATTTTTGACATACTTTGTTTTAAAACAATCCAGTTTCCATCTACAGATCAAGGAACTTATCTGTCGTCTACGATACATGTTTTCATCCTACTTACTTAACTTTTCATGAATATTTTTCATTTCATCGTGTAAACCAAAACACCCAGTTTCTCTTTCTATCAAATTAAAATTAGAAAATTGTACTTTTTCTGCCAAGTGTGTGTGTGTGTGTGTGTGTGTGTGTGTGTGTGTGTGTGTGTGTGTGTGTGTGTGTGCGTGCGTGCGCGCGCGCGCGCGTGCGTGCGTGCGTGCGTGCGTGCGTGCGTGCGTGCGTGTGTGTGTGTGTGTGTGTGTGTGTGTGTGTGTGTGTGTGTGTGTGTGTGTGTGTGTGTGTTAGGGAGTGGTTCTCCTTCCTTTTTAATGTCAAAGTATATGTATACAAATTGAAGAAAAGCATTTTGCTTGGAAGAGTAAGAGCAGGAAAGACTTCAGTTTGTTCGTCCTTTAAAACATGTCGCAGTCACTGAGCAGATCGATCAACAATATACTAAATGATCAGACAGATCTAGCCGAGGCTAGGCAGAATATGAAAAAGTGAAAGTGAAATAGAGTTAGATTTTTTTTTTCGAGAGTGCTTGCTTTATTCGTCTATCGTGTGAATCAGCCTTTTCACCCTTGCTATTCCCCATCCTCCTCCCTCTTTTTCTATCTCCTGCTCCCCATATGTGTGTGTGTGTGTGTGTGTGTGTGTGTGTGTGTGTGTGTGTGTGTGTGTGTGTGTGTGTGTGTGTGTGTGTAACTCGTACAATGGCAATGTCAATCAAACAAACTTTTAAAGACTAGAGCGCCCGCGTGTGTGCCTATATCTACTCTCAGAAACTTTTGTTGCTGTTGCTGTTGTTGCTGCTGCTGTTGTTGTTGTTGGGGAGAGGGGGATGGGGAAGAAAGCCTTACTCTTTGAAATCAAGATCGGAAGGTAAAGCTCCTCTTTAAAAAAAAAAAAAAAAAAAGTATGCACACACACACACACACACACACACACACACACACACACACACACACACACACACACACACACACACACACATACACGCGCGCGCGCGCCCGTAAATTTCAGCCGGTTAACACTGTTTACCACCCAATTGGACTTATTTATTGTGACATTTCTGCTGCTGCCGTTGTTGTTGTTGTTGTTACAGTCATCAAATGGTTTGAGGTCCCTCCATTTCCCCTACTACCTTGTCACCGTCACCTATCCCTTGACATCGTCTGTTGTCGTTGGGGCACCCCTGATGAGCCAGCCACCACTCTCCTCCAGCAGTCCCTGTCTTCCACTGCCCGCTGAGATTCCGCCAGGTTCATTCCAGTCCACTCTCGGATATTGTCTTCCCACCTCTTCCTTTGTCTTCCTCTATTGCGGCTTCCTCTGACTGTGCCTTGCAGGACTGTCTTTGTAAGGCCTGCTGAACGGGGCACATGTCCGTACCACTTCATTTTCCGCTTCTTGACGACTGTGAGTAGGTTTTCGTGGGGTCCAATTTGCCTGATAAATTATTCTGCGGACTTCTTCATTTGTCACGTGGTCTGTGTAATTGATGCCCAAGATCTTGGGCCCTTACTACACATGTACGCTAAATGTTGCCACACGTACTTCTCCCAACCAGGCAAATTAAGCGCCTAACGCACACATACGACCTCGGTGTACTGTCTCAACCCAAATCCCAGACACCGGACATATCAAACTGCCGGTGACCCCAGGATCTGCTATTGTCCAAATGGATGTTGTGAACCTGTACGCACCACCCACCAGTCCCGATCCAAATCAAATCATGTTGTTGATGGCAGAGCCCCCAAGTGACAGGACACCGACAATGCCCATGTGAGGTCTTTCCCCGAAATCCCGTTCATTACAGTGCTGGAGAAAACGGTTGGAAAGGAGATACGTAGACTGAAGTCTGAGGCTGATAAGATCCACTTCACTGTGGTCTTCGTCGTGGGGGGTGATGGTTGGACGAGAAAGGACTTTGTAAGAAGACGTCAACGTGCGTCATGAGCAAGGCGGGGTGGGGAGGAGGCGGGGGAAGGGGGGAGAGGTGACACGTCAAACTTAAGGAGTGCCACCGAGTTTGGATATTCTATGTTGAGAGAGAGAGAGAGAGAGGGAGGGAGGGAGAGAGAGAGAGAGAGAGACGGGGTGGTAGCAAAAGATAGAGCGGTCAAGTGGACAAGAGAGAGAGACAGACGAAAGGAGTTAGGAAGGCGAAAGGGGAGAGGGGGGCGGGGGAGGGAGGGGGGGGGGGCTGAACTGACCCTAATTTGTATGGCCATGTTAATGCCGGTGAGCGAGTCTTCAAGCGTATCCAAGTCTGCCTGTTCTGGGAATCCCCACCTAGCAGAAGATGAACAGGGGAGGGAACAGGACAAACAGCGCTGATCGAGATTGGAGAAGAGCGAGGGAGGTACTTAGGGGGGTGAGGGTATGAGAGGAGAGGTTCGGGGCAGGCGGAGGGGGGGGGGGGGGGAGGGGGGGTAAGGGAAGCATGAGGTATAGCGCAGATGGAGATTGAGTAAGAGCGCGGCGGAGGGGGGGGGGGGGGGGGTTAAGTTAGGGATTGGGGTTAGGATTAGAGGAGAGTGAAGCTACTGTTGGCTTGGGATAAGACAGTAAGAGCGAGATCAAAGAGCAAGTGCTTAAAAGGATTATGACGATATGGGACCATTGTGGGGATGATGAATGAAGTGCACGACATAACTGCCTGGAGCTCTCTCTCTCTCTCTCTCTCTCTCTCTCACTACCTCTCTCACACACACACACACACACACACACCACACAGCACACGCACACACACACACACACATATATATTATATACAAGCGCTCGCACAGCACACGCGCTCACACACACATAAACACACACACACACACACACACACACACACACACACACACACACACACACACACACACACACACACGCACACACACACACACACACATACACACACATATATAAATACTATATATATATATATATATACATGTGTATGTGTGTGTGTGTGGTGTGTGTGTGTGT
>CM065720.1:62585648-62595648 GCA_033310375.1 Conus canariensis | reverse complement strand
AGGATTGTCCCGTCAGCTATGTCATTTCTGTCCTCCCCACCGTCCCTCTCCCTCACCCGTTCCCTGAAGGATTGTCCCGTCAGCTATGTCATTTCTGTCCTCCCCACCGTCCCTCTCCCTCAACCGTTCCCTGAAGGATTGTCCCGTCAGCTATGTCATTTCTGTCCCCCTCCTTCACCCGTTCCCTGAAGGATTGTTTCAGCAAGGCCACTGGATCTTGCTACAAGGCCATCCCAACGTACTTTTTTTTTTCTTGACTGACGTCAGTAGATCTTTGCATGATCCTATGGGCTTCCCTACGGCTTGATATCAATAATAATAATAATGATAAGTAATAAGTTGATAAGTAATATAATCATATGATCAGTGTGTCTCATTGACAGGTTCGTTAATAAGCAATACAATCAGTGTGTCTTATCGACAGATTTGTTAATAAGCAGTATAATCAGTGTGTCTCATTGACACACTTGTTGATAAGTAATACAAGCAGTGTGTTTCATTGACACATTTGTTAATAAGTAATACAATCAGTGTGTCTCATTGACACACTTGTTAATAAGTAATATAATCAGTGTGTCTCACTGACACACCTGTTACCAAGTAATATAATCAGTGTGTGTCATTGACACACTTGTTAATAAGTAATATAATCAGTGTATTACACTGACACACTTGTCAATAATTAATACAATCAACGTGTCTCATGTTTAGTTATTTGCGGTACCATCTCATTTCCATGGCTTGGATCTTTTTTTTTTCCAGATCCGCTGTGAGGGCCCATGTCATGACTTGCATGCCTACAGGAAGATGGAATATGCCAGCGCACGCAGGAGAAGCCTGGTCTTGCGTGTTAAGGAGATGTTCGTGTCCTTCCTAACAGGTCTTAATCTGGGCTGGGCTGTGGACGTCTCTACAACCCTTGAGAGGATTTCTGTTTGGGAGCCTTCGCTGCTAACAATGGATCCCAGGTAAGTGTACTGCTAAACACTTGGCATTCATTTCTGTTCTGAAAGAAGACCAATGCACTTGTACATGTTTCAGTTGCTGGATCCTTTTTCCCGTACAGCATTATAGAATACTAAACTTGCCATGGGTTCTGTTACATTTCAGCTCTCTTTTTCTGGTTCATGTAGCTTCATTCTCTTTTTCGTTTTGTTTTTCTTTTTCTTTTTTCCCCCCGAGGGAGAGGGAAGGACGCATGATATTTCTCTGCAATCCCACCATCATTATATCCACGGAACCTATCTTCCTGCTTCTTGTTCATTTTTTTTGAGTAGGATTATCAACACACATGTTTGATCACACACACACACACAGTGTGTGTGTGTGTGTGTGTGTGTGTGTGTGTGTGTGTGTGTGTGTGTGTGTGTGTGTGTGTGTGTGTGTGTGTGTGCGCGCGCGCGCGCGCGGGGAGAGGACAGAGACAAACGACGTAATTCACACACACACGCGCGCGCGCAAATACAGACACAAGACACAAAAGTTTTCAGATATTGTTTAATTTTCTAACTCTCAATCAGCAGACTACAAGCAACAAAACTGCTGTTTGAGAAAATTGATAATTCAATTTACGAAGTCCTGAAACCAATTATAAGGACCATTCATTCAAAGACGAATACCCAGAGACTATCATTTGAACTAGAATGGTAAATGCTGCACAGCAAATCATCTAAAAGTACATGTAATGGAATCAACATGCATAGTAGGCCTACATACTCGCGCGCGCATTAAACATCAGAACGCGCATGCTTTATGGCAAAAAAAAAAAAAAAAAAAATCGCAAGCATTAAGCGATGAAATTAATCAGGCTGATTAGAATGTAATCAAAGTTTATGAACAAAGCATGACTGGCGCAAATATGATTAATTATATTTCTGGTTTCCAACTCTCTCCCTTTCTTTGTGTATCACTCCCCTCCCCCCCCCCCCCCCCCCCCACCCCCACCAGCGTTCCGCTCTCCACCACAGAGAGAGAGAGAGAGAGAGAGAGAGAGAGAGAGAGAGAGAGCTCGCAGAAATACAACCAAAGCTTAAAAAAGAGGAAATCAGAGCGTATAGTTAATATTATGTACACGCTATGAAATATGACACGAAATACACAAAAACTCTCTCCACTCTCTCTTAACCCACGAGCGATTGATCTTTTCAACATTGTATTTACACGATTCTCGTATCGCTAACAAATCGAACGCATGACAAGCCCCCAACATAATGACGAACAGGGGCTACTGCACTGGTTTATGTATGCCATACATCACACATACGTACGCACCTACACTCTCCCTCTCTGCTACCGGTGAGGGATTTTCTGTTAAAGTCGCATTGTTGCATTGTTGTAGCAGTTTCTCAAGTGAGGTATAATGACAGCCCCCTTTTTTGTTTGGGTGGTGTTTCAAATGAATAAACACCATGAAGAGTCCTACCCAAAATATGACCATGATTTAAATCAATGACGCTGCAGAGTAAGACAAACATGAAGCAGACAGAAACATAGACAGAAGGAAGCGCGCATATGCACACACACACACACACACATACGCACGCGCGCGCGCGCGCGCCAGATTGCAAGCAACTTAAGAACTCGTTAACCATTGTGAACAGTGCTTGCTGTATTTCCTCAGTCCAGACTAACAGACAGACTTGCAGGAGAGACAGAAATATTTCTTTTCATCGCAGCAGCATATTACTGATGCCCCTAGAGACAATATCAGAGGAACAGACGACGTTGTTATTGGGAACATAGAGCTTCATGACGTTGGACGTCACAAGGAAAGCGCCAGAACTGACTAACGAGATTCCTGGACTTCATAAGGTACTGTGAACTTGGGTGAAGTCTCACCCGATGACGGGCCTAAGGTCTGCTTCAGCAGCAACAAACTAGCACGAAAACACAGCTGGATGTTTGATTCCCAAAGACACTGTTAACTGTGTCATAGACTGCTGTCCTCTCCCCAGTCAATTCATCATTATACGATCAAGAGCTTCATCATTCAAAATCGTCATTGCGCAGGCGCACCGCTGACATCTGAGGACAGTGACGACGATCTGTATTTGAAGAACAACTATGAGACACGGTGAGACAGTAATGGCTACCCCGGGCGTCGGGCATGTGGTGAATGCTGTGACCTGCCCTCCGGTCAAGGACATATTTTGCAATGATCTGCGGCGGAGGAATAGAAGTTCAACAGATTTTGCCAATACTGAATTGTCATGGCGACAGCCGGAAATTTCGCCTTGTGAAAGTACCAGTTTAAGTGGATGTTTATGTATCTTGCCAAGTGATTGGCTGAATCAGAAGGCACTGACCTATAAGAATGCAGCACACTGGTTGTCTAGTTTCGTTCAACTGTTGATAAAATGGCAGACGGCGATAAACTGTGCTTTCTTGATTCTTTGTCATGTAATACTTTACAGAATTTAGAATATTCGCCGATTGACCGACAAGTAGTCTTCTGCGGGGGCAAGAAGCAACTCCGGGCAAAAAAAATGTCCCGCCCTGTAGGATTTCACAGACCAAATGCACGTCAAAACATTATCGGACTGATTCTTCAAGGAGACTAGAACGCCAAAGTCGGAGAGGATGTTACATCTGTTTGCAGTACAAGTGTGGACTACACAGCAATGCAAGAAAAACTGACAGAGCCCTAGAACTTCTGGACGTGGCTCTTCTGTGGACAGTCTCTGGTCAGCAAAGACGCTTGGTCCGCTCAAAGCATCCAGGCGATGCACATGGCCTATGGAGACCACCACAGCCAAATCAACCACAGACTGATGAAAAAAAGCGTTTCTAGACAGCGTCAGCACCACAAGGCTAGATTCTTTCAAGAAACAGATGCTCGTAACGATCATAACTTGTTCATATGAATGACGTTTCATTTCCACTTAACAAAATCGAAAAGCAGAAAGTGACAAGCTGAAACATCCGGGGGTTGAAGAATCCTTCGAAGCTAAGTGATAATTTCACCCAAGTCCTCAGCGTAGGTGACGATGACTTCAACCTGAGACAGAGGTGAGCACCTACAGCACAGCGGTGACGGAGACGACGGACCAGACAGCTGAGAAACACTGGTCAGTGAAGAAGTTTTGGGTCACTAGGAAATTGCTGACATATTTGATGAAAGGAGAGAACTGAAGGACAAGAAACTCAGGGGTTGACAAAGGGAGCTAACAAACAAAACGGATAATGCTGACTTAATTAAGTAGGGAACTAAACAGCACGACGGTCAGCGTTGATGGAACGAGCACGCTCAGTGAAATCAACAGGAAGGTCAAGAACACCTTCAAGAAAGTGACTGGAGACTGAACCAGACAGCAGTGCGCTGACATTCAGGACAAGCAAGGGTCCACACCAGGAAAGCATGTCAGACCATAAAAGACAGTCACCAGACCAGGTCGCAGTGAACACCATCCAAGATAACTCTGGAACATTTCTTGCAGGAGAGCAAACACATCCTCAAACATTAAGTTGCAAAGTGAGACGACTGCAGGCGGAAATCTAAACAAATTTTAAATGAATGTTAGCGAACTGCCCAGAGAAACGTGGAAAAACGAGTCACAAAACAAAACACTACGCGTTTCGACCTCTTAGGTCTTCTTCAGGCAAGATACAAACAAATAGGACAACGAAAATTCACTCAGCTTTGATCGCTTCAGAGTTCAGCGCAAGGAAGGCGTTGAATTTAAGATTTGCTCAAACATTAAACCGAACATGCCCTAAACTGTGAACCATGACACCAAAGAGTATCCTGCAGTGCTTAATCGTCCGTATACTAAAACAAACAGGAGTAACCAATTCCCCAAACTTTAGTGGAAGCAGCAGTAAAGCCTTTCATGCAAGGAAAATTAGCAGCGTTAGACAACCAAGCAGGTGGAGATGCTGTCATCACAAATATCAATGACCCTTGGCAGACAGAAAAAATGGCCGACACAGTGGACACAAGTCTCCAGTACTCACACTCAGCAGGAGGGGAAAAAAGGGGACCGTCAGTCTTTCCAGTCACCAAGTTCAGTCATGCTGAAGGTTCCATCCAGTTGATTGAAACCACAGAAGATGATCATTGCGATAGAATCAGCAAATTTCAGGACAGGAAAAAACATGGTACTTGGTAGAGCATAGAATCAGCAAATTTCAGGACAGGAAAAAACATGGTACTTGGTAGAGCATAGAATCGGCAAATTTCAGGACAGGAAAAAACATGGTACTTGGTAGAGCATAGAATCGGCAAATTTCAGGACAGGAAAAAACATGGTACTTGGTAGAGCATAGAATCGGCAAATTTCAGGACAGGAAAAAACATGGTACTTGGTAGAGCATAGAATCGGCAAATTTCAGGACAGGAAAAAAACATGGTACTTGGTAGAGCATAGAATCGGCAAATTTCAGGACAGGAAAAAAACATGGTAGAGAATAGAATCGGCAAGATTCAGGACAGGAAAAAGCACGGTAGAGCATGTCTTCGATGTAAGAATTTTGTGTGAAAAACCACGAACAGCACCTGCAAGATCTGTATTATGTTTTCCTAAACTTCAAGATGGCGTTTGATGGGGTTATGAATTGCAGTGTTATGGGCCACCTTGATAAAATTCAATAGCAGTTCCAGCATCACTTAAATCATTGACCATGGACAAAATCGAAAACATAAACTCGTTGAATTAGCACGATTTTCGAAGGGTTCCAAACAACAATATGAACAAGACAAGGTTGCGATTTGAACAGACAAGGTTGCCTGCTCCCGCCCGACCTCTTCAACACATTCCTTCGTTCTTGAAAATTACAAAGGATTCGTCAGCAAATGGCAGAAGGTCAATTGCAAGTGACGTTTTGTCAGTGACATCGACGACCATGATGGCGAAAAAGAGCTGACCAGTCTTGTTGACGCTGTTACGGAACCGCTCGGACATACAACATCAGGAGTAGACAGTCCTTTCTTTCGCAAGATCTCAGAGGAACACACAAGATCGCACCAGAGGAAAAGATATAGTCTGGCGGTCATCAGTAATCCGTCAAGGGATTACAAAACAAACGCGGTGAAAGAAACAACGACCAGGAAAACACACAGAAACACAAAACGCCAAAGAATATAACATCCATAGCCCAATTCCCGTATGAAACGTTTATAGCATCATGAACATCACACTTGAAAAGCGCTCAGAAATAAACTCAACCACCCCACCCCTCATTAAGCATATCATATGTGTAAGCAAAGTGTAAAACAGATTCTGTCAGTCATTGGTTAGATACATATTGCATTCGACTGCAAAAACAAAAATCAACAATATTAATAATTTGAGTCAAAGTGCATCAGTCAATGCATATTGCAAATGATGAATCAAAATTATTGCCTCTACTGACATCCATACCTGATTGAAACGGAATTAGAAAAAAAACTGCCTACCGACACCTCAAACACTTGTACGTTGATCGAAATACATATTTACAAAATATCAAAATATCAAACAAATCTATGCAACAACGTGTTACCAGTCTGAATAATATTTCACACACACACGCGCGCATCTGCATACGCACACACGCACGCACGCACGCACGCACGCACACACACACACACACACACACACACACACACACACACACACACACACACACACACACCAATAAATTGCTAATCGGAGAAGGGTTTGACTTGGTCAATGAGGTTATTGCTAACAAAGTGTGTCTGTAAATAGAAAAAAAGATGCATCAAAGGAGGTGCATTGCGCAGTCACTTAGAATCACCCGTCACGTATATTTGCCGATGCTTTAACAATAACAGCGTTACAGTCGTCACCACACTTAGTGTGCTGTGTGATTTTGTCCTTTTATGAATAGACCATTCATTAAAAGCTATCAGTGTATAGTACAACATATCGGATAGAAACACACAATTACACACATAGCACGTGCGCGCACACAAACACACGTACGCACGCACGCACACACATACACACGCAAGCGCGTGTTCACGCACGCACATGTGCGTGTTTTCATACACACACACACACACACACACACACACACACACACACACACACACACACACACACTACGTACACACTTTCTGCCCTTAAGATCTATCTTGTTTTCTGTCAGACAGTAAAGCACACACGCACACAGACACACAGACACACACATACACACACACGCACGCACGCACGCACGCACACACACACACACAAACAAACAAATACACACATACACACACACACAAACACACACACACACATACACACACAAACAAACACACACACACACACACACACACACACACATACACACACACTACATACAGAGTTTCTGCCCATAAAATCTATCTTGTTTTCTGTCGTTATAAATAGGCAATAAAGCGCGCACACACACACACACACACACACACACACACACACACACACACACACACACACACACCCGCACACACACACACACACACACACACACACACACACACACACACACACACGCCCGCACGCACACAACACACACACCACACACACACACACACACACACACACACACACACACACACACCACATACACACACGCAAATCACACACGCACTTATTCACTAATTGAGAGAGAGAGAGACAGAGAGACAGAGAGAGAGAGAGAGAGAGAGAGAGAGAGAGAGAGAGAGAGGAGAGAGAGGTGTACAGTGACAGAGGACACCAAAACACCTACACGTCTCTTTTTTCAGTCTACAGCCGAGATATCACCGCCTCTTCCTCCCCAATCCCCCCGTCATCCTCCACCCTGCACGCCCCTCCCACACTATTCCCACACCCTTCCACCCTCCCTCTGTCTGTCCCTGCCTTCTGCCGACCCTCTCCGCCTCTGGCACTGCCGGCAGCGGTCCTGGCGTTGCGGCGCACCTGGCGGACGATGGTGATGATTTCCTCCACAGGCACCACGACCAGCACCACGGCCGCCATCAGGAAGCACCAGACCTGCAGCCCCAGCAACGGTCGTCACATGGTGTGTGTGTGTGTGTGTGTGTGTGTGTGTGTGTGTGTGTGTGTGTGTGTGTGTGTGTGTGTATGTGTGTGTGTTAGTGTGTTAGTGTGTGTGTGTGTGTGTGTGTGTGTGTGTGTGTGTGTGTGTGTGTGTGTGTGTGTGTGTGTGTGTGTGTGTGTGTGGAGAGAGAGAGAGCGGGAGAGAGAGAGAGAGAGTGTGGTGTGTGTGTGTAGAGAGAGAGAGAGAGAGAGAGAGTGTGTGTGTGTGTGTGTGTGTGTGTGTGTGGTGTGTGTGTGTGTGTGTGTGTATGTGTGTGTGTGTATGTGTGCGTGCTGTATATGTTATTTTCCGTACCCCTTCCATAGCGTGACTCCCACCTCGACTCAATCCAGCTTCCCCCCACAACCATCCAGACTTAGTCTGATTCCGCTGCAGCCCTGGCGCCGGCAGTCTACAGAAAGCGATTTTTTTTTTTTTTTTTTTTTTTTTTTTTTGCTGTCCTAATCTCTGCGCCACCTCAGAGGCAGTGCACCCACGCCGCTCATTCCGACACCCCATCCACAGCCACGGCCCAGTCGGCCCCGCCGCAGCCCCGGCACCGGCAATCCACAGGGAGCAGTCAATGTCAAGTCGTCAAGAGGCAACCCACCGGAGGAGACACTGCACTGCTGTCGAATCACTTCGGTGGTGTTCAGTGGCGCCTGTTCTGATCTAACATACGCAGGACACCACCTACTAAGCCCCCTACTGACGACAATAATTGCTTAGTCGCGGAGCCGGCGTGAGTGAGCTCTCCCTCCGGAGGGCGCCACCACGTCCGTCCAACGACAGCCCCCATGGACTCGCCGATACCGGTGACCCCGACGGAACCAAACCAAGGCCAGAGACGTGGAGAGGACATTAAAACCAAGGTCACCATGAGAGCAGGGCAAGAAGGGCCACAGAATTTGAGACTTTTTTTTTTTTTTTTTTTAATGCTGATCGATGAGAATGAGGATGATTAAGATGATGCTACGGATTTCCATTTTGGTCTGAGACTACATGACAGGGCTGTACTCTACGCTTCCTTTCATAATATATCCCGGCGTCAACCAGGCCCGAGAGATACAAGCACCTGCAGTGTTGGTCAAGAAATTTGAGCAACACTCTCAGAAACGCATCCATTAAGTGGATGAAACTCGACTGTGTGGTCCCAGTCTTCCCAACTGAGTCCGCAGCAAACTCAACTCTGGATAGGAGCCGGTCGGGGCAGAAAAACCTACATGACTCTGATAGGATTCGAACCCACGACCTCCCAGCCGGGAGTCCGCGACGCTAACCACTTCGCCACGGCGGCTGGTGAGAGCGATTAATATTAGCTAAGTCGTCATACGGCAACCCACCAGAGGAGATACTGCGTGTGAGTCACTTCGGCTGTGTTCTGTGGGGGTTTTTTATTTTCATTTTTTTTTTAAATTCCCGATTCAATATATGCAGTAAATCACCTACTAAGCCTTTTTCTGACAATGAGCACTGATCAGTGCATGAAAACTGATCAGAGCATTGCTGAGGAAGAGTCCCAATGGTCCACACAGTGACAGCCCCCATCAACTTACCATCACCGACCATTCTGACACAAATTTACCAAGGGCACAGACATGGGGAAGGAATACAAAACAGATCATCACTACAGCAAGTCACAAAGGGCCATGAATTTCAGACTTTTTATGAATAATTAACAAAGATAATAAAGATTGTTCTGCAGAATTCCGTTCTGGTCCTAGACTACATGAAAGGACTTTTCTCTGTTTTTCTTTTCATGACTTATTGCAGCGTTAACCAGGCCCGAGAGATACAGACACCTGCAATGCCGGTCATTTGAAATTTGGTGGATACAACTCGATAGTGTGTTCAGTGTATTCAGCTCTGCGTAGGAGCGGACTCATACTCGGACTCGAATCTAACTTTAATTGTCACATGAACCCACGTGGGCGTACAAGCAAAGTGAAAAAGAAAAATCAATGGCCAGCTTCCGAGCGTCTTGCCTTCTCATTGGTTACCTAACAACGCAGAC
>CM065720.1:62578148-62580648 GCA_033310375.1 Conus canariensis | reverse complement strand
ACAAAGGAACGACCTCACATACATACAAACAAAGGAATTACCTCACATACATACAAACAAAGGAATTACCTCACATACATACAAACAAAGGAACGACCTCACATACATACAAACAAAGGAATTATCTCACATACATACAAACAAAGGAACGACCTCACATACATACAAACAAAGGAACGACCTCACATACATACAAAGGAACGACCTCACATACATAGAAACAAAGGAACGGCCTCACATACATACAAAGGAACGACCTCACATACATACAAAAAAGGAACGACCTCACGTACAAACAAAGGAACGACCTCACATACAAAGGAACAACTTCACATACAAACAAAGGAACGACCTCACATACATACAAACAAAGGAACGACCTCACATACAAACAAAGAAACGACCTCACATACATACAAACAAAGGAATGGCCTCACAAACAAAGGAACGACCTCACATACAAACAAAGGAATGGCCTCACATACAAACAAAGGAACGACCTCACAAACAAAGGAACGACCTCACATACAAAGGAACAACCTCATATACATACATACAAAGGAACGACCTCACATACAAAGGAACGACCTCACATACATACAAACACAGGAACGACCTCACATACAAAGGAACGACCTCACAAACAAAGGAAAGACCCCACATACATACAAGCAAAGGAACGACCTCACATACAAACAAAGGAACGATCTCACATACAAACAAAGTAACGACCTCACATACAAACAAAGGAATGACCTCACATATAAACAAAGGAACAACCTCACATACAAACAAAGGAACACCTCACATATATACAAAGGAACGACCTCACATACATACAAACAAAGGAACGACCTTACAAACAAACAAAGGAATAACCTCACATACATACAAACAAAGGAACGACCTTACAAACAAACAAAGGAATAACCTCACATACATACAAACAAAGGAACGACCTCACATACAAACAAAGGAACGACCTCACATACATACAAAGGAACGACCTCACATACATACATACATACAAACAAAGGAATTACCTCACATACATACATACATACAAACAAAGGAATTACCTCACATACATACATACATACATACATACATACAAACAAAGGAATTACCTCACATACATACAAACAAAGGAACGACCTCACATACATACAAACAAAGGAACGACCTCACATACAAACAAAGGAACGACCTCACATGCAAATAAACAAAGGAACGACCTCACATACAAACAAAGGAACGAACTCACAAACAAAGGAACGACCTCGCATACAAACAAAGTAACGACCTCGCATACAAACAAAGTAACCACCTCACATACAAACAAAGGAATGACCTCACATATAAACAAAGGAACAACCTCACATACAAACAAAGGAACGACCTCACATACAAAGGAACGACCTCACATACACACAAACAAAGGAAGGAGCTCACATACAAACAAACAAAGGAACGACCTCACACACGCCCCTACCGACGACAAGCGCCAGACTGGTAGTCTTGACCCAGATGATGGTCATGAGGGCGCCAGGGAAGCAGGGCGTGGTCAGGATGAAGCCGCACATCATGATCCAGTTGAGGTCCATGCCTGTGGCCATCACCAGCAGGCCCAGCGGCACCAGGCCCAGGGTGACCCACAGGATGACCCAGCTCTTCAGAGCCATCAGGGAGTTCATGTACAGGTGGTACTCCCCGTGCACGCTGCATCTGTGAGAGAGATGGGAGGTTGAGTGGGGTGGGGTGGAGGGAGTGAGTGAGAGAGAGAGAGAGAGAGAGAGAGAGAGAGAGGTGTGTGTGTGTGTGTGTGTGTGTGTGTGTGTGTGTGTGTGTGTGTGTGTGTGTGTGTGTGTGTGCGTTGGTAATTTTTATTGACTTGTAAGAAAATAAGCTTTACCTCTGGAATACAAAAAAAATGTGAATACCACAAGGGAAATCCCACCAGTTTGACCTGTCACGGCATATACAAACTTACGTTTAATCACCTGAACTGGCTATCTGACAGATTAGCGGATGGTTCCATTTTTTCTGCTGTGGTATTCAAGATAATCAGACTATCCACCTGTCTGCCCGTTTCCGTAATACTTGTCTTTTGTGGTGCCTTACCTTAAATAGACTGTTGATTTCCGATGTTCACTCTCTTGATTGTAATACAATGGTTTACCGCTTTTCTTCTGCAATCGCGTTTATGTCTGTCATTCGTGTGTGTTTCTCAGCTGTAAAGTGACAGCATGAACAATGAAATACACGGAGACACAACAAAACATGCATTGGGAACGTACCCATATGTCTTCTGACCGGAAGGCCCTGGATTTGTGCGCAGGCGCACTTCGTCCTCCTCACAATGGCGGCATTCGGAATAAGGGATACACTTACAGAGGTCAGAGTTCAGCTTGCCTGGCCTCATTTCTTTAGCATTGGCCGGCTCCTCGTAGGACGGTTTGACCAGGCCGCACAGAAGACAGCAAGAGGCAGCCAGGTACTT
>CM065720.1:62550648-62568148 GCA_033310375.1 Conus canariensis | reverse complement strand
TTTTCCCCACCCCAGGTGACCCAGACCACACCTGCATCCACGTCCCCCTCGCTGAGAGCCCTGGTGGCGTTGCGGGCCTGGTAGTCGAGGTAGGCGAATCCCACGGAGGTGCCGATGGTGGAGGGGACGGCGAACCAGATGTAGGTGGCGGCGAAGAAGCCCAGCACACCCTGGGTGGGTTTGGCGGCAATCCTGGACTGCCAGGACGCCTGGTCGCAGAACGTGATGGAGGCGGTGGCGAAGCTGCCCTGGAGAGGCAAGAGACACGGGTCATTGATCATGTCTTGGGAGTAATAAGAACATGCGTGAAAGTCGAATGTAAACAGGCGCGGAATTGAAGCTAGAGAATGACAGAGAGGTGAATAGAACAGTTGAAGTTTTATCTTAGATGTGTCACAGTGCGTTCTAGTCCATACGAGCTATGCTGAGCCATAAGACCACAGTGCGCAGTGTTCTGAAGATGGTTAACTGCATGATTAACTAAGCTGAGGAGATTTGGGAAGAGAGACGTCAGGACAGGACTTCGTTGGAGGAAGACCTGCGCTTTGTAACCCACCTCATTGCTCTGGCGTTGGGTACCTGGCTTACATTGTGCTGCTACCACAGTGGCGAGCGCGAGCGCGCGCGCGCGTGCGTGCGTGCGTGCGTGCGTGTGTGTGTGTGTGTGTGTGTGTGTGTGTGTGTGTGTGTGTGTGTCTGTGTCTGTGTCTGTGTCTGTGTCTGTGTGCGTGCGTGCGTGGTGCGTGCGCGCGCGTGTGTGTGTTTGTGTGTGTGCGTGCGTGCGTGCATGCGTGGTGCGTGCGTGCGTGCGTGTGTGTGTGTGTGTGTGTGTGTGTCTGTCTGTCTGTCTGTCTGTGCGTCTGTGTGAGTGCACATGTAAGTGTGTATGAATGAGTATGTCTATGCATGTGGTCCACACGCATGTGTGCGTGCGCGCACGCGTTTACGCATGTGGTTGGTTATACGTCCGAACAGCTGTTCAGAAGATGGTGTAAGTTATGACAGATTTAAAAACAGATAAATGAATGAACAAATGAATGAGTTTCCAGTTCAGTACAGTTTCTTGGGACCACATGTTAAGAAGCCTCGAGGCTTTTTCATGTTCCAGTCGATCTGACAAACCATACAGTGGAGTTAAGTACATTCGCTCGCGAGTTAGCCGAGAGGTAGAATGTATAGATTACAATTAAAATTAACATGCAGTATATCCTTTATCATGTAAGGCTTTTAAGCAATTATTACTTTTTTCATGATCAGGTTTTATTCTAAACGTTTTGTTTTAAGTTCTGTCACTGAAACAATTTGTTACGAATATTTGTCTTAGAACAATTGATAAATGGTTTGCCAGTGGCATTCTTTGTCAGGTCAGAATAAGGTTTTGCGAAAAATTTTCTCTGGATTGATGATGCCTATGCTGTTTAGTATTTTGAATCAGGTCTTTTCTTATTCTCGGAATTTTAATGATGGTAAGTCAGGTATCTTCCTTCTTTCTGCGCAAGTTTCTTCTTCATAATTTGCATGCTATCAATAAGCCTTGTTACCTTTCTCTGACCTTTTTTTCGATAGCCACAGACAGCTTTTTACATAGTGGATGCCAAATGACATTTCTGTATTGTAGATGAGGTCTTACAAATATTTTGAATAATCTTAAAGATATATCACTGTCCCTACATGTAAATGTTTCATGACTCGATTTGCCTTTGCATGCTTTCTTTAAAAAAATATGACTATCAAATTTTAGGTGCTCGTGAAACATCGGACACTTTGCTTATAGTTGTCTCTTTGTCAGGGAATCAATAGTATAGTCATTGCGAGGATCATTTTTGTCAATATGTAGCATGTTGTATCTATCTGCATTAAACTAAAGATTCCATGTTCAGTCCACTTGATCAATGGCAGCCGAATGAATGGACGAGACGTATTTTGATCTCTTGCTCTTTTCCAGGCAAGATGAACGACATTCATGGAAAGCAAGCTTCTGTTTGTCTTGTCTTACTACTACAGAGTCTTAGTAAGTCTCAGTTATAATGAAGTCATTCTTCAACTGATGACTTTTCTAACCGAGTTGCATCCCTTGGTAAGGCAGCCGACAACGTATTTCACAAGGTCAAGAATGGGTGCTTACCAAAACAGATTATGGACTGTTGAGCTGTACAATGAAAGAGTCACTGAGAAAGAGTAATGTCCAATGAATTGACCGTTCCGCTTCCATCTGTCTGGATCGATGCTGGCGTAAAACTTGAGCACTTAAAAGGGGGCTGGAAGAACCAGAGTCTACTGTACGACACAACAGGCTACAGACGACTCGGCCAACAATTCACTGCAGGCCACGCAGAAACATCGATATTCGTCGACAACAAACGATTGACAGGGGAACCCTTCACGTTTCTTGGGACACTTCAAGAATGGAACTGAAACTGAAACTGGAACTGAAAGACCAGATTTCTGAACGTGTGATCATGTCAAGGGACGTAACCAAGTACGCCTGTTGTAACGTGAAAGGGACACCGTACAGTCCCTTTCTGTGAAAGTGGGACGCCTCCTGCTTCTCTGGTCCCTTCAATGAGCAAGCATTGCCGGAACGTTCTTTCCTTTCTCTTTTGAACCCTCGAAAATACAATACTCTACACAACTAACATGGCCGAAGGAGAGAATTCTAGGAATCGATTTTGAAACATGTGACGATCGAATGACAGAGAGGGGTTTGAGGTTGTTGATAGGGGAGGGGGGAAGTCAGACAAAAACACCGGAGGAAGCGGCGGGGGTGGGGGGTGGGGGTGGGGGTAAACAGGCGGGGTTCAGACTGAGAGAGGAAAGGGCGAGGGTGGGAGGGGGGCGAGATGGGAGTTTGAACAACAGAGGAGAGGGTACTGGAGAAGGAAGTAGAAGGGTGGGGTGAACAAGCGATATGCTGTGACGTTAATCGTTGGTCGACTGACCGTAGCCTTGATATTTTCTTCGCCCCTCCATCGCCACCCCCCCCCCCCCCCCCCCCCCCCCCCCCCCCCCCCCCTTGTTTGTTTGTGTTTTTTTTTTAAAGGAGAAAGGGGAGGGGCTAGCTCACAAGCTGCTTGATCGTCATTTCACGCCCTCTCCCCGTCGTTATTTTCCCTACTCCCCCCCCCCCCTCCCTCTCTCTCTCTCTCCACTTGATACGAAACAATGATTTCCCCTAACAGACTTCAATATAAAGATCCTATTAGAGTACATTTTGAGGGGTCCGTGCACTCTTTTTCCCCATGCCAAAATTGCTGCCGTTTGGCGTAAAAGAGCCAGCACGACTTAAAGACAATTCATTGAATCTTGGCTGATCAAAGGTCTGGCTACCATCACACCAGCGGGTCTTAATGGCAAAGAACGATTTTCTCTATGACCCCAGTCTGTTGGTGTTACCTATTTGAAATCCATATTGCATCGGCTGATGTGTGTGTGTGTGTGTGTGTGTGTGTGTGTGTGTGTGTGTGTGTGTGTGTGTGTGTGTGTGTAAATTCCGGACTCCCTCCTCCCTTCCCCTCCCCCCTCCCCTCCATCCCAACTCCTAAATTTCACTGCCGGGAGAGCGTCTGATCATGATAGGGTGTTGTTTTATTTCATTTCATGTTATTTTATTTCATTACATTTCATTTCATTTCATTTATCTTTATGTCATTTCATTTCATTTCATTTTCTATCCTGTAGGGAAGCCCATATTTTGTGTTCACCTATCCAAAAAAATGGATTATTACACTGAACTTTGGCAAAGGCAACTCATTTGTTTCTATAGGCCTACTCTTGCACACGGTCTCATCAGGATGATCATTTATTGTTAAAGTGATGATTCTTTCAAATACGCTTCAAGAGAGAGAGAGAGAGAGAGAGTTACGGTACCTGAACGGCCCAGATGACAGCGCCCTCGGACCAGAAGGTGAGGTAACTCCGGTTCTGGTTGCCCTCCGGGCCTTCCAGGCACTTGATGCGGTGATACATCCCGCTGAACCCCCCTCCGTCCACCCCCTCATCCGGCTTGTAGAACACCTGTGGATACCAAGACAATTCAAGTCAAAGTCAAAGTCAAGTCATGTTGTTTACAGTCCAGCCGACCTCAGAGGCCACTCCTAGGCGGCAAACGAAAGCAAATTAAAGACGGTACTGATGATACCTAGACACTTCATCTTACATACAAGTCCTGAAATTAAACTAAAGAAAGCATCTAAATAGGAAATGTATCAGAAGGCATGTTTCCATTAGTTCTGAACAAAATAATTATATTGATCTAATTCAGAAAAAAAAATAAATAAATAAAATAAAAAACTAAAAACTAAACTGAACATGCCAAACAGGAAAGTAAGAAAATCAGTCAAAATGTCGATCAGCCGGAACATCTCGGAGCAAGGTCTGCTTGGAATATCCAGTATGTTTTGAGTAAGGCTGTATAGGTTTGTGTGTGTGTGTTGTGTGTGTGTGTGTGTGTGTGTGTGTGTGTGTGTGTGTGTGTGTGTGTGTGTGTGTTGTATTCAAAATTCATTCATTGCTGCTGCATTACAGCGGCGTTGGAAGATATTCTGCATGGGAGTGAGGAAAGGAGACCGGGGGGAGGAGGAGGGGGGGATGGTTAAGGGATGGTGGAAGGGGGGGGGGGGGGAAGCAGTCTCAACTGGCCAGAAAAATCACTGCAGTATTCCAAATTTTTTTATGAAAGCGAAGTCGGAGTGAGAGGGGTGAGGGGGGGCGGGGTGTGTGTGTGTAAATGACCCTGAGAATTGCTGCAGTCTTCCAAATTTTCATGAAAGCGAGGTGGGGGAGAGGGGGGGGGGTGTTCTTCTTCCCCATTTCTATGAAAGAGTGGGTGGAAGGGTGGAAATGGGCGTGAAAAGTCTTGTTAAAGCGGAGGGGCGAACGAGAGAGAGAGAGAGACAGAGTGGGGGGGAGGTGGGGGGGGGGGGAAGGAACTCGTCTTGGTAAATTCTTGGTAAAGCGGGAGTGAAGGTGGGGGTGAAGGGGAGGGGGGTTCTTGTAAAGCGGAAGGATTGATGGGGGGTGGGGTGGGGGGTCTCCTGACTTTTCGTAAAAAGCGTTGCCAGTGCACATTTTCACAATACTACATGGGTATGTTTGTATACTTACATACTTATGCACATTCATAGTTGTTTACATTTACATATAGCACCCTTGCAAGAACACTGTTGTCAACGGTGTATGTCTCTCTCTCTCTCTCTCTCTCTCTCTCTCTATATATATATATATATATATATCTATATCTATATATATATATATATATATATATATATATAGCATTCTTCTTAAAACCGAAAAGGCAGAGGAGTCAAATTACCACTTTCCGCAGTCACTGAGGAGAAACAACCAGGTTTCGAAATATCGGTATCTGACCAGGAGTTATATGTTAGTGGGTTTCCTCCCCATTGGAGACTGTCTCCCTCTTGGAGACTATAAGCTTGCTGAAGGCTCATTTTGAGAAGCATTTATTTTATTTTTCCCCATTCACCCACTCAAGCACATACTGTTAATTAGGTAGAATGATCTACCACTGCAGATATGTATGCTTATCATCCCCTATTTCTTCAATCTAAGACATAAGAGCAAGCTTTGTTTATAATTGAATATATATATATATATATATATATATATATATAAGGAGTCATAAGATATATATATATATATATATATATATATACGTACCTACGGTGTGTGTGTGGTTTGTGGTGTGTGTGTGTGTGTGTGTGTGTGTGTGTGTGTGTGTGTGTGTGTGTGTGTACATAACATAATAATAATAATAATAATAATAATGTATAATACTTATATAGCGCATTTCTTGTTGTACAACTCAATGCGCTTACATCCACCATTTGCACTTATTCATACAATATTCATGCACACAGCAAAAAGAAAATACACAATGGCAGACGCACCTACATGCATAAACTGTCTCACCGAACTAGTTGTGGAGGAATTTAAGAGAGATCTAGTCATCTACAGAAGAGAATAGGCTTTTTTGAAGAGGTAAGTTTTGAGCTGAGATTTAAAAGAAGAAAGAGTAGGCTGATTACGAAGGTCTTCAGGGAGGGAGTTCCAAATAGAAGGTGCTCTAAAACTGAAGGCTCTTTCGCCAACAGATTTCAGAGAACGCTTAGGGATTTTCAAAAGTTTTTGTGAAGAAGAGCGAAGGGTACGAGAGCTTTGGTAGGTGCAGAGAGAAGAAGAGAGATAGTGAGGAAGAGATTCATTGAAGTGGCGGAAAGCAAGAACTGCCAGTTTAAATTGCCACCGATACCGTATGGGAAGCCAGTGCAGTTCGATCAGCATGGGAGTGATGTGCTCACACCTCCTCCTCTTCAAAACAAGTCGTGCAGCGCTATTTTGGACTCTCTGCAGCCGAGCAATCTGTTCTGCGGGAAGCCCAGCATAAACAGAGTTGCAGTAGTCCAATCTTGACATCACCGTGGCACAGACTAGCCTGACAGCTACTTCCCTGGACATAAAGCGTCGGATGGAAGCAATACGTCTCAGCTCTAAAAAGGATGAGCGACAGACTACAGATATTTGATTCTGCATGGTCAGACACTGATCAATGGTAACACCAAGGTATTTGACAGAGTTACTGAAAGGCAATTCAGTACCATCAACAACCATTGACTCTGACTCAACGAGTTTGAGGCAGGAGGAGGTTCCAACGGGCATGACTTCAGTCTTTTCACAATTTAATTTAAGCTTATTACTTGTCATCCATTCCTGCACACTGCTGATACACCGAGACACCCCAGATTGAACAGAAACAAACTCATCAGGTGTGCCACTCTTAGAAAGCTCAGTGTCATCAGCATACTTGTGAAAATCACAATCATGGTCCGAGATAACATCTGACAAGGGCTGTGAGTACAATGTAAACAACACTGGGCCCAATACTGACCCCTGTGGTACTCCATACAAAAGAGGTGACAAAGTAGACCTTACACCACCCACAACCACCGCCTGTGACCTATCTCTGATGTACGATTCGAACCACTGGAGAACTATCCCATCAACACCAAAAGTGACCCTAAGCCTTTCAAGTAAAGTAGTGTGATCTAGCGTATCAAAGGCAGCACTCAGATCAAGCAAGGCTACGAGAGAAACAAGTACTACCTACATATACACACACGTATAAGCATGTGCATACATATCTACACTCATCACACACGTACGACAAGCAAACATAACTTACACTAGTGAACAGTGACAATGAGACAAGTACAACGGAGTATATACGTGAAAAGCATTTATCTCAAGAGATGCTTTTATTGTTACATTGTAGGCCTACATATTATTCGCACACGAAGTGTTTCGTGATGCATTTCTAAATGTGACGATGGTAATGGACCATAAATTTATGTTGTTTTTTGTTGTTGTTGTTTTTTTACATATCCATTTTCTAACTTCCTTATGCTGCATTTTTAACTTCGTTTTGCGTAGCATAAGATTTTCGACAGCTTCCCAAACATTCAGTTAAAGCTGAATAGTAGGCTCCTTTTTCCACACAAACATGGCAACACATTTTCCAACGGCTTATATAAATATTTTTAAGTATGTACATTTGTTTTAAGCTCCCCCCCCCCCCCCCCCCCCTTTTTTTTTTTTTTCTTCCCGAATCTTCTCTGTTTTAGGTTTAATTTGCCTACTTCAAGTGTATATAATCATATATCTGCGGATCTTTTGATTTGATCAATACATTACCTGTTTATGTTCTTCCATCGTTGTCAAACAAAACCAACTCAACATTCAATACTATGTGATGGATCGATCTGTCCGACATTGAACAGTCATCTTGTTCAACTACAGGGTCTGACGACGATTCAAGAAAAGGTCAGCAACGCTAAGATTTGGTTAATTATTTCCCTTATCTTTTATTACAAGAGGGAAAATCAGTTTCATGTACACATGTTGCATTGTTGGAGGCGATTTAAGGGTTTGTTTTTATTATCTGTCAAACATTCGATTTATACTGACGAGATGACCGATTATCGAAATGATCATTAGATACTGATGATTCTTGTGAGTGACCATCATATCGAACTCAAGTACATGCTAAGAAACAATTCCCCCCCCCCCCCCCCCCCCCCCCTTTTTTTTTTTTTTTTTTGGTTTTGCTTTTGTTATTATCAGATGTTTAACTATGTACCTTACCCATATTTAAAAATTGACAAGAAAACTCACTGTAGAAAATCCCAGTAGAGACAAAAAATGAACCTGGATGCATGTCTAAGCGATTTCTCATTTTCATGTCTGGAATGTATGTATGTGTGTTGCATCTCATATCCATAAGCAAGAGGCTTAACACAATTAAATTCGTGGAATAGAGTGTGGGCGGGAGGGGGGGGGGGAGAGGTGAAGCGGCGAAGAGAAAGGGGTGGGAGGGTGGCGGACAATCTCTCTCTCTCTCTCTCTCTCTCTCTCTCTCTCTCCCCCCTCTCACACACACACACACACACACTCTCTCTCTCTCTCTCTCTCTCTCTCTCTCTCTCATCTGACTGCCACTCCACTGAGCTAGTGCCGTCCTTCCGAAAGCCTTCAGAAGCTCTTGCTTGGTGAGGCAGTTAATAATGTTTACATTTCCAGTGCTCCACACATCATCACCATGAATTAGGGAAAATTGTTAGTGTCAAAACATCAAAATCGTGGTACGAGTTCTAAAAGCAATGAATTTCATCACGAAAATAGAAAACTTACAGATAAACATAATTTTCAACCAGGAAGATGTCCCCTTTGGGGATGCCTGGGGTTCTTTCAAAATAAATTGTTTAAATTGTGTTCGTGCTATCGGAAATTCCGTGAAATTTCCTCTGTTCTATCATTCTCATTGACGCTCTTTTTCCTACTTGACTGTCGTCCACTGTCTTTCTGCCCTTGTGGACCGTTTATCTGTCTTCGTTTTCAGAAAATGTAAACAGAGAGTGTGGAAGAGCAACATCAAATTCCACACAAAATTCCGGCTCTACAAGTCTCTAGTGGTCTCCATCCTGTTATATGGCTGCGAGACAGGGACACTGATGGCCGAAACAGAAAGAAGAATCCAGGCGTTTGAGACCAGGTGCCTGAGGAAACTACTCCGCATCTCCTACAAAGAACACAAGACCAATGATTATGTGCGGAACCTGGTCACCAACCTAGTTGGGCCCCACGAACCACTCCTGGCAACTGTCAAACGACGGAAGATGGCATGGTTTGGCCAGTCATTCGTCACAACACCCTCTCCAAAACCATCCTACAAGGTACCGTTGAAGGAGGGCGCAGACGAGGACGGCAGAGAAAGAGCTGGTCCGAAAATATAAAGGACTGGAACAAGATGACCATGCCAGATCTCCTCAAGACAGCCACCAACTTCTAGAAGAGCCTGGAGAGAAACGGCGGCTGCCTCATCACGTCCCCCAAACGACCCCAGCGGTCAGGGGAATGACTGACTGACTGACTGACTGACACATATCTTATGTTCTTTTGATGCATTTACAACATGCCAGCTTTGTTGTTGTTGCTGCTGTTGCTGCTGCTGCTGCTGTTGTTGTTGTTGTTGTCGTTGTTGTTGTTGTTATCGTTGCAATGTGGGGACTAGGTAGTGCAACTGCATACACAGTCCACAGTGGACGCTAGCTGTCCATCCTACACAGTAATGCACATTCACATGTGGCCTCTTACGCATGTTTGTGGCAATAAATGAAGGAAAATTCCTGGCGTCTTTTCCTATGGCTTTGTTTCATGTCAGCCTGAAGGACATCAACAGATCATTTATCATGTTATGAATGTGACGTTTATGATGAAATACACAGATGGTTTTCTCTTTTTTTTTTGTATTGTTTTGATTTTTTTAAGGGCAGGAGTTCTGTTCTCTGAGGGGGCAACAACAACAGCAGCAGCAACAACAACAACAACAACAACGACAACAACAACAATCGCCACTACCACTAATGATCCATCATCATCATCATCATCATCATCATCATCATCTATCATCATCATCGTCGTCGTCGTCGTCGTCGTCGTCATCATCATCATCATCATCATCATCATCATTATCATCATCATCATCATCATCGTCGTCATCATCATCATCAAGGAGGTATCACTGTATTAACTAGTTCCACTTAGGTTTAATGTCCACACTCGTCACACGTGCATTGGGCTTTAGCAGACGGGCGTTCCCTGCACGCTACACCCCCTCTGACCAGCCACAAGCCTTGCGTGGCCAGTGGCCGTACAAGATGAAATGAAACGCATTGATCAATGTGGCAAGAACTGAAGGAAACGGTGGGAGTGGGTGCTCAAGCACACGACATGGCAAATACCTGACCTATGCACTAAAGCCGACCTTTGGATCACAGCTTATCTCTGTAGCGAAATCGGCATTTAAAGCATCACCAGCAATGTGATGCTATTTGGTCTCGATGCCGATTTTGACCGGGGATTTTGTTAATATGGATCGGGTAGTTTCCCTAGTTTGGGTCCTGATGCCGATTTTGACTGGAGATTCTGTTGATATTGATCGGGTAGTTTCTTTTGTTTGGGTCCTGATGCCGATTTTGAGATGTAATTTGCTTATACAGCTCGGGTATTTTTCCCAATTTGGGATAGCTATGTGTTAAGAGTTTTGCCCTGCAGAGGGCAAACAGGGTTACTGGGTCTAAAGAGTCCTTCCAGGGCAAACGGATCGTCGCTTGATGTGATGCAATCACATAGGCCTTTTGCACTAGTCCTGTGGAGGACCTTTCATGTAGCAGAGTACCTGCAGAGTTGATTCCTTTGATTTTGTAGTTTCCCCATTAAAGATAGACATCAACGCATTTCACTTTTTCTATTTTCCTGTCTAACTTAACCTGACTATTAAGACTCCAAGACAGAGATGACAGCCGGTGAAAATTGCGTATAAGTGAGCCAGGTATCTTCCTTTCCATGGCTGCCAAAACTGGTATTCAAAATATATCATTTTCACGAAACACGGCATTGAAGAGGTTTGCTTGCGGCTTTGGAAAACAAGGTTTGTATGCCAAATATACATCAATTGTCATACACAAATATTACTTTACAGAAACTCTAGCGTTTTCGTTGCAAATAATCGCTTTTCTTTTGAAAGCTGGATGATTTCTAGTAATGGAGCGATTGCGCATCACAAATGACATTTTCATGTGATTTTACTGAGTAACTCGCTTTCTTCTCGCACTGTCGTAAGAGTAGCCGGGAACAACGTAAATATTTTTGATTCATGGACATACAGATGAAGAATTGTCTGAAGTACACATTTTCCAGTAATCCCTGGATATAAAAAGGAACAAACTGACATAATTTTGTCTATCACTGTTGATACACTTATGACGTGAACTGCTACTAATGATCATTTTGTCTCTTTTGTGAAAGTCCAGTTGATTAAATGACCGTGAGAATTACTGACGTGAAATAAACTCCAGGAACGTTCGATTTCGTTATCTGATGATTGTGATTCTCGAACCACTCGTGTGGTTGTCTCACGACAGCTTGAAAATTTTCTCTGTCCCTCCGGCAGTAAATGGGTACCTAAATCAGTTTAGGGGAGGCTAAAGCGGCAAAAGGAGATATGCGGGGTCTACCTTCCCTAAGGCTATGCCCCGGACATGTTGGCGTATCTCTGAAGAGGTCCACGAGGGGAGCGTGTCATTGGTCCCAAGGTCCATTGGTCCCAAGGTTCGTTGGTCCCAAGGTTCATTGGACCTTGGGACCAATGACACGACCCCGTCCACGAGCCCTATGGACATTAAGCTATAGGGCTTTTAACCTTTTCCTGTAACTCCCCTTGATAATATCACGTTCAACTGAATCGTATTTGTCATTCGGAAGCACTCTTTTCATCATGGCCATTATTCTGTCCATGAGAATAGTTACCATGTAGAGGTTTTGGTGCTACAGGTTGTGTGTGGTTTTTTTCAAGCCGAACCGAATGGCATCCCTTTCTTTCTTTAATTTTCTTTGGTCAGTGTCTGTTTCTATCCTCGAGCGTTTTTTCGTATCTTTCCAGTGAGCATGCAGCCGCATGTGCAACTGCCTGAACGTTTGTTTGTTTGGTTGCCCTGGGTGACCGTACCGCGTCATGCTGGCAACGGGCATGCATGCGTGCCGATCTTGGCGCTGACGTGGCGTTGTTTGGGCAGATGTGGGTAAGCTTGACTACAGACTGACAGCGGGGCGGGGGTGGTGTGAGCCGGTGCCAATGTACGCGGAGTTTGCTGTAACCATCGCGAATAGCTACTATTTGGGGCTTCGTCCCGGGCGCAGTCAAGCGGGTCAGAATGTGTTTTTCTCTGTCTTATAGCGCTGTCAGTCTGTCTGTCTGTCTGTCTGTCTGTCTCTCTCTCTCTCTCTCTCTCTCTCTCTGTCACACACACACACACACACACACACACACACACACACACACACAGATAGACAGACAGACAAAGAAAGAGATAAAATGAGTGACAGAAAGAGAGAGAAAGAAAGAGAGAGAGAGAGAGGAGATAAAGAGAGAAAGACAGAGACAGGCAGACAGACAGACAGACAGACAGAGACAGGGAGAGAGAGAGAGAGACGCATGTGAACATTTGTACACACACACACACACACACACACACACACACACACACACACACGCTTAAACACAAATACACACATACAATCGGGCACAAAATTGTACCGGCGACGGATAGTAAGTACCTCAACCGAACAACACCACCATCAAGTGGAATCCGCCACACACCGTCCACTTTTACCAACGCCACAACCTACCACCCTCCCCCCCCCCCCCCAACCCCCTTTCACTTCCTCCAAAGTGCGTAAGCCGAAATTTCCCACCGCCCCATATCCCACCCCCTCCTTTCCCCTCCCCCATCCTCTCAGGCCCCTCCCTTCCACCTGTAAGAAAGCCTCTTCTCCCCAAGGCATTAAAGTTAATCTTGTGAAATCTAATTACTTGTCTGCTCCCTTGACAGATCTGATTATTCTTTGTCCCCTGCTGTCTTTGTAACCGGATTGACCTTAATCTTTGATGGAAACTACCGCTTGTATGAACAGTGGGCAAAAGTGCAAGTGGCAAGATTTCTGCTCGCATGGTATGCCTACGTCAAACTTGTGCTCTTCAACGACGGAAAATCAATTGCATATCGATAAAATCCTCTTCAGATTGTTAAAACCATCGTTGTTTTCTTGATAACGTTTTGAAAACATTGTTCTTTCGTCAATAATGTTCTGAAAACATGGTTCTTTGTTTAATATCGTACTGTAAACAGCGTTCTTTGGTTAACAACGTACTGCAAACATCGTTCTTTGGTTAATAACGTTCTGAAAACATCGCTTTTTGGAAACATCGTTCCTTGATTAATAACGTTCTGAAACCGTCGTTCTTTGGTTAATATCGTTCGGAAAAAAATCATTCTTTCGTATAGGCATTCAATGAACACATATGTCTCATTACCACCGCATAACGAATTCTATTTACCATATCAGCATCTTCTTCAGCTTCCAACTCCATCCAAAAGCAATCTTAATTTTCTCTGTCGTATAATAATAAGCTAAATAAACAACTTACTGATTTCATATTCTACAGGAAAAAGGTTTACTAAGTATACATTCATTACATCATAGGTCATGTGTGCCCTAGATGCCCTGGACTGTATGAATGCCGCGAAGGAAGACAAGATGGAAATCTTGCTAGGTACCTTCCCCCGCATGCCCAACCTTACCTGCACTATGAACACAGCCAGAATGACGTAAATCATGGCCGCGTTGAAGTACGACACGTAAAACGTCGACCCCAGCCCGCCCACAAAGGAATAGGATCCGAACAAGGTGGCCATGATGATGACGCAGAACTCGTCGGAGGCGTTGCGGATGAGGGACTGCAGCAGCACCACGGAGGCAGCAATCAGGCAGATGGTGACCACCAGGTTCAGCAGCAGGGCGAAGCAGCACATCACAATGTGGGCCAGCTTGCCGAACCGTCCGTAGATCACCTGAAGTCACAGGGGCACACGCTGTTATTACGTCACACACAGATCAGGGAAAGTTAAAGCTGTGCGCCAGGCACGGTGAAGCTCTCACAGTTCACTCCCTTACGGCTATTACGTGCTGAGCACGCCGGTCATTCAGCTGTTGATGAAAAGCTGTTGTGTTCTGTGCCAAAAAGACTTCAGGGCACACGCACTCCAGCCTAATCTGCGAATAATAACGCTTTAGATTTCATTTCAGAATGCTTCACAATCTTATCTTTTTGAGTGTATTCTTATATTGATCACAGTAGTATTCAAAGCCGCACATCATGTACAAAAGTGTCTGTCGAACATTAAATTTTATTTTTGAAAAGAGAAGTTTGGATCTCAACGCGCCAGCTGGTCTAACACGAGACATGTACTTGATGTATGACGCGAAACAACGTCTTCATCTAACATTAAACAAGTACGCCAGCTGTACCTGGAGAATCAACACGGTTGGATCCCAATCTCAGGCCTCGAAAATCCTAAGCAGAAAAAAAAAGTTATAAATCTACTCGCGAGGATTTTTCCCCATACAGTTTAACGAAGCAAATTTTAGGTAATGGACAGGTATAGTGTTATGGTCAGAGTTAGTTAAGATTAGGGTAAGGTTAGGGTCAGAGACAGGGTTGGGGTCTGTTACGGTTAGGGTCAGGGTAAGGCGGATGCGCAGCAGAGATGAAGAGATAATTTCATTCAAAATTCTTCGACTGGCTCTCAGAATTTGTTTCTTTTCACTGTCTCCATTCAGCCTATAAATTACAGAACATGGTGAGTATACAGTGTATTTTACGTGGACAGGTCAGACCACATGACGTCCGACGGGCCTCCAGAACAGATGGGCTCAAGCGAAGCGTGTAGCAGGGCCTTTAGAACCCAGACCACCGTACATGGCTAGAACAGGGCGATCACCACGCAATCACTAAAGAAAAAAGAACAGTCAAGAGTCCAGTCTCGAAAAACAAAGACAGCACCATCTCAAACAACAAAACTTTATACAGTGGCTTAATCATTGACCGTAGTCAAAATGTGAGAGCGTCTGCCTTCAGAGCTGACTCGTGAGTTCCAACAACTACTGGGGGCGGAGTTTTACAGTTTGAAAACCCTTTCTGTCCGTCTAGCAATAAATGGGTACCTGAATCAGGGAAGGTTAAAACTGAGCGAGAAGTGGAATGGGCTTCACGTCCATTACTCTGTGCACCAGGCAACTCGAAGCTCTCGCAGTTCACTCCCTTACTGCTGTTACGTACTGCGCACGCCAGTCATTCCGCTTGTTTGATGACAATCATGATATTGTCATTCCGCTTGATTGATGACAATCATAATATTGTCATTCCGCTTGATTGATGACAGTCATAATATTGATGAAAATCTGTTGTGCCATGTGCCAAAAAAAGACTTAAGGGTACTTTAAAAAAAAAGACAAAAACAAAAAATAAACGTACAAACAATGCCCCCACCCCACCTCCCTTTCAACATGCTTTGAAAAAGTAAAGTATCATGCACAATGACGAAGAACAAAAATACAAGTATGTCATGGATAACAATGTGTTCCGTTCATTTTCAGTTTCATTTTAATCCAGCCGACCACACAGATCTCATTCAAGGATGTTACTGAACTGAAAGAAAACAAGTCACTCACGTCGAGAGAGAGAGAGAGAGAGAGAGAGAGAGAGAGAGAGAGAGAGAGAGAGGAAGAGAGAGAGAGAAGAGAGACTTTGACACTTTGATATTTTATTGTCATTACCTAAAAAAAAAGGTCTTTTGACAAGGGGGGTAACAGGACAATAACCTTTTCCTCCGAGAGAGAGAGAGAGAGAGAGAGAGAGAGAGAGAGAGAGAGAGAGAGAGAGAGAGACTTTGACACTTTGATATTTTATTGTCATTACCTAAAAAAAAAGGTCTTTTGACAAGAGGGTAACAGGACAATAACCTTTTCCTCAAAGAGAGAGAGAGAGAGAAGAGAGAGAGAGAGAGAGAGAGAGAGAGCAGTTTCTTTTTCTGCAGGGTACATCTGTTGGCAGACTAACCCGGGTACCTGCAGGAAAGTCTTGGCACCAGGAGCCCTGGTCTTGAACTGTACAGACAGCACCGGGAACAGAATCATGTTCATCACCGCCGCCGTGGAATACCAGAAAGGCCCTGCCATGCCATTCTGAAATATAAGAAGAAAAAAAAGTCCCGGTCACACATGTATAAGGCATACAACAGACTATACGTTTTTTTTGTCTAAAATGTATGTTATTTTGTGTTGTACATGTGCGTGTTAGTACTACCAACTGCATCTCCGCTCCCACCACCTTCTCTTTTCATGTGTTAAGGCTGTGTTTTGTTTTGTTGTTTTGTTTTCTGTCAAAAGACAGCTTCTTTGTAGCTAAACAACGACTGTAAAAGAAACACGAAATACGCTTCGATGCAGACGCTCACTTTCCGTCCTCTTTCCTTTCCACCCTGTAAACGCGTGTGCACGTAAACACACACACACACGCGCGCACGCAGGCGCGCACGCACGCACGCACGCACACACAGACACAGACACACACACACACACACACACACACACACACACACACACACACACACACACACACTTACCTATTCACTCACTTGCTCATTCATACAGAGAAAATGTGAGAAAGTGAAAAAGACAAAATGACAGAAAACACACACACACACACACACACACACACACACACACACACACACACACACACACACACACTTGCTCATTCATAGAGAGAAAATGTGAGGAAGTGAAAAAAACAGTGACAGAACACACACACACACACACACACACACACACACACACACACACACACTCTCTCTCTCTCTCTCTCTCTCTCTCTCTCTCTCTCTCTCTCTCTCTCTCTCTCTCTCAACGACACAAACTGAAGTAAGTACGATCGTTGTTTTCAAGGGTATTCCAGTCCCAGAAATTGGCCAGATCAGGGAAAACTAAGTCTAGATCTTTATACAGCACTTGCCTTGTGTCCTGAGTTGTTGGAAATCGTGTTAGGCCTAGGCCTATTGGAAGGGGAAGGAAAAGGCACCAACAGTCGACATTTTGATAGATCTATGCATTATGTAGAATGCTGGATTGAGAGCAGACGACATGGTCTGAAAACGTCTGTGTCTTTGCCGCCAGCTTTTCATCAAAACATTACGCTCACTCATGCTGACTGGGCCATGGCCCCGAGGTGTGCCGTGTCAATAATGTACACTTAGTAATAAAAGTAATCACAGTAAGATTGTCTAAAGAGTTAGATCAAGATAGATTGATCAGACGCGCATCGAGCAGCCCAGTATGAAGATTGCCTGAGTTTGACGGATCAATCAATAACCGTTGTATAACATTCTATCTTCTGTGCATTTGCTGGAGGCTAACCTTCAGACTCGAACTAACCCTTATCCAGTCTAACCCTATTTCTTACTCTTAATCATTCAGAAAACCTGGGGGGGGGGGGGGGGGGGGGGGGGGGTCTAACCCTTCAGAAAACCGG
>CM065720.1:62538148-62545648 GCA_033310375.1 Conus canariensis | reverse complement strand
CTTTGACACTCAGTGTGTGTTCTTCTGTGGTCGTGTTCGTGTGGTGTTGGACTTGTGTTGTTTATATTCATTGGATTTAGCAGCCCCATGGATAAATTACTAAAGCCTTGTCGCTTTCCATGTATCAGGTTAGTACTTTCCTTCAATTATTTTCACTTTAATTGTAGTTTTCCCTATTTGTTTTCAGCCTGTGACCCTGTCGTATCCTGTCCCGTGGTCTTGTTGACACTTGACTCGTACACATGTGCCTAAATTGCCTGTTGACCAGAGGAGTCTCTTGATGGTCGGATCCCTAGAATTCAAACTTTAATAATTCAAAGCAACCGTCGGAAAATAATCAAAATGCATATAATAGCTATCATTATTCAAAAAGTTCAAAACCATACTCTAATAATATGATCTATGGGCAGCCATTTCTTAGCAGACGATCCAGCCTCCCATTGTCGTCCCATCCGCCTCACGCTCCACTCCCCCCCCTCCCTCCCCCCCCCCCCCCCCCCCCCCCCCCTTCCCTCTCTCTAAGCAGAGAGCGAGAGAGAAAGAACGGGCGAGCTCTTGACACGGACTGTGTGCGTGCGTCAGTGTGGGTCGCGCGACTTCATGCTGATTTGCATGTTGACCAACCTCTAAACAAGTTCCTCTACGTGCCTTGCTGTTTGCTTTACTGAACTGGCCAAGTTCCTGTCCTACTTTTCATTTCCTGGTTTATCTTATTTACATACTTCATCACTTTATGGTCAATTATTCATCTATGTTTCCCTTTGTATTCATTTCATAGGTTTACATGTGTATGTATATACCGATTTCGTTTCTTATTCTAACCTTCCTCTTCCATACATGTTTCCTTATACAATTGATTGTTTTTATTATATGCACATTTTCCATACTCATTTAACTTAAACCATTCATATTCCTAGACTACCCCCCCCCCCCCCCCCCCCCCCCCCCCCCACGGTGGCCACGTTTGTTCCCATATGGTGTTAACCGGTCTCTGCAGTTGCTTCCTCCATGACCCCCCCCCCCCCCCCCCCCCCCCCCCCCCCCCTCTCCCTCCATGCTGCTTTTTCCTTGGTCATGCATTCTTGATTTATATCCATTCAGATTATTACACTTATTCCTCTTATTTACCTTAATTGTCTGTGCTCTTGCATAGTTACATATTATTAGTTATACATTCAATTCTACTACACTTCTTGATCCAATCAGGCTCAATCCTTCTCAATCAATCTCATCCTCATACTTTTCTTTTTCTTTTCTTTTCTTTTATATATATACACACATATACATACACATATATACACAACATACATACACATACATATACACACATACATGCATATATATATACACACACACATATATACATACACACACATACATACATATACACACATATATACATACAAATATATATATATATATGTACATTTTACAATTTTGTTCATGTTCTTATAAGTATTCCTACTCCATCATCCATTTATAAGAGAGAGAGAGAGAGAGAGAGAGAGAGGGGGGGGGGGGAGGAGGGGGGAAGATAAGACAGGAACACGGAATGAAGAGTAAGGGGAAAAAATTAAAGTGTAAGAAAAGGTAGAACAAAACAAGAACAGGGAGGAAAAGGAAGAACAGGGTGCCAGAGTGTGAAAAAGGAAGGCAGCAACTGTAAAACAAAGTTTGGAAAACGAACAGTAAGAAAAGGCAGGGGGAAAGGAGGAAAAGTACAAAAGGCAAGGTAGATATTGGGAAAAGGTGAGAAAAAAAAGTAACAAAAGGTTAGGGGGATTAAAAGGAGCACAAGGTGGGAAAATAGCGAAAAGGCTCTTTTTTAAAGGAGGAAATGGTTGGGGGGAGGGGAGGAGGGGGGGGGGGGGGATACGGAAAGGTAGGAAAAAGAAAGAAAATGTTGAAAAGAAAAGGTAGAAATTATGAGAAAGTGTAAGGACCTGCGGAAAAGCTGGAAAAGGTAAAAAAAAAAAAAAAAAAAAAGGACTGGACAGGTGGGAAAAGGTAAACGCATGTGAGAAAAGGTAAGACAAGGTAAGGAAAACACACACACACACACACACACACACACACACACACACACACACACACACACACACAAAGGTGACTAATTTTGGACCCTTGAATTTCGAATTTGGCGGACTGCGATTATTTCTGTTGTACTTTATCTGATTTTCTTAATGCATTTTTTTCTGGTTTGAAGATTGTTGCATTTGTCTGTTATTCTGTTGGTACATTAATATATATATATATTTTTTTATTTTTTTTTTTGTCCTATCTGAGTGAATGTGTGTATGAATGTTAGAGATTATTTTGTAAAGAATCTTTTTTTTTTTTTCATTTGTCATTGAACTCAATTGCTGTTGCAGTATAGAAGATACAGTGTGTGCAGTGTGTATCTAGTAACGCTGAAGGCGGTGTTCACTTACCCGAACTACTTGTCCTTTCTTTTTTACTCTTTGAGCTTTATAACTCAGATATACATTGCATTACTTGTTGTATATACACATTCTAAAACTGAAAAAAAACTTTTCTAGACTTATTGAAATTATTCCCAAACGATCTGCAACATGTCTTTAACATTAGATACGTGGCCAATAAAACAAGGACTCCGAATAGGCTACTTGAACATTAACAATGCAACAAATAAGAAAGACGATATTGCAACTATTCTTCACAACAATGGTAACAATTTTCATGTATTTTGTTTCGCAGAATCCCGTTTGTCCTCACAAATAACTGATGCTGATATGAATATGCCAGGATACCAGATAATTCGACTAGATCCACATAAACCCAAAACCACAGGCATACTATTGTATGTTGCATCTTCGTTAAACTACAAAAAACTGAATAATCTAGAAAATTATGACATTGAATCTGTATGGATTGAAATAAGCATGAAAAACAGTAAACCACTAATCATAGGATTTATATACAGAAATCCATCAGAAACTACAGACTGGCAAGACAAATTTAGTGTCCTTATGGATGAAGTAACGATGCTAAGTTTTGAAACTATCATTTTGGGAGATTTTAATATAGATTTAACGAAACCCAACCCAAGTGGCATCAAAACTACACTTTACACGGCCTAGAACAACTTATTGACAAACCAACCCGTGTAACTGAACATTCAAGCACCTTAATTGATCACATTTACACAAACACAAGACAACCTATTATTGAAGTATGTGCTCCACCATGTGGATGTAGTGACCATAATCCCGTTTGTCTTACTTGGTACAAAACCGTGTTAAAGTTCCAAAGGTAGGGCATAAGATCATATATTATAGAAGCTTTAGAAACTTTAAAGAAGAAGATTTCCTTTCAGACCTTGCCACGGCACAGATGGACTACATATATCAAATAAGAGATCCTGATGAAGCAGCTGAATATTGGATCAGTACATTTACTTCTGTATATAACAAGCATGCTCCATTCATAAAGAAAAGAGTCAAACAAGAAACAAAAACCACCGTGGATAACAAAAGAAATTGATATAGAAATTAATAAAAGAAATCATTTAAGCAATTTCGGAACAAGTAAAGAATTTCGAAAACAAAGAAATAAGGTAAACTCAATGAAACGAAAATCTAAACGCAATTACTTCCAAAAGATGTTAATTTCTACAAAGGATTCACGTCAGATCTGGAAAGCTATCAATATGTTGAATAATAAACAAGTATCAAGAAGTCAGCAAATTCTTACAGACGTATCTGCAAATCAGTTAAACAACCACTTTACAAACATCAAAGATAAAATCATATTACATGACAGGTCCGATGAAAATGATCTCAGCCACTTAAAACTTTACCTTGATTCAAAGAATGTTTACTTTCCTTTTACTCTCCAACCAATGACGGTATTGGATGTCAGTAAAAGTTTCTCATCTTTAAAAACAATCTGGTGCACGCGATTTAGACGGTTTAGATGTAAAAAATACTAAAAGTTTCATGCCCAGTTATCTCTGACACGCTAACTTATTTATACAATTTGTGTATAGATAAACAAACCTTTCCTTTAAAATTTAAGGAAGCTAAGTTATTCCTCTCCATAAATCTGGTGATACATCAAATCCATCAAATTATCGACCTGTTTCTATTTTATCTGCTTTATCTAAGCCTATTGAAAAGCACATGCAAAAGTCCCTCTATTCTTACCTTGCTAAAAATAATTTACTCAATGAAGATCAGTCTGGTTTCCGTGAAAATCATTCCTGTCATACAGCCCTCATACAGCTCGTTGATAGCCTTCTATGCAGTATAAACGAAAATAAATTTACTGGTATTCTTTTTATAGACTTTGAGAAAGCGTTTGATGTTATAAATCATCCTCTCCTACTGCGCAAATTAGAACTGTATAAATTAAATCCAGAATTCATTAATCTCTTGTCTTCTTTTCTATGTAACAGAAAGCAAGCAGTAACAGTTAACAACAAAATGTCAAAACTTTTTGCCTGTCAAATACGGAGTACCACAAGGCTCTGTATTAGGTCCTCTTCTGTTTTCTATCTATATCAATGATTTACCTTTTTATGTTAAATGTAAGTGCGAAATGTTTGCCGACGATACATCGCTCCATTCCAGTGATTCAGACACCCATAGACTAGCAAACAAAACTACAAGATGATATTCATGGACTTACTGAATGGACCCAACTGAATCATATGTCCTTAAATGCAAACAAGACCAAATGTATGTATGTATGTGCTCGACAAAAAACGGCAAAAAATGAAGTCAAAATTTCAACCATTGTTTATATCTGGCAAACAAATTGAAGAAGTAGATTCACATAAAATGCTAGGTGTAATAATTGATAAGGATCTATCGTGGACTGACCATACGAAGTCACTGGGAAAACGTCTTTCAAAAAAAATTACTTCAGCTAGCCAAGATTAAGAATTTCCTTGATACCATTCTCGTAAGCTTTTCTTCTGTGCTCACATTTTATCAATAATTGATTATGCATCGACATTATGGGACAGCTGCAGTGAAACCAACTTAAAAATGATTCATCGAATGTACAAAAGAGCACTAAAATTAGTATTGTTAAGATCAAGCACTCTGACTACAGAAGATTATAAAAAACTTAATATATTAACTTTCCACAACAGACTTTTGTTCAATAAGGCAGTATGTATGCATAATGTTGTATTACGGCAATGTTCCTAAAAAGATAAGCGACACATTTAAAACTAACATCCATAGACACAATCATTTTTTATCTATTCCTAGACCAAGAAATAATCTTTATAAATCTAGTTTTTTATACTCTGGTGGAAATGTATGGAACAAGTTGCCAACACGCTTTTAAAAGTATAAACAATAAAATCCAGTTTAAAAATAATCTGAAAAGGTATCTCATGAATGGTTCATAACTTACATTTTCCCCAACCCTTTGAAATACGGTTTTATGATTTTTCACAGTGTATGCATGTGTATATGTATATCTATGTACATGCTCGTGCATGAGTGAGTGTGCCTCAAAGGAAAGGGTATGTCAGTGTCGACAGTATTCTCGGAGTATACGTACCGTGCACATTTGTGAAGACAATGTACATATTGACTTTGACACACACACACACACACACCAGGAGCGTATGAAAGATAGGGTAAAAAAAAATAAGGAGAAAAAAAAACAAAGGCAGAAAACAAAGAAACAGCGGAAAAACACGAAGAGGCAAGAAAGAGAAAGTAAGAAAACGTAGAAAACACGTGAGGTGAAAAACTGGAAAAAAAAAAAAAAAAAAGGTAAGGAAGAGCTGTGAAAGGTAGAAACAGTTTGAAAAGGTAGGAAAATAGGAAAAGTTAGAAAAAAAGTAAGGTAAGTCAGAAAGGGATGAAAAGTCAGAAGAGGCAGGAAAGTAAGAGACTGCAGGAACGGTAGGAACAAATAGTTGGGGGGGGGGGGGGGGGGAGTAAGTAATGGTTGTAAAAAGTAAGAAAAGCTAACAATAACCAAAAAAAAAGACGAAAGTAGGACAAAGAAAGACAAGGTAGGAAGTAGCAAGAACAGTCAGAAAAGTTAGAATAATAGGACAAACGAGAAAAGGTTGGGGAAAGTGATCAAATGTATGGGGGAAAAAAACAACTGAGAAACGGTAGCAGAAAGTGATAAAAGGAAGAGAAAAAAGATAACAAGAGGTGGGGGGGGAGGAGGTAACAAGATGCAGCACAAAGTCACAATGGTAGAGAGAAAAAAAAGTAACAAGCGACAAGGAAAAGTAGAAAACACCACAAGGGAAAAATAAGAAAAAGTAGATAGAAAGAAAGGAGAAGACTGGGGAAAGTAGGAAAAATTAGGGGGGGGAAAAGTTTTTTAAAAAATTTAAAAAAAAAAAAAAAAGAAAAGAAAGAGAATAGGAAAGGGAAGAAACGGTGGAAAAAGCGAGATAAGATTGCTCAAAGTACGGAGAGGGTGGGGAAAGGGGGCAGGGAGATAAGAAAAGAAGGAAAAGGTGGTGGACAATGTAGTAAAAAAAAAAAAAAAAATAGTGAAAATACAAAAGGTAGAAAAATGGTGGAAAGGAAGATGTGGTAAAAATGAAAAGAAAGTAACAAAAAGTATTTTTTTTAAAAGTAAGAAAAGATGCAAAAATTAGGAAAATGTAAGAAAAGATGCAAAAAGTATGAAAAAGTAAGAAAAGATGCAAATAGTATGAAAATGTAAGAAAAGATGCAGATAGTATGAAAATGTAAGAAAGGATGCAGATAGTATGAAAATGTAAGAAAGGATGCAAATAGTATGAAAATGTAAGAAAGGATGCAAATAGTATGAAAAAGTAAGAAAAAGATGCAGATAGTATGAAAATGTAAGAAAGGATGCAGATAGTATGAAAATGTAAGAAAGGATGCAAATAGTATGAAAATGTAAGAAAGGATGCAAATAGTATGAAAATGTAAAGAAAGGATGCAAATAGATCGAAAATGTAAGAAAGTATGCAAAAAGTATGAAAAAGTAAGAAAATGTCCAAAAAGTATGAAATGTAAGAAAAGATGAAAAAATACGAAACAGTAAGAAAAGCTGCAAAAAGTATGAAAAAGTAAGAAAATATGCAAAAAGTATGAAAAAGTAAGAAAAGATGCGAAAAAGTATGAAAAATTCAGAAAAGATGGGAGAAGAAAAGAAAAAAAAAGAAGGAAAAGATGGGATCTAGGCAGAAAAACTGAAGGCAAGGGGATGGGTTAGACAAGGCAAGGTCATGTATGGAAAATGTAGGGGAAGGGAAAGAAACAGTAGAGCTGATTAACCCGGCTACAGGCGAGCTGTTGATCCATAATTCTCAAATAACCCCCCTCCCCCCCCCCCCCCCCCACTATCCCCCCTCCCCCACTCACCCCCCCCCTCCCCCCCCCACCCCCTGTCATATCACGGGTGTTCTGGATGCTTGTCTTACAAATAAGAAGCCATGTTTTTAGAAGGAAAAAAAAAAGAAAATATAAACGAAAGCAATCAACCAACGTTATGAGAGAGAGAGAGAGAGAGGAGAATGGA
>CM065720.1:62520648-62530648 GCA_033310375.1 Conus canariensis | reverse complement strand
CCCCCCCCCCCCTTCTTTTTTAACTTATGAATACACTTAGTAAATGTATAAAATCAGCGACTGTGGACAAGTTTAGTAGGCGTGGATGAATAGATACAGATACTCTTTAATGGACAACAATACATTACTACCTTTGCAAAACCAAAGTCATACCTCTTCGGCATGTTTTGTTCGTGTGCTCAATATTGATCGTGTGTGTGTGTGTGTGCGTGCGTGCGTGCGTGCGTGCGTGTGTGTGTGTGTGCGTGCGTGCGTGCGTGCGTGCGTGCGTGTGTGTGTGTGTGTGTGTGTGTGTGTGTGTGTGGTGTGTGTGTGATTGCGCGCGCGCGTGTGCGTGTGTGTTTGTGTGTGAGTGTGTGTGTGAGAGTGGGTTTTGGTGGGTTTTGTTGTTGTTGTTGCTGTTGTTGATGTTGTTTTGCATTGTCTAGGGAGTGTATGATTATTTCTGAATTCGAACGAAGCTTATCGATTCTTTCAGTTAAGAATAGCATTCTGCAATGGAAAGCCATGATTTGATTCAAACCTGTTCAAGTTACAGTGCATCAGCTTCTTGGAATGGTTACTTTCAGGACTTCATAAATATAAACGTTGTCTTGCCACTTTCAGAATCGGTATATTCCAAATGAGACTGAGTTTTCACAGTACGGCGCGGATGTACTCTTTACCGATGGCTATTGCTCGACTGAAAATGAAGTACGCTTTTTCTCTGTATGCCCAAAATATATGGAATCAAGACATGAATTGGCATCTTTTAAGCTCTACAAATACCTACACAGTTAAAACTTGCCTGGGTTTAGCTTGCAAAAATGTTCAAAATGTTTACGGGTTAACAACATTTCGAAGTACTTGCACAACATGATGTATTCACTGAATCATTGTTCTCTTCTGTTGCTATGGTACTGGGGCTTAACAGTTAAACATTTTGACATTGACTTCTTCTTCTCTCTCTCTCTCTCTCTCTCTCTCTCTCTCTCTCTCTCTCTCTCTCTCTCTCTCTCCCCACCCCCCACCCACCCATTCACACACACACATCTCTTTCCATATGTGTGTAGCGTGGAGGAGGAGGATAGGAATGAGAAGGAATGCAACTGTGGGGGAAGGGTGTGGGGTGGGGGCAAGGGGAAGGGGCATCTTATGTAGGTAGCAGGGAGGGATACAGACACACGTAATGTCTGCGTGTATTACTTGTTAGTTAGCTATATTTCAATTTCTTCCTATAATGTTCGAATTACATATTCTGTACCCATACTGGAATTTTGGAGAGAAAAAAAAAGAACCTGTAGCCGGTTGTCATCAGAAGTGATCTTTGAAATGCACTCTTAACACAGTGTTTTAACGGACAGCAGTCTTGTCACTTCCTCTGCCTTTCGCCCACACTTCTCCACGCCTACCTCTTCTTTTTTTTTCTGTGGAATGAACAAAGCACTCTGAATTTAAACTGAACTATACCGAGTGTTGTGTTCAACCAGATGTTCATTTCTCCAGCAATGTGATCCATCGTTCTCGATTCACACACGACTTTGGATCAGATTTCTCCTTTTCACCTCTGAAGGTCGCATCCTTTTAAGTACGTGGAAGTACAATATCCAAGAAACGGGGGTTGAAGGTGGCTTGGTGGGTGACGCACTCACCACTCGATCTAAGCTTGTCGGTGATCTGAACGCTAGCTTTTCGGTAGGAAAAAAAAACAAAAGTCCATACGCAGCATGTTGTAAACGCTCGCATACGAACACATTGCTGCTAAGGAGTTGCCTCTGACAAAATTGAGGGCGCCAGTTCCATCTTGATATGGAAACAGACATAGGTCCATGAATGTATAGGTGGACAGAAAAAACAGAAGAGTGGCGGTGCATATTGGAGACGCGTTCTTAGTGTAGGAAGCAGTCTGAATGTCCGACAGACACCAGTCGCGACAACCTGTGTGCGCACACCGCGCGCGCGCGCGCGTACGCACACACACACACACACACACCATGCACGCACGCACACACACACACACACACACACACATACACGCACACACACATACACGCACCACACACACACACGCGCGCGCGCGCGCGCGCGCATACATACACAGACAGCACACCACACACACACACATACACATAAGAGCGCGCGCGCGCGCGCACACACACACACACACACACATACACGCACACACGCGCGCGCGCACGAACACATACATATACATGCATCAACACACACACACACACACACACACACACGCGCGCGCGCGCGCGCGCGCGCACGTCCGCATGCACGCACGCACGCACATATATACACACACGCACGAACGCACGCACACACACACACACACACCACATACACACACGCGCGCCCTCTCTCGCCCACTCACACACACACACACACACACACACACACACACACACACACGTTCTTTTTCTTTCCACATCATATTAACAGGGCCCCGGCCAAAACATAACTGATCACTAATACTAACGTGGTACGCAACGTACACTAACTACAAACACTAGAAACTCAATATTCATACTTCCATAACGGCCACTATTGACAGTTTTTGAGTATCAGAACATTGAATCAAAGACCACCGATTCATTCAAAGAGGCCGATTTTGTGACAGACCAAGAGAAGAACGATGTTGCCAGTTGTGGAATTTGTCAGAGCTAGGAGATACATTTCGCTACGTTTTGAAATGTAATTACTTCATCGATTTTAGAAATACCCTAATCCCTCGCTGCCACAGAACAAAGTCTCGTGTGGTAAGTTACCGCGAACTGTTTGATACCAAGATAAAGAATTGACCTACAAAAGCCATATGTGTTTTGCGCGTAATGATTAACAATATGTAAGACTTACCGAATTAAGCATCTAACCTTAAACATCAATTGTGAGCGTGGATTACTTCTGTTCGGATTGTGTTCAGTGTGTTAAATTGCTTGTGTGCTGGGAACTCTGACGAGCTGTATTGTAAACACCCATGCACTCTACTCGGGCTTTGTTTAATTGTTTTTCTTTTGTCATCTACAGTCGTCACACACAACACACATATAAATACACAAAACAATACTCCCAAAAGACTTTCTGCAGCAAAATGAAAATCAGCATGGGATACGCTTTTTGAGGTTTGTAGCAACCGAAAGTATTGCTGGCTGGGAAGGACGAACATTTAAACTGCGAGTCTTACCCTGTAGCGATAGTAGTGTTGATGGCCGGGGAGATGACGTCACAGGTGTCCTGGGCGAACACCGAGCAGCACGTGCAAAGTATGCACAGCATAACTTTCAGGATAGGGACGACCGTAGCCATGGTGGAGGTAGGGGAAGTCACTCTGAAACACGACACGGGCATCACGTGTGAGGTCAAGTATGCCTGTATGTCTCCTTGTTTGTCTGTCTGTCTGTCTGTCTCTGTCTCTGTCTCTCTCTCTCTCTCTGTCTTCTCTCTCTCTCTCTGTGTGGTCGCGCGGGCGCGCGTGTAAGTGTACGCAGGAGAGAAGAATATGTCGGGTCAAGCTTCCCATGGAGCTTTTAATATATTTTCATATAATATTTGCATATTCGCAGATAACATTCTCTTAAGCCTGCGTTGCACCAGAAGCAAAATGAAATCAATACGCGCATTAGGATAAAACCTAGATTAAAGCAAATTGAAATTTTTTTTTTCTCACAGGAACAAGTTTAATCAGAATCGATCCTTCGTCACAAAAGCTGCATCAGGAATGACATATTCAGCAAGGGGATTGTCCAACAGCACAGGGAAGGAAGAGAGTACGGTGAAGCTGGGCACATCTACTTCAGACGTTCAGTACCGTGGTCAGTCAAAAGTGCCGAAACCGATTGATGTTATATGTGCCAGAGCTACCTTCAGAGTGAGTTTAACGTTTTACCGGTCAGAGGCATTTCAAGGTACGTTGTTCCAGACCCAACGTCTGAAAGTTCCTGCGGAGTGGAAGCCTGGTACCACTGTGGCACTGGCAGGAGACCAGGACTTGGGAGGACTGGGGAAGGTCCAAGTGGGCGTTTGGTTCCCTGACTACAAAGTCTGCAGTTCTCTACACCCACGAGTGATGTTGCGGGTCGCTGACAGGAGGCTGGTGAAGTAACAAAGGAACAATCTGGGGTGTTCCCCGTCAGCGGGTAGGTCGCCCAAGATCCACTTCCAAGGCTGTCTCCAGGACTATCAGGCAGCCGCTTTCATGCTCAAACGGTGGTAATGTCGTCATCCCACAGGCTATCGGCTTAATTACAAAACAGGCTAAATCGGAATCGAACCAACGACTTTCCAGCCGGAAATCAACGACACTAAGCACTGAGCTATGGCTACTGGCTGACTACATCTACCTTGTTTGTATGGAAGATCAAGAGGATCTGAAACGGGAAGAAGCTGACCTGGAGACTAGACCGGTTGAACTTTGTTTTTCCTTTTCATCTGTCTTTTATTCAATCTATGTGTGGGACTAGGCGACTGGCCGAATTCTGTAAACTCCTCGGAGATTGGTTTAAATCAACGAGGCCGTCGGTCTGTAGGAAGAGACCAGATCGGGAGAGGCAAGTCTTGGTGTCAGCGAACGAATCCAGGGCAGATAATTCCGTTCAGGTTTGAGGAGGAGAGGGAGATGGACAGGAGGGGAGTGGGGGGGGGGGGGGCAGGATGGTATTGGGGTCGGAGCAGGGGGCGAAGGGGGAGAAGTGGGATCCAACTGACTTTTAAATGGGCCGTAATTCATAACGAAGTGACTTCTCCGAGATGATGTCGTTCAGGGTGAAGAGAGGGGTGGAAGGAGAGAATGGAGAGAGGGGGGAGGGGGGAGTGAGCGTGTGGGTGTGTACTTAAGGAGGGGGAGGGGGTTGCGAATTACCATAAAGTACAGAAGAATCTATTACATTTCTTGTTTTGCCACCAATGCTTCTCTTCCTTTCTTTTAATTTTCATTCGGGTCGGTATCGTGAAGGGAAGGAGGTGAGGGGAGGTAGAGGGAGGAGGAATTAAGAGCAAAAGGGGAGGTTCTGGAAACCCCGAGAGCTCCGCCACCCTCTTTCCACCTATCCGCTAGTAAAAAGACAAACAAACATATAGAAGGTATGTTAGTTCCAGACTCCATTCTGTTTTCATCACAAACTCAAGGATGCAAGCATAGGATACTGTGACCACAAAAAGAGCTGAAGACAACTTAAATAACTGCATTGTGCAGGTTCTCCGAAGTCTTGAGGAAGACTAAAATGGATTTTGTTAGAAAAGTACGGATTATTCTCAATAACAACATTAAACATAATATCAGTTTTATTGTTCTTAGAAATAATGAAATCACGACAACTCTCTTTCTTCGTTAAGTCAGTCTGTTTTATTCTGAAAACAGTTACTGTACAACTTCACAATGAATAAAAGACAAAAAAGTATAGAAGATATTTTGAAGGATATGAACAACTCGGTAAGCTTAATCAGCCAGTTGTATATTTACTGGACATGCCTAAATTTCGTTGTACTTTTCCAGGAAATGGCGTCATCATCATCATAGCGATGACTTGGAAGACATGAAACACGCTTAGAGCCTTTATGGTGAAAAATGATAAATCACAAAATGGCATATACGTTAAAGAGCACGAAAGTGATATGGGGATCAGTCACCTTAAGATAATCAGGTCTCCGTGAGTGAGGAGGAGGTGGCAGAATTTCGTCATTCTGAACCTGAAAAGAAGAGCGAGCCAGAGACCAACAGCCATTGTTTACAATGCGGTGACTGCAAAAGTCTCGTGCCCTGGTCAAACCTTCCCATCTACCAATGAAGTGTATTCATCAGCAGTAACCGGACATATTCCTGTGAACAGTGTGCTGCTGCATACATGGAGGAAGGTGTTGTGCTGCACATTAAAAATGTCCTAGGTCAACATTCCGGTTTAGATCCAGAGAATCACTGGAATGAACATTCTCATATCGATGGAGGTAGGTCCTTGTTGTCTGGCTGTCCCAGATCTCCAGATACCGACTACAAACAGTCCAAAGCTAGTTAGACAACTCTTCATGATCCGACTCCAGAAAATGTAATCTTGATATGTGCTGTGCTTCCAGAGATTAAAGCGACCGTTGAAAGCGATTCAGCAGAAATTGCCAGCAGTCCAATTCCAAGGATTCTCAGATAGACAAAAACAAGACATCAACACATTCTGAAGAAAAACAAACGAAAGAAGTACTCATTACAGCTTCACCATTCATCCAAATGAAAGAAAACAATAAACCAATCAAAATAAAAGAAATATTAAAAAAAAAAAAAAAAGCACAGACACAAACACATCACTCACGTCACCTTATCCCTGTCTAAGAAAAACAGACGTCACAAACTTTGCGACATTTTCACGATAAGATCGGGATGCTGATCATAAAACATTCAAACTCCTGTTTCAAAGATGAATATGTCACAACTGAATATAATCATAGCAACGCATCAGCCACCACTCTTTCCGACACAAGTTCCTTGCCAAATATGATTATTACCCATGACTCCATTCTAAGCGGAGCTGATGCCAGCCGACTTGGAAGATCACACCCCTTTCAATCAAAGGGGAAAAAAAAAAGAATTGTCACCTATTTCTGATGTTGAGCGACTTTTAGATGAAGACTTGAGCAAGGCCGACACAGTGGTTCTGCAATGTGGAATGAACGACTTGACACGAGACGATTCCACCAAGTGTAGCACCGACATGGTCGAGTGCATCGCTCGATTATCAAAGAAACATCCAGAAAATGAAAATGATCGCAAGTAGAGTGTCGCCGGTTCCATCACTGAAAGCTCTTAACGCCAAATGAGAAGTTTTTTAAAGCTCATTTGTCTTTTCAACTCCAAAGTCATGCCAATGTGTCGTTCGTATTGCATGAACATTTGTCTTCCAACCCTCAGTATATGAGAGATGCCCTGCATCCAAGCCCCCGAGGTAACGCAGAACTCGCTGGCAACTTGGGCAGGCATATCCATCTCCTCTTTTGGAAATAGTCCTCGATGCCGTTCAACCCGTCTTGTTGCAAAAGGTCAGAGTCCCCTGTCTTGCTCTGGAGGTTGGAACAACGCACATCCATTTCGCTACCGTCAAGGAGACCATCATGTACACTATCAGAAAGGAGACCATCATGTACACTATCAGAAAGGAGACCATCATGTACACTATCAGAAAGGGGATCGTCGTGGTCATTATCAGAAAGAACATCATCATGTACACTATAAGATAGGAGGCCATCATGGACTTCTTATCCGGTTAAGGTAAATCACGTTGATTTTCCGTCTGAAAAAGAGAAAGCCGAAGAGTTTGTTTCCGTATTTGCTAGAAATTTCGAAACAGCAAATATGGTTCTCTTCCGACAGATATGAAATCATTCGGGAAAAAAGAAATAAAGCCAGGAAAGTATACAGACCCCTATCCCGGTAACAGTAGTTACATTAATGCGCCTCTAAGCATGACATTTCTTGGTACCAAAAAGTCTTCAGTTGGTCTGGATGGAATGTCTTACACTATATCAAATCATTTACCTGAATCATGGCAATTGTTTAAGAAAATGTTGGTTTTTCAGGTTCAGTTTCGAAGATTTGGATTCAATAGTTGTACCATTGTTGAAACAAGGTAAACCCCGCAAAGAAGTCTTAATTAAGTTACAGATCAGTTTCTTTCACTTCAAATGTCAGTAAGGTGATGGAAAAAAATTATACTTGATAGACTTACATATTTTTGCGTAGAAAACATCATTCCAGATAATCAAGCTGGATTCAGAAAGGGTCGATCAACAATAGACAACCTGGTAAAATTAAACACAAATATTAAAAGTCAGTTTGCAAGAAGAGGAAGCGTCTTTGCCACCTTTTTTTAATGGGAAAAAGCATACGAATATTACGACAGGATATGACACACAAGACTTTTATTCAAAATAAGAACATTGGTCATTCAGGACATATCTTTGCTTATATAAAATCTTTTCTTTCAAACAGAAAAATCACTGCAAGACTTGGAAACACATATTCCTCTTCAAAAACTATAGATTTGGGAATTCCTCGGGGGTCTATAATTGCACTTATACTTTTTGATTTGTAAATCGAAAACACATGGATTAAATTTTGTCGAAGGCAGGAAAAATGTTTATTTTTTTAAAGATCATTACTCAGTATAAGTGGGGTCAATACACTGCCACTCTAATTCATCTCACCACGTCTTTTATAAGAAACAAATGAAGTCATGGTCGGGGAGTTATATTTCTCAGCACCAAGTACATATCTAAAACAAGAAAAGCTTCAGAGCTCAGACAGCAAAGCTGTAAACTGGCACCTGGCGTACCTGCACATGCCTCCAATAAAAAAAACATACAGAGAAGCTGGAATTTTGCCATTAGATGACTCTAGAGAATTGGCCTGTGCCAAATACATGATAAGAGATTTAGCTGTTGAAAACAATACAAACGCTGAACTTGAAGTCAGGTCAGGCAAACATTTTCCAAAGAGAAGCAACAAAGTGTCTTCTTTATCAACAACAGTAACATACACATCTGATATTTTAAAGTCAACGGCTACCAAACCGTCTGAGGCTGCGAAAAAATATATTTTACACCTCTTCCATATGGGGCATTGAAGAAAGCAAATTTTGAAACTGACTGTCTTCCATCAAATACTAGTTCCAGTCGCTATATTATGTTGGAAACAATTGTTAAATCTCATATGTCTGAAAAAATACCCCTTTGAACTGAAAGTTGCCACAGATGGTTCAGTAAATCAGAATGGCAGTGCAGGGTTCGGTTATGTAAAACCTAATCTAAAAGTACAGAAGTCGAGCGGCTCGGGAAAGGGCTATTCAATATTTACAGCTGCATTGATTGCATTGATAATGGGTCATGGGTCATGTAATTGGTCATCACAGCAGATTATCAGCATACCCATTGTTATTTTTAATATCTTATTTTGCGGTGACTCAAAATTAGTATTAAACGCAACTAAGAGTGATTCAAACCAGAATGAAATGAGATCATCTTTGAGATAAAGTACCTTATTCATACCTAATAACGAGATCATCTTTGAGATAACGTACCTTATTCATACCTAATAACGAGATCATCTTTGAGATAAAGTACCTTATTCATACCTAATAACGAGATCATCTTTGAGATAACGTACCTTATTCATACCTAATAACGAGATCATCTTTGAGATAAAGTACCTTATTCATACCTAATAACGAGATCATCTTTGAGATAAAGTACCTTATTCATACCTAATAACGAGATCATCTTTGAGATAAAGTACCTTATTCATACCTAATAACGAGATCATCTTTGAGATAAAGTACCTTATTCATACCTAATAACGAGATCATCTTTGAGATAAAGTACCTTATTCATACCTAATAACGAAGGGTTCATCATCTTTGAGATAAAGTACCTTATTCATACCTAATAACGAGATCATCTTTAAGATAAAGTACCTTATTCATACCTAATAACGAAGGGTTCATCATCTTTGAGATAAAGTACCTTATTCATACCTAATAACGAGATCATCTTTGAGATAAAGTACCTTATTCATACCTAATAACGAGATCAATTTTGAGATAAAGTACCTTATTCATACCTAATAACGAAGGGTTCATCATCTTTGAGATAAAGTACCTTATTCATACCTAATAACGAGATCAATTTTGAGATAAAGTACCTTATTCATACCTAATAACGAGATCATCTTTGAGATAAACTACCTTATTCATACCTAATAACGAGATCAATTTTGAGATAAACTACCTTATTCATACCTAATAACGAGATCATCTTTGAGATAAAGTACCTTATTCATACCTAATAACGAGATCATCTTTGAGATAAAGTACCTTATTCATACCTAATAACGAGATCATCTTTGAGATAAACTACCTTATTCATACCTAATAACGAAGGGTTCTTGTGTCAGATTTTGTCGGGTTCCTTCTCATTGTGGAACTAGTATAAACAAACTGACAGATAACAGTGCAAACCTAGGTCCTCAAAAGTTGAGCAA
>CM065720.1:62510648-62513148 GCA_033310375.1 Conus canariensis | reverse complement strand
GGACGGGGGGTCCACCCATGTCGGTTCTCTTCACAGGATGTCAGAATGTTTTCGGACTTTCTTACCAAGTCTAATATCATCTTTCTGGCTTCGACGTGACAAAGTCTGTATGGGATATTTGAAGCGTCGCAATTCCGTTTCCCTATATAGCCCTTTTTTTTTGTTTTTGACAGTTATAACTCTGTGCAACAGCCTCTTTGTTTCCAGAAATCCATCGTAGTCAAGTTGACCGACCATTCTGCTGAGTATCAGATTTGGTGACGTTTAATGTGTTTGCTTATTTCTTTTTTTTTTTCTGAGTGTACCAGTACGATTAGATTCCAGTATGAAATAAAATCAACAGAATGAAACGATCGGTAGACTAGAAAGGGTTCGCTGAACCTCTTACCGAGGGTATAACAGACAAACAAGCAAGTGAAACTCGTGATACACATGTCATGTGTGTGTGTGTGTGTGTGTGTGTGTGTGTGTGTGTGTGTGTGTGTGTGTGTGTGTGTGTGTGTGTGTGTGTGCGTGCGTGCGTGCGTGCGTGCATGTGTGCGTGTGTGCGTGTGTGTGTGTGAAATATTTTGTCACACCTCTGATGAGACGTTTGTCGCAATACTGGTGTGCAGACGTATGGTTAAGATGGGTATGATGGCCAAAAATCATGTTAATCTGCAAAGACTATAGGCAATAATTTTGGTTAAAACGTGTGTGCCTAACTGCAGTGTTCACAAATATAACTAAGAGAGACAGAGACAGAGAGAGAACACCTTTGACCTTATTCTAATGAGAGAACGTGATCCTACACCGCGTGACATGTGTCAGGTCAAACCAAGATAGAGTGTGACTAATGACGAGGTGGTGGTTTCTACCCAAACAGGACGACGACCAGTCACGTGACATGTGTCAGGTCAAACCAAGATAGAGTGTGGCTAATGACGAGGTGGTGGTTTCTACCCAAACAGGACGACGACCAGTCACGTGACACGAGGCAGCCAGAAGTCTGACAAGACTGTGAAATAAAGTGACTTAGACGGCCTGTGCTACCTCCACCAGAGAAGGAATGTTTTCCTCCAGAAGTCTGACAGGTTGTGAACTAAAGTGACTCAGACAGTCTGTGTTAGCTCCACGAAAAGAAGGAATGTTTTCAACCCCGACTCCTACCGTCAGGAGAAGTACACACCAAGCACAAAACCGGTGTCACATTCCATAATCACTCCACACAGAAAATCACTCCACGGTGGGTGAAAAAGGGTACATGTCTCATTTCACATCGAAAATTCCAATTCCATCTGGGAAGTAAAATCCAGAATGATCCCCTCCTTTGTTCCACCAACCACTCCCCTCGTTCAAAATTCTGAAAGTATCCCAAACATCGAAACATATTAGTCAAAAGAACATTCATCTGAATTTGAGAAGACAGTAGTCTGGATCTGAGCCAGAATTATCCTCCACATTGTCCGAGAACCACAATCCGGTGAGTGATTTGAGGCAGAAAACATCCTACGGAGTGAACATTGGCATGTGTCCATACCTATCCTGGGGAGGTGGAAAGAAGCATGTGTCTATATCATTCCATGGGGCGTCTCTGAACCAGGCCTCAGATCACTCACTGGCCGGTTGTTTTGAAGCAGAATGGGGAGCACTTCTGGCTTAAGTACAGCATCCCTATCACCCCCCCCCCCCCTCCTCCTGGACAAAAAAAAAAAAAAAAGAAGAAGAAGAAGAAGAAAATCAGGTGCAATGTGCTTCGAATATGTTTTGTTAGTTGGGAGAGTTTGAGAACTATGAAGGAGGAGAGTAATTTTGGAACGAAAGAAAAGGTTCGTCTGGGTTTACTCCCTGGGAGGGATGGGAGTGGGGGTGGGGGTGAGTTTGGGCACATACCCATTCTCAGCCCCCCCCCCCCTCTCTCTCTCTCTCTCTCTCTCCCCTCCCCCCTGTGGAGTGATTTCGGGTATGGAATACTCACGGATCGTTACGAGATGCTAACCACTAGACCAGCTGGGAAAAACTAAATGATCGTTACACTGGTTCCTCCAAAATCTGGTGTAAAGATATGTGGCTTTGGGACGAGCTCATTAAATTTTGATGCAGATATGTTACCGATTTTCTACTGAATGGGAGCACTGTAAAATTACTATTTACACACTGAAAGCTATCGATCATACATTACATTTCAATAGAGTGTTAAATTCCCCGAAGTTGGAGTATGGCTGTCTTTATGGCGGGATAAAAAAAATACCGGTTATACACACAAAACTCCACTCCCTTTGTTTGGGTAGATAAGATTAATCCTTGCCTGTCTATACTGGGAGTGTCCACAGGAGTATCAGCCTACGTACACGAGGAAAAAAAATAGAGTGTTAATTCTTTTCGGTGATTGAAGCGTTCACATTTTGTTATTTCCCGTAATCTATGACAAAAAGGGCATGGGAAGTAACTCTTTCAGGGACTCCTTACAATTACTTCCCTGGTATTGAACAAATTTGTGTGACGGAGACGTGAACTCCTT
>CM065720.1:62503148-62505648 GCA_033310375.1 Conus canariensis | reverse complement strand
GAATGGGTTCATAAATCGTCGTATGTGACACGACTTTCATGACAAACACACACGACATCTAATGTTGAACACACCGACCCGTGTGTTACGTCCGTATTGTATGCGCTGTCTAAAACAAAGAGATGCCATTCTGACTGGTGCTTAGAGAGTAAGCAACATCACTGAATTAAAGATACCACAATGCTCGCCCACGCTTCTCAACATCTTTCCCCATTTTAGGAATGCCTGCCCCTGTAAGGATTTGACTACCGTGACCGAGTGTTGAAGCCCAGTTTTGCGATATCATTAAGGGGCAGCAGTCAATACCAGGTGATCATCCCACCGGAGGAGACACTGAACTGCAAGTCTCCTTGGTGCTGTTCCAAGAGCGCCTGTTCTGATCCAACATGCGCCAAGACACCACCTGCAAAGCCTCCTCTCTAACTGACAACATTCATTGTTTAGTCGCGGAGCCAGCGGGAGTGAAAGTACCACCCCCTCGGAGGACACCACCACGTCCGTCCAGCGACAGCTGCTATGAACTTGCTGATGATGTTGACGACCCATCAAGGGGACAGACGTGGAGAGGAAATTGAAACTGAACCTACTACGACAGCAGGGCACGTAGAGCCACAGAATATGTGATATTGAGTATGCTGATCTAAAGAGGATCAGGATGATGTCACGGAGTTCGCAACTGGCCACAGATCACATGACAGGGTTGTACTCTATGCTCACCTTCAAAATACCTCCTTACGTCAACCAGGCCCGAGAAATACAGATACCTGAAGGGTTGGTCCGGAAATTTAAGCTACACTCTTAAAAGATACATCCATCAAGCAGATGAAACTGGACTGTGCGGTTCTAGTCTTCTCATCTCAGCCCATAGCAAACACAGCCCTGCGTAGGAGCCGATAAGGGGCGCGATTCCCACAGAAATGCCTGTGTTAGGAATCAAACCTTTAATCTCCAAGCCGGCATGCCGCCAGACTACGCAGCTGATCATGTAACAATCTACTGACACATACCATTGCGTTTCTCTACTTTTGGTGGCAGCTGAGAAAACACGAATGTGTAGGATTTTTATTTCTTTTTACGCGCTCGCGCGCGTGCGCTCACACGCACACACACACACACACACACACACACACACACACACACACACACGTCTAATCGAAATAACCTGATCACATATATCCTGACGTTCTGTACATTAGTGAATGCAACCGGTATCAGTATCTCCGATATGTGATCTTCCCGAAACTTATAGTAAAAAGAATCAAAAAAGAAGAAGAAGAAAAAAAAAAAAAAAAAAAAAGAAAAAGAAAAAGAGGGCTGACGTCGAGAATGAGGAAATCAGATCACAGTGATCTACTGACCGACTTTTCACTACAAAAAAAAAAAAAAAAAAAAAAATCAACCTACATTTGACAGGCCCCGGTAATCTTCTTTTCCCAACTTGTAGAAACTATCATAACCAAAAATACATCCATGCCAGTTCCTATGTTTCTTATCCCCTTGCACAAATCCAAATGTTTGTTCGACCGCCGGTATTCTACTGTTTATGAAGGAAACGGGAGAGTCTTTAATTTACCAGGGTTGTTTGTAAGGTGATTTAAAACCTATACTGTATATTTCAATCCGTCATCGACGATGAAATGAGCGTCAGCAGTTGTTCTCCCCGCACTCCTCTACACGTGTGAAACGTGCATGCAAAAAAGCGGAGTCACTTCCACACAACCTGTCTCAGAAGATTGCTAAACATCAAATAGCAGGACAAAATCCCAGACACAGAGGTGTTTAACCAAGCAGGCCTGCCTAGCATCCACACCACCCTGATGCTGTCTCAGCTTCGATGTGCAGGTCATGTAGCTCGCATGCCAGACCACCGGCTACCCAAGAGACTCTTCTACGGTAAGCCGCAACAAGAAGAGCGTTCCCATGGAGTCAGAAGAAACGCTTCAAAGACGCTCTCAAAACCTCCATGAAAGCGTTTAACATCAGCCCTGACACATGGGAACAAGCTGCTATGGAACGAGCTAGATGGCGCTACTCTATCCACAAAGGCGCCAATTATATGTGGAGAAAGGACAGCTGCAGCGCAACAAAAGAGACCGGCCAGCAATCAAGAGGAGGTCTCCCACATTGCCTGTCCAAATTGTCACCGCACATTCCGTGCACGCATCGGCTTGATCAGTCATCTGAGCATCCACAAATCGTCTCCCCCCCCCCCCCCCCCCAACCCCCCCCCCCCCAACCCCCCCCCAAACCTTTAGATGACTGAAGTGGTCCACGTTGACTCGACGAACGAACGAACTATATTTTAATCCATTTCTTTGGTTCAAGTTATGATGTCATGACCTTTTCTAGAGTGTCATGTAGAATCTTTGACCTCTAAACCTTACAGTCTATGACCTCAAAACTTTGCGTTTTACAAGACTGCAACTGTTTTGTCATAACCTGTTACTGTGCTAAGACAGGTGAATGTTGAATTAAAGAAAGCTTGTGTCTAATTTGATCT
>CM065720.1:62490648-62493148 GCA_033310375.1 Conus canariensis | reverse complement strand
GTGTGTGTGTGTGTGTGTGTGTGTGTGTGTGTGTGTGTGTGTGTGTGTGTGTCTGTGTGTGTCTGTGTGTATGTGAGTGTGTGTGTGCGCGTGTCGTGTGTGTGTGTGTGTGTGTGTGTGTGTTGTGTGTGTGTGTGTGTGTGTGTGTGTGTGATGAGTATCTAACTAACGAAACAACTAAGCAATAAGGAAACCAAGCGAAGGCCTAAGCGCTCAATCCTCCAGTCTTGTAACATTTTTCTTTATAAAAAAAGTAGGTCGAAAAAGACAAGTTATGTAAGACAAGACAGGTCTGAACCATAAGCTTGTTCTGTGGAACTCAGTCACATGCCTGTGAACAGTCTCACCCTCAATGAACTATCTTTTTTTCTAATCTGGACACACATTTCGGAGCTTTAGCTCCTCCTCAGCAGCTCTGGCAAATGGAAGAAATGTGCTGGGACATTTGAGATCGTACAACTACAGGTATACTGTGACCTTTGAGACCCAACAACTACAGGTATACCGTGACCTTTGAGACCCAACAACTACAGGTATACTGAGACCTTTGAGATCCGACAACTACAGGTATACTAAGACCTTTGAGATCCGACAACTACAGGTATACTAAGACCTTTGAGACCCAACAACTACAGGTATGCTAGGACCTTTTGGACCCAACAACTAGGTGTCCAGCAGAAAGTGGCAAAACAGTTCGTTCTCAGCACATAGCAATGTAATCAACAGACATGTAAAGTAATTAACAAACTAAACAAGTGAATAATGGAAAGAAAATTGACACAGTGTTACATGGTCAGTGTGTGTTGGATGGAGTCAAGGGTACATTTCGTTCAGTGACAAAATAAATGACTATTTTCCAGTCGAAAGGATTGAGAGACGGCCAAAAGGAAAAGAAAATGCCAGGGAAAGCTCAAGACGACACGAAAACAAACAAACAAATGGGCACAACACACACACACACACACACACACACACACACACACACACACACACACGCACGCACGCACGCACGCACGCACGCACACACACACACACACACAGAGGAGAGAGAGAGAGAGAGAGAGAGAGAGAGAGAGACAGACAGAGAGAGACAGAGACAGAGACAGAGAGCACTGGCAACATTAAGGTTAGTTAAAGAGCATCAGGGCAAGTACGTTCTATGGAGGACAGCAAGTGAAATCAAAATACGTGAAAATGGCTTCCAACAAACCAAACAAATAAGTTGTTGAGATATATAAGTGTGGGTTATCAATTCTTCTGTCTGCTGAAGATTTAACAAACAACGTTCAAGAAAGCAGAGGGTAAATTATTAGAGACAGAACGAAAAACGGGCCCGAGTGCGTATATTTCGGACAGCCAACTTCCTTTTAAGTCAGATACTTCTATTAGTATCATACGGAGGGAAAGGGGGGGGGGGGGGGGGGGGGGAGGAGACACCCATATGTGCTCGAACGTTTCCATCGTGAAGGAAACCACTGTTCATCCTGTCCAGGGTAAGCTTGGAGCTTCAGCAGTCAAACAAATGGCAGAAATGTGTTGGGATCCTTGAAACCATACAATTAAAAACAACCAGAAAGAAAATCGTTAGAAATGTGAGTTTTCATCAGGTAATCAAATCACAAACACACAATATTTACTTAACTAGCTGACTAAATGAGGGATGGAAAATCAGCAGTGTTCAATGAAGAACGAAGTGTTCTCAGGGAGGGGGCGGGGGAGAAAAGAGGATGAATTGTGAGCGACGGATGGAGTTTTGAGTGTAGGACCGAATTTCATGCCATAACCAAATATACCCCTAGCCATCTTCCCTCTCTTCCTCCGCCATTTCCAGCCATTACGTTGGGAGGCCTCTTCTCATTCCTGTGACCTGATTGGTCGTAGGGGAAACATGAGGGACGACTCCGTAAATCCTCGTCTCCATCGTACCCTGTCCTCTGCTTCTCGCAGGAGTTCTGGCAGCCTGAGGTTTGTCCACGTTCTCTGACCTAGAGAAGCGGCTCTTTCTCTACCTCTCTGCCTTCCTCTTTCAAGCGTGCCTTCCAGGACTGTCTTTGCCAGCGGGTCGTGTCGTGTCACGTGGCCAAACCACATCAGTTTTCTCCTCCTGACTGCAGCCAAGAGGGGTTTCCTGTGGTTCCTGAGACTACCACAGAGTGAAATGTACCACGGGTCACTCGAGAGGCGAGGAAAGGAGAAGAATGGAAGTTAGGCTGGTTAGCTGACTGGTGAAGATGGAGATCTGACAGGTGTTGCCATCAGCTCGCTGTCAACACCGACACCTGTTGGGAGACAGGCTGTCACTTCTTAGCTGTTCGTCTGCTGAAAATGAAAAGCGGTTCCAAGTTCTTTCCTACCTCTTTTTCTTTCTTTCTTTCTTTCTTTTCTGTGTATGTTTTTCTTTCTTTTGTTTTCTATTTCCATTTCTTCTAGAGTTTTTCCTTTACTGTTTATTATTTTACTCTTCATTACTTTCTTGTTCATTATTATTATTCATCATCAT
>CM065720.1:62480648-62485648 GCA_033310375.1 Conus canariensis | reverse complement strand
CCTAGCATAACGTCTCCAAAATCCCTCAAAGTCGGAGTGTGGCTGCCCGTGTGGCAGGATAATTTTTAAAAAAAAACGGTCACACATGTAATGTTCTCATCCCTAGCTGATGCATTTGTACCATAGTGTTAAAGTACTTCGGCTGTGTGGATGATCCCTGGAGTCTTTTAGCGGGGTACAACAACAGCAGGTCTGACAAATGTCAAAAGTGTGTTGGTACCTTTCAAGACAAAAAAGAGAATAGAACAGAGGGAAAAAAAAAGAGAGAAAGAAAGAAATAAGAAAGAAAGAAAGGAGGAAAGAAAGCAAGGAAGAAAAGGAAGAAAGAAAGGAAGAAAGAAAGGAAAAAAAAAAGAAAGAGAGAAAGGAAGAAAGAAAGAAATAAGAAAGAAAGAAAGGAAGGAAGGAAGGAAGGAAGGGAGGAAGGAAGAAAGACAGAACGGAAGAAAGAAAGAAAGTAAGAAAGAAAGGAAGGAAGGAAGGAAGAACGAAAGAGTTCTGAAAGAAGACTAGCAGTGTTAATTTTCCACATATAACTATATGAATAACAAACATATTAACAAACTGTATAGCTGACTGAACGCATGATGGAAAATTATCCATTTTTAACGAGCTAATAATTCTTTTTGGAGAGTGGGAAATGTAAGGGTAGGGGCGTGGGGGGGGGGGGGGTCAGTGAGTGATGGATGGGTTTTGAGTACAGGTGAGAATTTTTTTTTTTCGGTAATGAAATATACTCCAGCTCTCTAACATCTCTTCCTCCGCTTTTTGTCTAGACATTAACTTGGGAGACCGCAACATGAAAAGGAATGTACCACGGGTAACACGAGAGGCGAGGAAAGGAGAAGAATGGAAGTTAGGCTGGTTGGTGACCTGACTGGTGAAGATAGAGATCTGACAGGTGTTGCCATCAGCTCGCTGTCAGCAATGACAACTGCTGATTGACAGGCTGTCAGTTCTTAGCAATTGTGTTTGCTGGAAATGAGAGCAGTACCAGCTATATTTTGTTCACTCTCTCTTTTTAGTTTCTTTTTTGTATGTACTTTCTTTCTTTTCATTTCTTTTGTATTGTTTTTTTTTTTCTTTCTTTTTTTTCATTCGTTTTAACTTTCTTGTATTGTTTCTTTGTCGTTCATATTTTTCCCTCCATTTCTTACCTTAATATTCCCCCCCCCCCCCCCCCCCCCTTTACTTTTATATCTTATTGCGCGCGGGCACACACACACATACACACACACATCAAAATTCAGACACAGAAACACACACACACGCACATACACACAAGCAAGCCCACACACACACACACAAAACACACGCGCGCGCGCGCGCGCGCGCGCATGCACGCACGCACGCGCACACCACCAACACACACACACACACATGTTCATGCAGGAACAAACTCAATCTTTTTGTGGCAGATGGCAACAAACTGAGAAACTGATGAAGAAGACGAAATGTGTGTGTGTGTGTGTGTGTGTGTGTGTGTGTGTGTGTGTGTGTGTGTGTGTGTGTGTGTGTGTTGTGTGCGCGCGCGCGCGTGCGTGCTCGCCCCAAGAGAGAGAGACAGACAGACAGACAGACAGACAGACAGACAAACAGACAGACAGAGTATTCCAGGAGGCAGGAGAGAGGTGAAGAGGCCAGAGAACTAACTGTGGGAGAAATGGCAGACAGATGGATGAGAGGGTGGCTTATTACAGCCCGAAACATCCAAGCTGTGGGCTTCATTTCATTCCCCGCGCCGTCAGACTCCGCTTTCAGTGACAACGTGGGTGGGGGACGAGCAAAATAGAGGAAAAGCTCATTAAAATGAATACAGCAAAGAATACACAACACATGGCGAATGAACATCTCTACTCTTTATCGCACAAGAGCGCATGCGCGCTCAGTCGGACACACACACACACACACACACACACACACACACACACACACACACACACACACACACACGCACACACACGTCTGGCCATGCGCACATATGCATGTGGCCAAACTTCAGTTACAGTGACATATATCTAAACAGTATTTGTTAACATACACCTAGCATTATGGTCACCATCATGCCGAATTTATGAGTGACTATATCCCCCCCCCCCCCCTCCCCGCGCCCCCTTCAACTTTCCCATCCCGATCTCCCACTCCTACCCTAACTCTCCACCATACCCTTTTTCTCTTTTTTGTTGTTGTTGTTGTTGTTGTTGTTGTTTTTTTTGGTCTTGAAATGTCAGTCGAATTAAACGCAACATACCAGAGAAGACAGTAGCCTACGCCGTGTGTCTTGTTGGTTGTGTCTCGAATTCTTTTGTTTTCTTTAAGGAATGTTAATGAATAATCACTGAACTACAGAGAACACGTTTACAACGCAACAACCGCTTATATCGAAGGGGAAAAAAATCACTCACCAGGTTTGTTCTTCTTTATTATCTAACACCACCTGGATACAAGAAATACGGTAACACTGTAGCTTCGCTTATATCGAAGATAATTTCTCATCTCATACACCAAATTTCGACGCCCACAGTTGAATTTGAAGAAGAAAAAAAAAAGTGGAAATGACGTAATTGCAAACGAAACATTACAAATGACGTAAACCTACAACCGACTCTGAATGCCGAAACAGGGGGTAAGCCAGAAACTTGGACTTCACCCAAGTTACAAAGGGAGACGACTGCAGGGGAAATCTAAACAAATCTTAAATAAATGTTTGCGAACCGCCAAGAGAAACGTGGACAAACGAGTCACAAAACAAAACACGACGCGTTTCGACCTCTTAGGTCTTCTTCAGGCAAGACACAAACAAATAGGACAATGAAAATGAACGAGTTTTTCACTTAGCTTGATCTCTTCAGCGCAAGGTAGGCAGGCGTTGAATGAAAACAGCCTCGTTTTCATTCAACGCCTGCCTAAGCTAAGTGAAAAATTCGTTCATTTTCATTGTCCTATTTGTTTGTGTCTTGCCTGAAGAAGACCTAAGAGATCGAAACGCGTCGTGTTTTGTCTTGTGACTCGTTTGTGCACGTTTCTCTTGGCGGTTCGCTAACATTTACTTAAGATTCACTCAAGTGCCCATGGCTGATGCAATTATTGACGCACATGTTCCCTGATTTGTCGTGGAAACATGGCAGCCATGGGGTAACGTATAATGGTCGGCGGGAAACATGTGCAAATGAAGGCATTCACTGTGAGATACAGTAGCAACAAAGCAAGCAAGTATCTTGTGTGCCTCACAAAAATACATGTAGGCACATCTTGTATGTAGCTTTTAATTACTCATTTCAACCTACACGAAGTTACTACAACAACAACAAGTGATAAGCAGCGTCTACAATAACTGCCTTAGTTAAGTTCAATAACAGTTGTTTTGATAAATAGGAAACTTCCGTTTGTATGTTATTCCGATCCGTACTAAGATGAGTGTGTTCTGGGTGGCTGACAGTATCATGCACATGGAAATTTGGGTGTGCGCTTGCGTGCGCGTGTTTGTGTGTGTTGCTTGAGAGAGCAAAGGGAAGAAAGAAAAAGAGACAGGCAGGCAGACAGACAGACAGACATAGACATGGAGAAATCCTCAAGGCTTATTCAGAACATCTCTTTCCCTCTCTCACTCTCTGTCTCTCTCTCTTTTCTCTCTCCACACACACACACACACACACACACACACACACACACACACACACACACACACACACACCACCAGCGCGCCCGTGTGTACTCGCATACACAACACACACTCTCTCTCTCTCTCTCTCTCTCTCTCTCTCTCTCTCTCTCTCACTCTCACACACACACACACACACACACACACACACACACACACACACACAAGGAAAAACCAAGCAGCAACGTACAGGTGACTTAAAGTATCTTACTACTAGTACAGCTACATTGTGTAGATGACTGCAAGTGAAAATTGAAATTTGAGCGAACAACTACCAAGTGAATAACTAACTAACTAGCTGAACCGCTCAGCATGTGTGAGTCATTCAACACCATTCTTTGAAGACTTAACGAAGTCGGAAAGAAAGGGGTAAATTATTAAAGACAGAAAGACAGCTGTCTAATTTCCAGCTTCCTTTGTGGACAGTCTAAGTAGAACTTAGGCTAATTGTCTTCATAGCCGGATGCTTCTTTGAGAATCGTGCTGCTCTCCCAGAAGGGAAACACATTAATGGGCTTTTGAACAGCCCCCATCCTGAAGAACACCATTACGTTAATCTGCCGTGGACATGGAGTTTTAGAGCCTCAATTCCTCTCCAGCAGCTGCAGCCAATGGCAAGAATGTGCTGACGATTGAGATCCGCCGGGGCTCTCACATTAAGAAGATGATGTTCATTTCTAACATATACGTATGAGGATAATGAACTATCTAACTAATTGAACGATGAATAGAAGAAGCAAATTGCTTGTTTCGTCCACATGTGGTAAAAAGATGCAACAGCAGGATGATAGGCACAGGATGTGTGTGTGTGGAAGGAGTGGGGTGAATAGACGCCATTCCAACAACACCTGACGACACTTCTTGAAAGTGTACATACCAGTGAGCACTAACAGTAGCAGACGACATAGAGAAACTTTTCAGTTCTGCAAGTATGTCATGGCCTTTTTTTTTTTTCCAGTGCACTAGGGCACTATCACCTACTGCTTCGCCCTCTGACATCATTCAAAAAAAAAAAAAAAAAAAAAAAAGGAGGAAGACAACTCTCTTCGTTAATTCACTGGCTTAAAAAGGAATCTTGAATCTACGTGGGTTTTCTCCCCTCCTTCTTGACCTGCCTGTCCATCTCACTCCGTTAGGCCACTGTCAGTCGCTTTCCCATGTCTTCCCCACCCCCACCCCCTCTTCCTTCCCCACTACTTACAGCCCTCCTCGACTGATTCTCCCTGTCGGCACTACAGCAGAGTGAAATTGCCGAACTGGATTACTGCTGCTCTTCCTGACATTACGCAATGACCATTCACGTGCATCTCTATGGGGAAAGTTCATCCCTGTCTCTTTC
>CM065720.1:62465648-62475648 GCA_033310375.1 Conus canariensis | reverse complement strand
GTACTCTCTCCTCTCTCTCTCTCTCTCTCTCCTCTCTCTCTCTCTCTCTCTCACACACACACACACACACACACACACACACACACACACACACACACAAACAACACACAGTATATACACTCACGCACGCACGCACACACGCATGCACACACCCACGTGCGCGCGCGTGCGCGTGCCACACACACACACACACACACACAACACACACACACACACACATACATACATAAGCTTACATATGTCCATACAGATATATGCGTGCGCTTGCAACAGCGAGATAGAGAAAGAAAGGCAAGAAAATACAGAGAGAGAGAGAGAGAGAGAGAGAGAGAGAGAGAGAGAGAGAGAGAGAGAGAGAGAGAGAGAGAGAGAATTGAAATCGACACAGGTATGTGGAGAGACACAGCCAGACCGACAGACAACTCAAAAGAAAACCAACAGATAAAACAGAGGCGGAGAGATGTGTGTGTGTGTGTGTGTGTGTGTGTGTGTGTGTGTGTGTGTGTGGTTTGTGTGCATGCGCGCGCGCGCGCGTGCGTGCGTGCGTGTGTGCGTGCATGTGTGTGTGTGTGTGTGTGTGTGTGTGTGTGTGTGTGTGTGTGTGTGTGAAGGGGCTAGAAAGAGTATGCTTAACGGAAAAAAAAGAAAAAAATAAGAAAAGTAAACAGCACACCAATCTTTACGGTAGGAATGAAAGTTTCATTTAAATCTTTTCGCCCAGAGCAGAATTGTGAATTGAAAACCTGTAGTTCCCGTCGCCCAAACTTAATTTAACATTAATTTAACTTTGGGGGTGCTATTGGATTCTTTTTTGCACTCTTGGTGGTGAGAACACCACAGTATTATGGACTGTGGTGTGTCTCTATTTGACGCCAGGAGCGCAGACACAACCAGCCGTGTCTCCCTGATGAGTTCCGACCCAGCGGACGAAAGGCCTCGGAGCAGGCAATACAAATATATCCGCCTTCAAAGCGGATTGCGATGGTTCCCTTATGCAGCTAGTGAAGAGTTTTCATATCTGTAACATATTTTCTTAAATTTCATGTTCCCAGTTTCTCCATCTTCAACCCCCCCCCCCCCCCCCCCCCCTTAAGTCCAAATCTTTGCCAAGTCATTACTATGAAGATAGTTCAGTTGTTGGCCTGCGCTTGTTTTTTTCCTCCACTATTAGATTGTTCGTCTATGCATTTGTCTAACTTTATTCAAGTTTAAAAGGCTGTGCCAGTCTTGAATAAAAGTTACTCTGTGTTAGGTTTTCTTATGGGAGCAAAAAATACCCCCACTTGTTTACTGTTTATTGTTTACTGTTCCCTGCCTCATTTCATTTCCGATTTAATTTAACTGAATGGAGGAGTTCGACGTGTCAATAAAAGAAAAAAGAAAGGGGGGGGGGAAGAGGGGGGGGGGGGGTGCGGGAAGTGACTTAACAACCTGATGTGCCTCAGCAAAAGCAAACAAAGAAACAAAAGCCGTGACGTTAAGACTGCGGTTTTTTTCATGGCATTTTTTCAGGGCACCCACGTGTTAATCTAAGCAGCGTTAAGGTTAAAGCCATTCAGTTAGGTAAAATTAGAATGTTCTCCGGACACGACTTTAAGAAGAAGTCTTTCACTGAATGTTGCTGCAGTTCCTTTGTTTTATCTTGAATTCCATTTCAAATTCAGTTACGTATTTGAAATCCTTTCATAACGAGCAATCAAAATTCTGAAAAAAAATTGTTCGGTTTCTACTCAGTAGTGTTCTTAATTTCTGGGTTCTTTCACAATCTCTTATCTATAACCTGGGATTGTTTCACAATCTGTCATATCAGACACCATGCGTTCATCACAAAGAAGTTTAACCTACTTTTGCTGGGGTTTGGGGATCTTCTCCATGTAAACCGTCTCTTCTCTAGGGTAAAACTCTCGAAATACGTCAACGACACTCAGAGTGTCCATGAGATCGTTTACGTTTGTCCTAGCTTTCAGGATTATTCATCAATTTATAATCGAATTTTATTTTTACTTTCCCCTGTCTCATTGTCTGTACCATTTCAGTGGCATTACGGCATTTACCCCTACCCTCGACATCCCCCTACCCCGCTCTCCTTCCTCTCCCCCCTCCCCCTCCCGGCTTGTTCCGACTCCTCGTCTACAACACACCGGCTAGTCCCGGCACAGCCTCGGCACCGGCAATAACATAGGGAGCAGGACAACGTCAATTCATCGAGGCAATCCACCAGAGGAGACACTGCGCTACTGCCCAGTCACTTCGGTGGTGTTCACTGATGCCTGATTTAATGCAACAAACACAGGACACCGCTTAATACGCCCCATACCGATGATAATCATCACCTAGATGCGGAAGAGCAAGCGTGAGTGAACATTTCCCCCTCCTCCGGTAGCCGCCATCAGTTCTGTTCAAAGACAGTCCCCATGAACTTGTCCATACTGGCGACCTTAACACGACTCACCAAGGGCACAAACATGGAAAAGAAATGGAAACTGAGTGTGAAGAGGCACAGGATTTGAAACTGTTTTTTAATGCTATTGACGAGGTTGACGGTGATGAACGCAATGTTATGGAGGTCAATTCCGGTCTGAGACTGCATAACAGGGCTGTACTCTACGCTTATTTTCATGATACAACCCCGACGTCAACCAGGCCCGAGAAATACAGACACCTGCAGTGTTGGTCAGAAATTGTGAGTTAACACTCTCAAAGACGCGTCCAACAAATGGATGAAACTCGACTCTGTGATACCAGTCTTCCCAATTGAGCCCAAGCAAACTCAGCTCTGGGTTGGAGCGGGTCGAGCAGTAAAAAAAAAAAAAAAAAAAAAAAGAAGAAAAAACACCTCCACAAATATATGGCTCTGACAGATTTCGAACCCTCGAATTCCCAGCCGGGAATCCGCCACGCTAATCACTACGTGTCTGATGTTTATCATCATCATCACTATCATTAATTCTGATATCATTATTATCATTACTATTGTTTTTGTTGTTCTCCTTGTTATTGCTCTTGTTGTTCTTGTTCTTGTTACTACTATTATCATCATTAAAATCATGCAAATTACTATTATAACTGCAATTATCATTATCATTATTACTTTTCTTTATTAACTTTCTGTTATTCTAAAAGTGATGAATAAACCTATCTTCATGCATAATAATCGTCTCTTTGTCTTGTTCTTTTGATTACAAAATACATGATGTGTTTGTCGGTCGTGCGCGCGTGCATGTGTGTGTGTGTGTGTGTGTGTGTGTGTGTGTGTGTGTGTGTGTGTGTGTGTGTGTATGTGTGCGTGCGTGTGTGTGTGTGTGGTGTGTGTGTGTGTGTGTGTGTGTGTGTGTGTGTGTGTGTGTGTGTGTGCGTGGGTGCTCGTTTTTTGCTTGTCCGTATACCAATATTCCAAGACCAAAAATCTAGACCAAACTGTCCGTTCATTATATGATTTTTTTTTTTTCAGATTGTTAGAAAAACTGGAAGAAAAAAAAACACTTCCAAACAACACAAAAGATAACACAGGCCTACTTGGCTGTCGTCCATATTGTCTGGCAATACAATTTTGCGTGCATGAGTTGTAACCTAACATGATGCAACACTGGTTGGATAATCAAACAGTATAGCATAAACAACAAACTTCACACAGCAAGTGAAACATTTACAAACACACGCACGTGCGAGTACACACACACACGCACACGCACACACATGCGCGCGCGCGCACACACACACACACACACACACACACACACACACACACACACACACACACACACACACACAGATGTTCATTTGCAGTTTCATTGATTAAGGAGATGTCACCACGTGCGGATTAGTCCATATGCGCTGCATCATATCTGCAGACAGACAGACAGATACAGAGACAGAGACAGACAGATGGACACGCAGACAGACAGAAAGAGATTCAGTTAGAGACAGAGACATAAAAACAGAGACAAAGGAACAGAGAGACAGACAGACAGTCAGACGGACGGACGGACACACACACACACACACACACACACACACACACACACACACACACACACACACACACACACAGATGGTCAGTTGCAGTTTCATTAATTAAGGATGTGTCACCACGTGCGGATTAGTCCATATGCGCTGCATCATATCTGCTAAGCTAAGAGACAGCCATCCACAGGATTAACAGCTGGTGGATAATGACCAAGATGAAAGGATTGAAGACGAGGGTCTCATGGACAGGGCTTAGCAGGTGTCTGACCAGTGCATTAGCCCAACGTGCTGGTCAGACCTTGAATACCTACCTAACATTGTATGCACTATGTGTGCGCACGCAATGTATATATCAGTAGAATCCGGTTATAAGAAACTCGGTTTTAAGAAAACTCGGCTATAAGAAATCAAATGGTTTTCCCCTGCTGAGAGGATTCTTTAACATTACTTAAAATATCTCGGATGTAAGAAACTCGGTTGTAAGAAAACTCGCTTGTAAGAAACAGGTTTAGCTGACGCTGTCGAAACTTTACCTCGGATGTTAGAAAGTCTTCTTGGCTGTCGAAAGATTTTCTCGGTGGGCCGACACATACATATATTTAAAAACAAAAAACAAAAAAACAAAAAACAAAAAAAATTCCACGATGCAGGTCACAGGAATTGGCGGGACAGGATGTGGGCTCTTTGATGTCGCCTAAGAGATGAAATATCCGGATGTAAGCTAGACAAAACGCAGGCGCTTGATTACGAGAGGTGTTCGAACCCCCCCCCCCCCCCCCCCCCCCCCCCCCCGTCTGTTTCTCTCTTCACACCAGTGCATGTTCAATGCAAGGCAAAGGCTTTGTACAATGTAAAGTGAAGATGGCTGACAAACACAAAAGACAAGCAATTTTGCTGAAACGAAAAATCGAAATTTTGGATGCTGTGGAGAGAAACCCGAAAAAGAAAAAGACGTTGATTGCTGAAGAATTTCAGATTCCTCTTGCTACTCTGTGCAACATTGTAAAACAAAGGGACAAATACAAAAATCAGTTCTTGGGCAGCACAACTGACCCGCAGCTACAGCAAAAGAACAGGAAGGCGAAACATGAGGACATTGACAATCAACTTCTGCAATGGTTTGTCCAAGCGAGGTATGTTATGTTACTATCTCCACCACCACCCCCTGCCATCTCTCTCTCTCTCTCTCTCTCTGTCTCTGTCTCTCTCTGTCTCTCTGTCTCTCTGTCTCTCCTCGTCTCTCTCTCTCTCTCTCTCTCTCTCTCTCTCTCTCTCCTCCACACCACATCAAACACACACGAAAATGTTGATCCCTCTTTATGTCATGACGGCCAATGGCACCAAGAATAAATCTATGCTCTCCCTTGTCGCATTTTTACTCGTCTATCGTGTTTATGCTTGTGTGTGTGTGTGTGTGTGTGTGTGTGTGTGTGTGTGTGTGTGTGTGTGTGTGTGTGTGTGTGTGTGAGAGAGAGAAAAGAGAGGGAGAGAAAGTGATAAGAAAAAGAAAACACACTAGACGTTTTATGTCACGGGCCAAAGTTTACTTAGGAAATCAAACCAAAGAGCCTTTCCTCTCTCTCTCTCTCTCTCTCTCTCCTCTCTCTCTCTCTCTCTCTCTCTCTGTGACTCTCTTTGTCTCTATGTCTCTCTCCGTGTCTCTGTGTATGTGTGTGTCTCAATCTCTGTCTGTCTGTCTGTCTGTCTGTCTGTCTCTCTCTCTCTCTTCTCTCTCTCTCTCTCCTCTCTCTCTCTCTCTCTCTCTCTCTCTCTCTCTCTCTCTAAAACACTGACGTACACACACACTAACAATTACAGAAACGTGCAGAGAAAAAGAGAACCAAAGCAAAAACAAACAAAAACTCGGATATTAGAAACACTCTAAAAATTTTTTTAGAACTCTCGATTATAAGAAACCTCGGCTGTAAGAAAACTCGGTTATAAGAAGCAAAAAAGACCCCCCCCCCCTCCTCCCCCGCCCAACTTTCTTATAACTGGATTCTACTGTATATGCGTGTGTAGGTGCCAGTGTATGCTATGTCTGTGTGCATGTGTGTGTGCGCGCGTGTGTGCGCGCGCGTGTGTGTGTGTGTGTGTTGTATGCATGTGTGTGTGTGTGTGTGTGTGTGTGTGTGTGTGTGTGCGTGTGTGTGTGTGTGTGTGTGTGAGTGAGAGCATATATGCATATGTGTGTGTGTGCAAGTATATTGAGTGGGTAGGCCAGTGTGTGTGTTTGTGCCGGTGTTTCCGGTGTTTGCGTGCATGTGCGTGCGTGCGAGTGTGTGTGTATGTGTGGGTGGGTGGGGGGGGGGGGCGCTCATGTGCGTGTGTGACATGTGAGCCTGTGTTAGCAAGCTTCAGCATGTACACATGTTCGCGGGTGTACGTACATATGTGTGTGCCTGTGGATGAGGGTGTACAACCGTGTATGTGTGTGTTTGTGTGTGTGCGCGCGCGCGCGTGTGTGTGGTGTGTGTGTGTGTGTGTGTATGTGTGCGTGTGTGTGTGCGTGTTTATGTGAGAGAGAGAGAGTGTGTGTGCACGCGCACGCGCATTTATGTGTAGTAGTAGTAGTACTTTCATTTTTACGTCTTTTCACAAAATTATGTGATATTAGACAAGAGAGAGAGAGAGAGAGAGAGAGAGAGAGAGAGAGAGAGAGTGTGTGTGTGTGTGTGTGTGTAAGAGTATGTGTGTGAAGCATAGGTGCGTGGAAGTGCACGCAAAATATGGAATAATTACTACTTATAACATTATAGTAAATATCTAACAGGACTACATATTAAACAAGAGGTAACTTTCAAAGCAAAATCAATATCAGAAAAAACATCAGTCACTGTCATGCCTAATAAACATGGTAAGTATGCCTTAAGAGTCACACAATCAAATAAAACGTGGGCTCTTGACACATTTGCCTTACCACATATGCATTTTGTTCCTGCACTATATTTCGTTCTGAATGCGTCGAGTTTCAGTCTATAAAATACTGAAACAAAGTTTCTGTACTGATACATATCACGAACCTGCAGGTGTTCAATGCCTTCAACCTGATCAAAGCTGAGAACATGGTTATTTCGAGCATTAACCCGCAAATAAGGGATGTTCTGGTTGTTTCTAAAAAAGTCCCAAGCCACTTGTTTTAAAACTTGATGACACTCTTGTAAAGTCAAGGGGACAGAAAGTGACTGTGCTCTCATTTCAGTTTTAGCTCCCTTTTTGGCAGATCTGTCAGCGAATTCATTGCCCAAAATTCCACAGTGTGAAGGAACTCAGAAAAAAATTAAATCGGTCCCTTTGCACATCAAAATATGAATTAAATAACATATTTCCTTCAAAATAAAGTTTTCAGAATTAGAACTGAAAAACTTGATAGATTGTAGTACTGACATTGAGTCGACACATAACAATACTTGCAAGATTGATTGCGGTAAATCAATTAAATATGTCAAAGCCATTAGTATAGCTATCATTTCGGCAACTAAAATAGATCGATTTTTGCCTATTGAATATGCTTTATCTACTTTAAGTGATGGAATAACAAAAGCAGATCCAGCGTCTTTGTTCTTTGTCAATGATCCATCAGTATATACCTTAAGATGGTTAGGATACTTGCTTTGCATATGCATCTTTGCTGAATATGACAAGATATGCGGATGATCAGCTTTTTTAGCATCAGTGTGATTAAGGTCAATTTTTGCCCTGTGTCTTTCCCAGCTTGGGATTGGATCAGTATGAGAAATCTTTGCCAAAGAGTCGGGGTCAAATCAGTTTTCTGCAACAAATGGGCAGAGTACGAGCCAATAGTAGACAAGCAGTAAATGTTTTTTGCTCGTTTGGGGTAATCAGTAGATGGATTTAAAGAAATTTCTGTTTCGTTTACACCTTTCATAGCTGTACATTTCACAACATATTTTGCCAAAGTGAGTGTTCTGTATTCGTTTAAAGGCAAAATATCAATTTCCGAATATGTCCGTACTGTAGAAGCATGTACAGGGACTCCCAAGCATAATTTAAAAGCCTTGCTATCAACACTTTGCAGTTTTTGCAACAAATATTTAGGAGCACAAAAGAAAGCTTCTTGAGCATACGATAGCTTAGAACGAACGAGTGATATTGCCAGATGTTTCAATGTTTTTACATCCTGGCACCAGCTTTGCTTGCTTAAGATTTTCAAAAAATTTAAACTTTTCCTAGCCTGGTTTAAGAGATAATCGATGTGAACTTTCCATGTCAATTTAGATGTGAAGTAAACTCCTAAGAATTTTACTGAGTGTACATACTGAAGTGTTATTCCATCAAGTCTAAAAGAAGGCAGATCAACAGGATCATCACCATTATTAAATAACATTATATACGTTTTTTCATGGGAAAGTTTCAGTCCATTTTCAAACAAGTACTTACTAAGATTATTTAGCTCTGCCTGAAACATTTTTTTGTAATAGTTGATTGATCTTTTTGGCGTGTTTTTTCTTAGACTAGCATTTATCCACATACACAGATCATCAGCATACTGCACAACGGTAGCGTTTTTAGTTACGTGCTTTGGGAGATCATGTAACAAAATATTAAATAACATTGGAGCAATTACGGAACCTTGGGGAATGCCCATTTCTAACGATTTAAAATTTGAATATGTGTTTTCTACCCTGACTTGCAAACTTCTTTCTGATAAAAATTCTCTAATGTAGTTATAAAAATTACCAGATATGCCAATTTTCTTCAGTTTATAAAGCAATCTAGCATTTATGTGTGTTTACGTGTGTGTGTGTGTGTGTGTGTGTGTGTGTGTGTGTGTGTGTGTGTGTGTGTGTGTGTGTGTGTGTGTGCGCGCGCGCGCGCGCGCGCGCGTATGTGTGCATTTATTTGTGAGGTATGGTTGTTCAGACAATGACATATTTAGCATTGGTCAGTAACAACAATGGCAATAATGATGATGGTGATAGTGGTGAAAGTTGAAATAATTGTGATTGACATAATACTAACTGGAATGATGATGATGATGATGATGATGATGATGATGATGATGATGATGATGATGATGATAACAATAACTATGACAGCAAAAATAATGATGGTGATGATGATGAAAATAATGATAATATTTATAACAACAACAACAATAATGATAATAATAACAATGACAGTAATAATAATGATAGTAATCATAATAATGATCATGACGATAATGATAATAACAATGATGATAACAATACCAATGATAATGATAATAATAATGATAATAATAACAATGATGATGATGATGATGATAATGATGATAAATAGTAATGATAATAATGATAATGAGAATAATAGCATTGATGGGAAAGGCGTCAGTAAGCAAAACTAGAGAGTAGATCACATATACTGTTCAAAAAAAGTTAAGGACCAACATTGAGAATGCACAAAAACTTTTAAAAATTCACAAAAATTCAATTGTACCGCCTTTGTGGTCCAAACAAATTGAACCACACGCACAAATTGATAGTGAATGCGGCAACTGCAATTTTGTGGCACACATTTCTCACGCGCCTTGAAAAACACGTGTCGCGACTTGTCATTTTGGGAACAAATTGGGGTGAATTTCTGATGTGCTTGGGATCCGAGGAGCATGTGCTGAATCAAAATCATGTGAAGCACGAGCTAAATCAGGCTATAGGTCATAAAGTATGCTCGACCAAATGTCTTTAAAAGCCACTGTACTGGCGAAAAATGCAATGCAACAGCATGCCTCCACGTCGAAGACTGAACGAGCTGGATCGAGGAAGAGCAATAGGATGGCTCCAAGAAGGAGTTGCAGTCCGGGAAGTGGCACGGCGACTTGGGGTATCACACTCTGTTGTTATCAGACTCAGACAACGCTTTCAAGACACAGGAAGAGTGCAAGAACGACCACGCTCTGGTCGACCCCGAATAACAACACCACGAGAGGACCGATACATTGAAAGGCAGGCCACACAAGAAAGAACAGCAAGTGCAAACATCATCAGACGTCGCCTTAGAGATGCCACCAACACTGTTGTCAGTGATCAGACCA
>CM065720.1:62438476-62455548 GCA_033310375.1 Conus canariensis | reverse complement strand
AGCTCACATCGCAACAGGTGGAAGAGTGTCCGTCCGTCTGTCCGTCCGCTCCAGAATGAAACGAAGCAAAGAGTCGCTGTTTAAGATGGCAAACGTTATCACTCACGCACGCACGCACGCACGCACGCACGCACGCACACACACACACACACACACACACAACACACACACACACACACACACACACACACACACACACACACCTTACTGTTTACTTTAAAGGCAAACATTACCGCCGCCCCCCCCCCCGCCCCCCCCCCCCCCCCACAACACACACACTCACACAAAAGAGAGAAAAGAAAAAGAAAAAAAGTGGGGGAAAAAAGGAAAAAGAAAAAGTTAGCTTGTACTTCAAAAGGCAAGCATTACAAAAAAAGAGTATGTCCACTTGGAAGCGCGATCCAAAACAAAAAGACTGTGTGTCTGCTCTGAAAAGGAAAACAAACACAAAGACTGAGTATCTGCTCTGAAAAGGGAAAACAAACACAAAGACTGTGTGTCTGCTCTGAAAAGGAAACAAACACAAAGACTGAGTGTCTGCTCTGAAAAGGAAAACAAACACAAAGACTGTGTGTCTGCTCTGAAAAGGAAAACAAACACAAAGACTGTGTGTCTGCTCTGAAAAGGAAAACAAACACAAAGACTATGTGTCTGTGTGTTCTGAAAAGGAAAACAAACAAAAAGACTGTGTCTGCTCTGAAAAGGAAAACAAACACAAAGACTATGTGTCTGTGTGCTCTGAAAAGGAAAACAAACACAAAGACTGTGTGTCTGCTCTGAAGAAGGAAACCAAACAAAAAGACCGTGTCTGCTCTGAAGAAGGAAAACAAACACAAAGACTGTGTGTCTGCTCTGAAAAGGAAAACAAACACAAAGACTGTGTGTCTGCTCTGAAAAGGAAAACAAAGCAGGAAGTAAGCATGTGTACTTGAAATCTGATCGGAGCGAACGGAGTGCACGTGCAATTTGAAAGGCTACCCAGGCAGAAAGAGTTTGTGTCTACTTGGAAAAAAAAGGGACAAAATAAAAATACTGTATGCCTGCTTTTAAACTTAGAGGGGCCCGCAGTCAAATGGTGTGGGCGTTGCCTGCGGAGCGGACGACCGTCAGTTCGAACCACACGTAAACGGAAAACCCTCTCGGTATATAGGTACCTACAGGAAGGTTAAAGGTGGCGGAAGGAGAGGGGGTGGGCTCCGCGTTCCATCATGCCATGCCTAAGACACGGTAAACCACTGACAGTTCATTGCCCTCTCGGCCGATAGGCAATGGGGGAACCTTTGTTTTCTTATATGTTTTGAAAGCAAACATGACAGAAAGAGCATACCCACTTTGAAAGTAGATACATATAGAAGCAGTACGTGTCTGTTTTGATAAGCAGAGAAAGTTAAAAGAATTATGTCTACTCTAGAGTCTGTCGGATATTTCAGAGTGTGTGTCTAATTAAGAAAAAAACAAGATGCAAAGCATATAAACGTACTCCCAGTTTATCCTGAATACGCGTGAGATATTCCATAAAGAGGAAAAACCGTCTTGGGCTGGTGTAACCGTTAGTAATGGCTACTCTGGTAAACATCAGCCATCATCTGTGACCTATAATGAACATATTTACAAATTTTCAGAAAGATCGGCCGAGAGCTTTCTGAGATTTTCCATAAAGAAGAAACCCATTATGGGCCGTTAGTAACGGCTATAACGGTAAACTAAAACATCGGGCATCATCCGTGACCCATAATGAACATACCTACAAATTTTCAGAAAGAGTCTGTCAGTCTGTTATCTGTGTCCATCAGTCTGTTGTCTGTGTCCATCAGTCTGTTGTCTGTCCATCAGTCTGTTGTCTGTTCATCAGTCTGTTGTCTGTGTCTGCCAGTCTATTGTCTGTGTCTGCCAGTCTATTGTCTGTGTCTGCCAGTCTGTTGTCTGTGTCCATCAGTCTGTTATCTGTGTCCATCGATCTGTTGTCCTGGCCATGACTGTGTGTTCAGCCGCTGGGGCTTGAACCCGAAGCGTAAGGGTCTGTATCGGACCGCCTTTCCAAACACGCACACTCAAAGTGCAGGCGTTCTCTCTCTCTCTCTCTCTCTCTCTCTCTCTCTCTCTCTCTCTCTCTCTCTCTCTCTCTCTCTCTCTCTCTTTGCATGATAACGGTGTTATTGATGTGTGTGTGTGTATGTGTGTGCGCGCGCGCGCGCATGCACGGCCCCTTTTATGTCTTAGAAATTCCAAGAAAGATATTATTCCTATTTATTCGTCTTCTTTTTATTTGTTTGGTTTTTGTTTGTTTGTTTGTTGTTCTTCCTGAATGCACACAGAGAAGACAGGGCTAATGACGGTCCATATATTCGGACTTCCCTGAATTGCTGGTAGTGAGGCGGCACCAGGACGGGCCTGGATGCGGCTGTGAGCGGTGTAGGCAGTGATCGTGCCAAGGAGAGAGCACGAAGAGATGACAGCGCTCAGGACAGTGGATTTTCTGCTAGTGTCATCGACGGTACCGACAACACACTGCGATGCCAGGATGACTGGTTTTCTTTTGATGCAGGTTTTCAGGCTTCGACATCTCAGCCTGTTCTCAGGTTTTTAGCATGTATGGCGCCCTGATTGTGGCAAAAGCTGAAAGTTGAATTTGTATGCCACACACGTACACGCGCGCGCGCGCGCGCGCGCACACACACACACACACACACACACACACACACACACACACACACACACACACACACACTCACTCACTCACTCACTCATACATGTCCTCCGGTCAATTCACGTTGTTCTGTTTCTCATGCACGCGAACACGTACCCGTGCGCGTGTATACACTGATCGACTGGAACCAGTTTATCGTTAGATTACGCTGGCTGTACTGATAAAACGCACGCGTGCACATACACACACACACACACACACGCGCGCGCGCGCATGCACATACATATGCACACACAAACCATACAAACACGCGATCACGCGCATGTGCTTATGTATTCATATAACGCACACACACATGCGCGCGCGCACGCATGCATTCACGCACACACGCACGCGCGCGCGCGCGCGCGCACGCACGCACGCACATACATCTTGCTTTTACACACCACCGCTAGAGCCATTATTATCGACAGTAAAAACTGCCTGCATGACGCTTACAACCCTAACCCTGTCCTAGAGTCACCCCGACCCTCCTCCGGCCTCCCCTCCCCCCTCCCCCCTCCCCCCCCTTCCCATCCTAGCCCTATCGTCCATCCTTCCACTTGCCTTCCTCTCCGTCCCACATCCGCCCTAACCCCCCCCCACCCCCACCCCTCCGACCCTTCCCACCCCCAACTTTCCCATTCCTGGTCGTGGACGTCATTTCCGTGAACGTAACCCTTCTACCTTGTGGTTTGGTGAATGCGTCGAGACTGGAAGCGGGGACCAGGGGGAACAACTCACGAGCGCCTTGAGCTCAGTTCCCTCATGTTCTGTTGTTTTTGTTTGTTTGTTTTAATTCTCCTCAGGATGTTACATGTGCACGAAGCTTTCCTCATGGCTCGTGCTAGGTCTGCTATTTGATGACCATGGTCTAAATTAAACTTGCTGCTCTTTGCAGCGCTGACGTCAATAAGTAAATGATGTATTGACTGTTACCGTCCAATAATAATAATAATAATGAATACTTATATAGCGCCTATTCTCGGCTAGAGACCAAGCTCTAAGCGCTTTACAGTCAACACTCGTTTACACAACGGGCTGCCTACCTGGGTAGTGCCGACTGAAGAGCTGCCAGCTGGCGCTTCGTTCAGTCGTTTCCCGTGTCATCCAGTCCATATCATTCAATGTCGCACACTCAGTTTCCTCACTTCCTTCATTCTTTCCATTTCTCACGCAGGGTGCACGCAATGTATAACGTGTCATCCATACCAACGGCCAAACTGGCCTACTCTTCCGAAAATTGGTGATGGGATTTTACGTGTGTGCAAGATGTTATGCGTGCGTTCACACACGGAACCTCGGTTTATAGTCTCATTCGAAGGACTGTATGGGAAATGGAGTCAGAACGAATGTTAACTCCGAGGGAAAAATCCCCCTGTACCGAAACGCCCCGGCTGAGATTCGAACCCGCAACCCCAGGATCACCAAGATTAGGAGTCCGGCGCTCTACCAACTGAGCTATTCCGGCTCCAAATAGTAGGATCAGCTAACACTTCGTGAACACTTTCTGACTTTAAAATGTTTTAATCGCTTTAAGGCAATGCCTGTTGTGCCTATTTATGAATAGTGACATCAAGTACCGTGCGAAATTCGTAACAATACATTATATGCCATCAGACATATGAAATGTGTTACGGTGTCTTTAGAAGCTATTCACAAGTAATGCAGTAATGTGTTAGTTTCTATACCGTACCTACAAGGAACTCAAACGTCAAAATTAAAGTAGATAAACATAAAACTATTGAGCTTCTTTCGCGTTACTGTTCTATTAAACGTATGGGAGCCTTTTTCCTGAAAGATTCATCTTCACTACATGCGTGTTATGGAATTACATATGTGTGTATCTTCTCCTTCAAACCCGTATTTAGGTTAGTTTCTACATTAACAGCTATACACTGCTGGATGAAAAGAATTCACATTGCAGTCAAATATTTCACCTGTTTTTTGTTTTGTTTTGTTTCTGTCTCTTTTCGTCGGTGTCACGTAATACCATATGTGTATTAAATGAAGGTCTCTTTCAAGTATTCTCCGAACCGTGCGCACGCACAGTCCCACGCCTTCCGACTTGACGGTGGATGGGAGGAAGATAGCAGAATCAGTTAAACACATATGCCGTCCACATGACGTTTCGTGTGTGTACGGGAAGACGTGTATCGTACACATGCCCCTCCTGTTCCTGATCAGCCGCTGGTGAGGTGCATCTGTGGCTCCACACCACAGTTAGGAGTTTACAACAAATCACTGTATGATCCATGTCAACGTTTTGAGCCCTGGCATTAGTTTGAGCCAGCATTTGATATCGAACTGATAATTGATCAAAAGAACAGCCCCCATCCCCACCCCTCCCATCAATCCTTTTATCTGTTTGGGGGATTTCCACCGAAGGCGTCATTCACAATTTTCAAATACATGACCTTCCCCTTCGATGACGTCACATATCAGGCCTTCTCACTCACCCGCGACCTTATCTTTGCGCCAAGTGGTTCCTTCCAAATAGTCCCATTCCTTTCATGTTAATCTGTGTGCTTGGAACCACCTGGCATGTACCTTGATGGGCACATGAAAGAAAAGAAGGTAACTCAACTTTCAGACACAATAAAGGTAAACAATCTAATTGTACCTGTCTATAAATACTCGACTCCGTCAGCAAGGCCTTGGCGCATTCCTTTTTGGTGTGCAGCCTGTGCGTGCTTCCGCTGCCTGGACCTCAGGGTCCATACTGCTGGGTAGGTTGCTCAGGGGCTGTTGACATCGGTGGTCCTGTCTGAGCGACCTGTCATTAATGCAAAGAGCGTGTAGAGAACCATAGAGCAGTGCGGAGGAGAATGACGAGTTTTACTAAAGTGATTGAGTGTTCTCTTCATCAAAGCCTGTGACAGTTCTTTTTGAAGAATCAGACTTCACGTACCTTTGGACCCCCCCCCCCCCCCCCCCCCTTTGAGGCGTAGAGGACACCACGGGGTAGTCCTGTTCTGACTACACACCAGAAATAAACATAGCCAGCAATCATATTAAAGACAGACATTTGTGGTTTTCACGCCTTCCGTGCTGAGGTCAATTTGCTTTTAAGACTAGTGGTAGTGTTACAGACAAAATTGTTTCTTGCGTTACGGCCTGATTTCATTTGTTTCTTGTCGCAGAATCGTATATGTATGGTGATGCGGTAAAAATAAACATTAGAAAATATATACGATAAAGTGCCAGCAGTGTTATGCGTGCAGTGTTTCATAGGAACGAAAAAATGATTGGTTTTCTTACAATCTGATTAGACTCATAGCGGTTTTCTTTCTCGAAGGTTTGTGTCTTTTCTCGAGTGACGGTTTGTTCGTTTGCAAAAAGCGAGCAAACAAGAGCTAGTCAACAGCTTGTTTCCAGAAGGCGGCTTTTTTTGTTGGGGGGGGGGGGGGGGGGGGGGGGAATCTGAAACTAGAAAGTTACTAAGTTAAGGACAAGGGAGAAGATCACTTTTCTTCTTGTAATTTCCCAAGGTCCAGCCATCAGCCGTGACTTTTTTTTTTTTTTTTTTTGGTTGGTTTGGGTTTTGTTTTTTTTTTTTTTTTTTGTTATTACCCCGACGCCGCTCATTCCGGTTCTCCGGCAGTCATACTCTAGCTTGTCTCCCGGCACCGGCGATCCAAAAGGAGAGTCAGTGCCAAGTCGTCATGGGGCAACCCACTAGAGGAGACACTGCGATGCTTGCCCGGTCACTTCGGAGGTGTTTAGTGGTGCCTGTTGTCCCAGGTATGAAGATTGTCTCCAACAAAGAAACTGCAGGAACAAAGAGCCGAAAATCGGAGACGTGAGGGAAAGAGACCGCAGAAACAGCGTGTCAGACTGTCCAACAAATCCATGATTCTCTTCTTGTTATTCCTGTGAAATTCCCGTAGGTTTCATTAGTAGGGTGTGACATTAAGGCTCCTTCCAAAAAAAAAAAAAAAAGAAAAAACGCTTCTTTCTCTATGACGCGCATTAAAAGGTCTTACGCAGGCCAGAAGAAAGAGTGGAGATCTGAAATGCATTCGTATTTTGAATACCTGAAAAGCTACCACCCCACCCCCACCCCCCACCCCCTTCCTGCCTCCGAATACGATAAACTGCATACGGTGTAATTACCAGTGTATTGAAAACTGCATTTTCATCTTAAATACATTAAACCGCTTTTTCTTTCAAGCTTGAATAGCCTACTTTAAACTGCTGGTTTACCTTGAATACCTTACACTGCATTTTTTTTCTTCTTAAAACATTCAGTTCCCCAAACTGGTCTTTAACCAAAAGACCTTGGGCTGCACTTTTACTTTGTTGGACACTGGATGCACTTTGCTTTCAATGCCTTCAACTGCATTTTGATCCAGGCCAAGGCTGTGGAAGAAGAAATGTTGCCAGGGCATATGACTAGGCAGCGGCAGGCTTTTCGAACTGATTACTTTTTCTTGAAACGAGGGAAAATCCAGTTCCGTGAAATGCCTTCATCCTTTTCCCTACCCCTGGTGTTCAACAATGAAAAAAAAATTGACCAGGCTCTACCGGGGCTTTTCCTGTGTATTGAAAACGTTCATGTCTGCTCCCGTTCAGCAGTCTGAAACACCAGGTCAGGCAGGTCCATGGCGGATTTTTGTCCCTTTGAAATGGGCATTTCTGGGAATTGACGGTCTTGTTGACGCAGGTATTACGGACAATGACGGCGGTGTCCAACACATCCAACGTTATCTGCCTGTTGATTGGCATGGGGCGTTTTCGATTTCAAAGCCGCTTCTGAACCGAGCGTGTACGTGCCAGTGTTTCCTCACGAAGTCAAGATACGAGGAGGTCATTGGCCGTCATTGTGGGGGGGTGGGAAGTGGGGGGGGGGGGGAGAGGGGGGGGGATAACTGACGTCGATTGCTTGCCTTCTCTTGCGAGAGAGACTAACTGTGGAAGTAAACGGTATCCGTTTGAGTTCAGTTAGTAGGATGGAAAGAGAAGCCGGTGAGAGGGTGAAGTTATTTTCCTTCGGGGGGAGAGCTTGGGGTCGGTGTTGTTTGGCCAGTGGTGTGTTTCCGACTTGATCTCTTTGTTGTTCCGTTTGAGGGGGGTTGTTTGAAAGCTTGACGGCCGAGTTTACGGTTATACGTTGTTTTGTCAGCTCTCTCTCTCTCTCTCTCTCTCTCTCTCTCTCTCTCTCTCTCTCTCTCTCTCTCTCTCTCTGTTATCACATTTTGATTTACGAGTTGGTGACTGTATTTACTCATGGCACCTACCAGTAGAGGTAATATGGAGAGGTGACTGTTGTCATTCGGAGGATAAGCATTTACGACAGAAAGGTGAAGAAAAAATCATATGGTCAGATGAAAATGCAAATATGTACAAAAAGGAACTTGAATGTGATGAATTTCAAGAGACTTTGCAGAAAGCCTGTCAACTATTAGATATTGATGTGAATGAGAGTCTTGATAAATTTGTCGGTGCTTTGTGTGGGGCTGCTGCTTGTATGGTTAGAGTTATTGGTAGAGGTGACAGAAAATGTGACGATTGGTTTGATGTTGACTGCAAACGAAGAAACAGGAATTAAAAGATTACTGAAAGATTTCAGAGATGCAAAATAATTAAGAACAAAAATAAGAAAAGAGAAGAATACGCTTTAGCTCGAAAAGATTACATTACATTAAGGAAATAAAGGAACATGAGTTTGAAGAAAATAGATTAAAGAAACTAAGAGATTCGGTTGATGATTCGAAGACATTTTGGGCATTAATAAGATCTGTTAATAAAAAACGCTTTGTTTATAACGAGATCTCAGTACAAAATTGGTATGATCACTTCTGGGGCGTTTTCCATAATTTTGATAGCAGTGTTACAGAAGAAGATTCAAATTTGGTGGAAGAAGATGATGAAATTGAGCCATTATTTAACAATCTGATATCCAGAGAAGAAGTTGTTGCTGCTATTAATCATTTAAAGGTAGGAAAGAGCGCAGGACCAGACAAAATTATAGCGGAAACGCTAAAGCATGCACACTCAGCTGTAATCGATTTCCTTGTCCATTTATTCACACAACTTTTTGAAAAATAGCGCTTTTCCTCTAGAATGGGCTAAATCGATTATCATACCAATACATAAGAAGGGAGATGCTAACAATCCGGATAACTATCGTGGAGTAGCACTTACCAGCATTATAAGTAAAGTTTACACTCACGTACTGAATAAAAGATTAACAAAATGGGCTGAAAATGAAGGAAAGATAGTTGAGGAACAAGCAGGTTTTAGGACCAATTACAGCACCATAGACCATATATTTACACTTTACTCACTGGTACAGAAATACTTACTCTGTAATACGAAGCTTTATGTTGCATTTGTTGATTTTAAGAAAGCATTTGATTCTATAAATCACAATGTTTTGTGGAATGTACTTCGTAAAAGTGGTGTGAATGGTAAATTGTATAAAGCCATTAGGAGTATTTACAGCTCGGTACTTGCGTGTGTACGTGTCAAGAGTGAGTATTCAGATTATTTCGATTGCCCAAATGGAGTTAAACAAGGGTGTCTGTTGAGTCCGCTGCTGTTTTCTTTTTTCATAAATGAACTAGCAGTGGAGTTATCTAGTAAAGGTAGACATGGTCAAATAATACCTGTAGCAGTCGAGATATTTTTGTTACTGTTTGCTGACGATGTTATTCTTTTATCTGGCACAGTTGTAGGTTTACAAAACCAGTTGAATGTCTTAAAAGAGGAAGCAGATCGTTTGTGTTTAACAGTTAACTTGGATAAGACAAACATTGTGGTCTTCAGAAATGGTGGACATCTTTCTTTACACGAAAGTGGTTTTATGGAAATACAGAAGTTCAAGTAGCCATTCATACAAATACTTAGGAATGATATTTTCAACAAAATTGACGTTAAGTTATGCGTGGGAAGAATCTTTAAGGAAGGGTAAAAAAGGTGTCATTGAAATTATGAGATCCTTAAGGAAGCTGAAGTGTATTGATTGTAGTATATTTTGGAGAATGTTCGATTCACAGATCGAACCTTTACTTATGGAGCTGAAATTTGGGGGTTGCAAAAAAATTCACAGATAGAAAAAGTACACACATACGCTATGAAGCGTTTTCTTCAGGTACCAGTTCATGCTTCTAACACTGTTTTATACGGAGAGATGGGCAGATACCCTCTTTATGTAAGATCTTATGTGAAATGTGTTAGGTACTGGTTGAAAATGTTGAAGCTCCCACAGTCACAATTGTGCAGACAAGCTTACGATATGATGCTGGTACAAATGGAACGAGGTAAAGAAAACTGGGCTTATAATGTAAAGAAAGTGCTATCAGAACAGGGCTTTGGAGTAGTGTGGATGTCTCAAGAGTAGAGAAACGAACAGCATTTATTGCAGAATTTAAGGATAGACTCATTTGTTCTTTTAAACAGAACTGGCATTCTGATATGGAAACCAAAGAAAAGTATCGTTGGTTCTTCTCCTTTAAGAACATATTCCATTCAGAAAAGTTTCTTAATGTTATTAAAGATAAATGGCAAAGAAGTTGTTACGCCAGATTCAGGTTACGAACCGTAGGTTTCAATGCAAACAAAAGATGGTTCGAGTATGGAACATCCACAGAATCACCATGCCCTTCATGTGGATATACTATTGATAATGAAAGGCACTTCTTATTTCAATGTACTGCATACAGTGATGTGCGTGCAAAATGTTCCTTTTTTTACTTTGGATGTTTGTGAAAGGCAAAATGTTGCTTCTTTGTTATCGTCTGATGACGACTGTATGATCAAGTCAGTCGCTAAATTCATTACAGAAGCAATGAAAATAAGACAAAAGCATTTATAATATTGTATAGAAAAAGGACTTAAACTAAAAATATGACTAAAAGCATGTGGAATAGTTTAGTAACATAGTCATCGCCTAAAAGAGTGGATGGTCGGATCAATCTGTAATAATTATTACATTTTCCTCGTGTGTGTGTGTGTGTGTGTGTGTGTGTGTGTGTGTGTGTGTGTGTGTGTGTGTGTGTGTGTGTTGTTGTTGTTGTTGTTGTTGTTGTGTTGTCGTCGTTTTTGTTTTTTTGTAGTTGTGGTTGTTGCTATTGTAATGTTAAAAGGGTACTCATGTCTGAGAGGATATTCGAAGATTCGTGTCTACTTTTTTCTTTATGTTTTGCTTCTTTTGATTTGATTGATCATTGGGAATAACTGTGTAATATCGCTTGTAATGTAAGGAAGAGGAATGAGTTATTACCCTGTTACCCCCCTTGTCATAAGACCTTTTGGTAATGACAATAAAATATCAAAGTGTCAAAGTATCAAAGTGTCTCTCTCTCTCTCTCTCTCTCTCTCTCTCTCTCTCTCTCTCCCTCCTTTCTCCCTCTCCCTTTCCCCCTCCCACCCTCTTTTTCTCTCTCTGTCAGTATGTTCTTTCATCAAGATTCTCTCTCTCTCACTCTCTCTCTCTCTCTCTCCACACACACCACTCACTCTCTCTCTCTCCTCTCTCTCTCTCTCTTCTCTCTCTCTCTTCTCTCTCTCTACTCACTCACTCACTCCCCGTTGTGACTCCTTCCTCTCTCCCCAACCGCCATTATGGTCTTTCATCAAGGTAGTCGGGTAGGGGGATGGCGGGGCGGGGGGAGGGGGGAAGAGAGAGAGTGGCTCGGTGTGTTCACAAACACACCTCCTAGATCCAAACTGTGGAAGCCGCCTTGTGGCACGCCCCCTCTCGAGGTCGAGCTGTTTTGGTTTCATCTCTAACCCTCGCAACCCGCCGAACTGTTTGTTTACTTTCTGCTTCTTGCGCAACAGGCGTCACAGCTTTCCCGTCATCCACCGGGGCGAGTGGGGGAAGAAGGGAGAGGGGGGGGGGGTGTAGAGGGAGTTATAGTTTGAAAATGAACAACAACAAAAAACTCCGGGTAAATCACCCACTCTAGGAAGAAACACTTCTCTGGTAGGCCTGCGTTTCTGAAACGTGTTAGCGCCTGTGTTGTGTGCTGCACCTGTCAACCATAACCCCTTCTCTATACTGCACCTGTCAACCATAACCCCTTCTCTATACTGCACCTGTCAACCATAACCCCTTCACTGTACTGCACCTGTCAACCATAACTCCTTCTCTATACTGCACCAGTCAGCCATAACCCCTTCTCTGTACTGCACCTGTCAGCCATAACCCCTTCTCTATACTGCACCTGTCAACCATAACTCCTTCTCTATACTGCACCTGTCAACCATAACCCCTTCTCTGTACTGCACCTGTCAACCATAACCCCTTCTCTATACTGCACCTGTCAACCATAACCCCTTCTCTATACTGCACCTGTCAACCATAACCCCTTCTCTATACTGCACCTGTCAACCATAACCCTTTCTCTGTACTACACCTGTCAACCATAACCCCTTCTCTATACTGCACCTGTCAACCATAACCCCTTCTCTATACTGCACCTGTCAACCATAACCCTTTCTCTGTACTGCACCTGTCAACCATAACCCCTTCTCTATACTGCACCTGTCAACCACAACCCTTCTCTATAAAGACTCCATTTTAAAGAAGCTGTGGTTGCCGTTGCTGGTTGACAGGTTCCCCTGCACTTCCTGCCACGTGGACTCCTGGAACAGGATCCATGCAGACTTAATTAAAATCTCCTGCCCCGCCAGGGGAATCCGTTGCTCAAGAGCAGTAACACGTCCTGGTCCTCACGCCGGCTCTTGAGCTTGCCTCACCGTTCTGTGGTCAAACCACGCGAGTTGGAAGGAAAGCGATTTGCAGGTCGATTAGTCACGCGACTCGTATTTAGTGCGGATTTTTTTTTCTTCGGGAGTTCGTTCCACGTTGTTTAGTCAATGTGGAGGGGTTCTAACATCGTCATTTCAGTGAAAGGTACTGAGTTACAAGTTTGATCGTGTGCGTTTGTGGCCTGGAATGTTTGAAAAGAATATTGCAGAGAGAGCTTGATGTACCTCAGCATTAATCCCCACCAGCAGGGGAGCGAGCGCGAGAGCGAGAGACACGCTGAGTGTGACGTAGGCTTTAGATGCTGACAGCTTCGCGTGGGCAGACAGTGGCATTACGGGCACGTTCGGTATTGGCTCGTGCACTTTGTCGGGATCGAATTCCGTTATCGGCTCAACATTGATGCCCACCACGTTGTTGTTGTTGTTGTTGTTGTTGTTGTTGTTGTTGTTCTTCTTCTTCTTCTTCTTTCTTCTCTCTTCTTCTTCTTCTTCTTCTTCTTCTCTTCCTTCTCCTTCTCCTCCTCCTCCTCCTTCTTCATCTTCTTCTTCTTCTTCTCTCTTCCTTCTCCTTCTCCTCCTCCTCCTCCTCCTTCTTCTTCATCTTCTTCTTCTTCTTCTTCTTCTTCTTGCTGTTGTTATTCCCGTCGTAATTGCTGTTGTTCCGTTGATTTTGTCATGATTATTGATGTTGTCGTTTTTTTTCGTCCTTATTGATGCTGTTGTGTTATCCTCCTTATCGCTGTTGTGTTGTGATCGTTATTGACGTTGTTGTGGTATTGTTGTTATAGATGTTGTTTTACCGTCATTATCAAAATCATTATTGGGTAATGTTCAGTGGTCGTCATCGTTAGCTCTGTTGTTTTGTTGCAAACCTCATGATCGATGGTATTCTGGTGTGGTCATTAAAAGTATGTCCTGTTGTCGTCGTCATGAACATTGTTATACATTTTTTTCTGTTGTCGTCGTATTTGTTAACTTTGTTGTTTTGTCGTCGTCATCATCGTAATCATAATTGTTACGCAGTCACTGCTATCGATGATGTTCTCATGTTGTCATCGCGGTTATCGATGTTAGTTCGTTGTCGTCTTCTCTCTCTCTCTCTCTCTCTCTCTCTCTCTCTCTCTCTCTCTCTCTCTCTCTCTCTCTCTCTCTATTTACTATGGTATATTCGGCCTCTGAATTTGAGTTCCCGATGTCCGTTGAGTTCACGTGGATGGTGGCCTTTATGGGTGTAGTTCCTGATGCCATTTTGAGAGGTATTGTATCGTATTGCGTTGTATTGCATTGCATTGTGTAATCTAGCATTGTTTTACATTGCATAGTGTTGAATAGTATTGCATTGCTTTGTGTGTTGTTGTCTGGTGTTGCACTGTATTGTATTGTGTTGATTGTATTGCATTGCATTGTGTAGTTTTGCACTGTATTCTAATGCATTGCATTGTGTAGTCTCGCATCGTATTATAATGCATTGCATTGTGTAGTCTTGCATTGTATTATAATGCATTGCGTTGTGTAGTCTTGCATTGTATGACATTGCATTGCATCGTGTTGAATGGTTTTGCATTGCTTTGTGTGTTGTTGCCTGGTATTGCACTGTATTGTATCGTGTTCATTGCATTGTATTGTATTGAATGGCATTGCATTGCACTGCATTATATTCAACTGAATTGTGTTGTGTTGAATGACATTGTATCGTGTTGTATTGTGTCGTGTTTTTCACAGTATCGTGTCGTACCGCGTTGCGTTGTTTCATCGCACTGTGTGATATCGTGTAAGTTCATCATCGCAACAGATTTCTCTGTAAAATCCCCACTGCTCTCCACGGGGAGAGAGCGTGTCGCCATAGTACAGCGACACTGTATATTTTTTCCCCATGCACGTGTTTCTGTTGACCTGACCGAGAGGAATTCCCAGCGGAATGTTGTCAGGGACGACGGTCAGTCCTGGTTGCCGTGGATTCTTGGACGTGCATTAAGCGCGCGATACACGCAGGACCTCAGTTTATTGTCTCGACCGAAACGCTAGCGCTCAGGCCATTATTTCAGGTCTAGTGAGTAAACGGCAACGTCTGTTCTCGTCGGTGAAGAGGCCGGCAGTCGATGGGGTGGCGGCGATGTCGGTGTAAGGTATGACATGTGTGGTGTCTTCGCTGCAGGCGTGGAGCATGCTGCTCAAGATGAAGCCGTCGACGAATGCAAACAGGGAAAATGCGGCATGCCATTACACGCCTATCCTTCCAGTTCCAGCGGTTCAGTCTTTCCTCACGCAGCTCCACATATAAACGAGAAGCTGCGTCGTTCACTTTTTTTTTTTTTTTTTTTACTGCGCCGAAATTCCAGACATAAACACATGGGTGAATCTGTTTTGATGTTATGATGGAACATCGGACGCAGCTGTTATTGCTGTGGAAGTGGTTCCACAAAAACCAGTCCCGTGGGTGACGTCATGGCTCCTATCCCTCACTCCCCCCCCCCCACCCCCAGCCCTAGCCCCAGCTCCCCTCCCTCCCCTTCCTCACCGGTACCACCTCCGCCTCACCAGCCCATCCCTCCTCCCTCCGTCGAGTGTGAACCGGGCGGGTATGTGCGATCCTTCGATCTCATGAGAAATCCGCATGTACGACTGATCCTGAGGTTCTTTTTTTTTTTTTTTTTTTTTTTTTTTGTTGTAAATCAGGACTTTGGTCCCAAATGTTTTTAAAGCTAATACATGAACTCTTCTCTCTCTCTCTCTCTCTCTCTCTCTCTCTCCTCTCTCTCTCTCTCTCTCTCTTATACACACACGCGCCCGCGTGCACACAGAGAGAGAGAGAGAGAGAGAGAGAGAGAGAGAGAGGAGGGAGAATGGCGCGAGGTGCGTGCTAACACGCAGTTTATATAGAGTTTGTCAAGATAACACACATGATAACAGAGAAGCTAACAAGTGCATTAAGAAACAGTAAAAACAGGGTGTGTTTTTTTAGGTGATAGTGCTGATGAACTTTGAAGTTTGGATTTGGGATGCTAACTCATAAGAATAACATGAACGTGAACTTGGTGAAGACAGCATTTCTGCAGATGTCCAGATTGACCTTCTTCAGGAACCAGAGATGCCGTGGAGCACAGAGAGGACCTCATGACCAGTGTCACTGACAACTCATCACGCACCAAGACTGCCCCCAGCAGTGGCCAGATGCGTGTCTCACCGGACGGGGGGATTCAGGTTGACATCTGAACTTCACCAGAGGTTGATAGTGTTTCACTTTGCCCTTATCATCTGAAGACGTCGCGTGCGGTGCCGTATAGCCCGAGGAGTGTCTTGCAGGAAGATCGCGATTCCAGTTCAGTGCTTCTGCTGTCACAACCGTCTGATTCCTGGCGATTCGGGACGTCTGTCGCTGTCTCGCTGGAGGTGCAAGAAAAGAAGAGAGCCCGACATATAATGCCGGAGTGCATGTGGTCTGGGTTGATGTCATATCTGAGTTACTCCGACGGTGCATTATGCGTAACGGAAGACGAAAAATTATGATTATATGTAGTAAACTAATACTGGGTTCATAGTGGATACCTCATATGATTCTGTGTGTATAGTATCCGGCAATCTTTATATCTAATTGGAATGATACGAATAGTGAAGTTCAGTTGTAGAATTTGCTTTCTTTTCTAAATGTCACAATGTATTTCATGTGAGATTGCATGTGACACGTTTTATAACTGTGAATGTATGCACGATGTCTCTGTTGTGCTCTTTTTTACTGAGCAACTAAAATCAAGAAAAAGAAAGAAAGACTGGAACCTCCATCTTCAACCAACCAAATCATGAACAGTTACCGTCACCCTAGGTCTCCCTGTCCTGTCCCCCCTCTAAAGGAACAGCTGACCAAGTTTCAGTCAGTGGACTTGAATCATCTGAACTAACGGTAGAGGGAATGGATTTTTTTTTCCCGGGGGAGTCAAACGAGCTAGGGGCCTAAGGTGACGTCCTGGGGAGGCGGGGTTCGTCTCTGGCATGCGTTTGACCCCTTGGGAACCGTGTGACCTCTCACCACCTGCCGGCGGGAACTCCGTCACCGTTGTGTGCGGCGCAGTGTCGTCCCATTTGTTCCTGCACTTAACCAACCAAACAAGTGTTTTGTTGGGCTGGTTTTCGCCGTCGTTGGAGTATTCGCGTTTCTGTGTGTGTGTGTGTGTGTGTGTGTGTGTGTGTGTGTGTGTTCTACAGTTTAAACCGCTTAAGGGGTGTCTTTCTCGCGGCTTAAGTGCTGTTTGTTCCCATTAGTAAAACGGGTAGCGTAAGGTGAGACGAGGTAGTGTGTTCGAAGAGGGTTTGGGAGTGGGAGGGGGAGGGGGCGTTGAAGAGAAGGGGAGGGGATGGGGGTAGTTGATTATGAGCGTAAAGCGATGACGGTGTTTGCCTAGCGCTATGCTATAGTATAGTAGCTGTGAGCGTTTGCGACGGTGTTGTCAGTAAGAGGGTGAGAACAGTTTTATAACGTCGGAACTGAAATGGTTAGAATACAGCAGCAGGTGTGCATTTTTTGAACACTTGGCCACATTCATCTGGTCACAAGTATTTATTGTCTGTCTGTCTGTCTCTCTCTGTCTCTGTCTCTCTCTCTCTGTCTCTCTGTCTCTCTCTCTCTCTCTCTCTCTCTCTCCTCTCTAGTGCCTGTCTACCTTTCCTCCTC
>CM065720.1:62423476-62433476 GCA_033310375.1 Conus canariensis | reverse complement strand
AATAATTGTATGCCTGAAGGAAGCGATTAATGTCCGAATGAAGTCAACCGAACACACACACACACACACACACACACACACACACACACACACACACACACACACACACACACCACGCACGCACGCACGCACGCACGCACACACACACATACACACACTCTGTTATTTTGTTTTGTTTTGTTTTCACAAAAAGTAATGTAGACATGCTTTTAGCAAACGGCACTTCTGTGGCAAAAGGAGGAAGTAAAAATATATGAAGAACTAGCCATGATACGCTTCGACAGAAGACCCAAAGATGCATGCAGACACCATACGCTTCGCCAGAAGACCCAAAGATGCATGCAGACACCATACGCTTCGCCAGAAGACCCAAAGATGCATGCAGACACCATACGCTTCGCCAGAAGACCCAAAGATGTATGCAGACACCATACGCTTCGCCAGAAGACCCAAAGATGCATGCAGACACCATACGCTTCGCCAGAAGACCCAAAGGTACATGCAGACACCATACGCTTCGCCAGAAGACCCAAAGATGCATGCAGACACCATACGCTTCGCCAGCAGACCCAAAGGTGCATGCAGACACCATACGCTTCGCCAGAAGACCCAAAGATGATGCAGACACCATACGCTTCGCCAGAAGACCCAAAGGCACATGCAGACACCATACGCTTCGCCAGAAGACCCAAAGGTACATGCAGACACATACGCTTCGCCAGAAGACCCAAAGGTGCATGCAGACACCATACGCTTCGCCAGAAGACCCAAAGGTGCATGCAGACACCATACGCTTCGACAGAAGACCAAAGGTACATGCAGACACCATACGCTTCGCCAGAAGACCCAAAGGTACATGCAGACACCATACGCTTCGACAGAAGACCCAAAGATGCATGCAGACACCCCATCCTGTCCCCATGAACGTAAGTCTCCCTAACCCTTCCTCCCTCCCCCCCCCCCCCCATCCTCTGCCCTCTTCCTTTCCCATCCCTTTGTCTCTGACTCCAGTCATACGGCCAGCAGTGTGTCTCTGACTCCAGTCATACGGCCAGCAGTGTGGTGGACCCAGTCCGATGATGGCGTGCAGCGATTCTGTTGACGGTCCTGACTGCCGTGCTGTGAACGTCCGTGCTTTGTCCGCTGCCGACGACAAGTTGTGGTACATTGATCCACGCACACAAAAAGGGGTCTAGACTGGCAAAACGCGGGGGAGGGGGAGGTGGGGGGGGGGGGCTTGTATTGTGTTCCCAGTAGAGCCGGTAGATACATGGTAAACAGACGTCATAATTTATGTCCTTTCTGTTACGCTGTCCATGCAGTATGCGTGTGTTTTAACGTACGCATTCGTACGCAAGGAAACATACACGCATATATGCGATTGCAAGGAAATAGAGGCGCGCATCATCGCTGAATGCCAGGTAAGCTCATTTTGAGCATCGAGACAGAAGGTTGAATTTTGTTCTACGGGGACGGAGTAACATAAAACTGGAAACGTGTTATACGTTCGCGTCTGATAACTCTGCTGCTAAATGTATCCCAAAATACGTGGTCGGTGTTTGTAGAATGTAGCGCTTATGGTGCCTCGCCATTCTCAGCCCATTTTCCTTAAGCATTGGCATTACTGTCGTTCATCCTAGCGTGGAGTCGTTCTGGTGGTATCGGCTTACGGGTGGATAGGTTCCTCTTCCCCCTCATTGTCCTACAACTGTCATTTCCGTGGGTCATGGTACGTGAGGCACGTGTCAATGTTCGATCTGAATCTTAACCGCAAACAGCGTGCACGCAAACACATATTAACCAGCACATGTACACGCCCCACTCTCTCTCTCTCTCTCTCTCTCTCTCTCTCTCTCTCACACACACTACACGCGCGCGCGCGCGCGTGCTGACAAGTGGAAGTGCGTGCATATGATTGTAAATGGATGTGGGTATGCATGGAGGTGTGCCAGCAAAAGCTCAACCGCATTCTGTCGAGCATCAAAACAAAACACATTAGATAGTCACAAACAGTGAAACATGGAAGGAAGGAAAGAACGGGACAAAAATCAACAGCTAAAGAGGGAAAAAAGTTCTTTTGTTTGGAGACTGTATTTGCACTTATCTCGATGTACATGGTAAAAAAAAATGATGTCAAATTCAGCCCCCTACCAACTATCCACCCTTTTTTCCGATCCGCGAGTGAAAGGAATGGTGTCACCCCTCCCGTCCTCGCCCCCACCCCCACTCCCATTTCGATACGCTTATGAATGGCATGATGTCACCCCCCACCCCCTCCAATCCACTCATGCTGTTACACATGCACACACCCTTTTCCTCCCTTCTTTTTCCCCGCCGATTTTGGGAAGTGTGAACGAGAGTGGTGAGTCGAAACACAGAATCGGACATATGTGTCAGCCCTAGCAACCAGCTGACAACTCCACCACATTAGAATCAGACATGTCAGCCCTGGCAACCAGCTGACAACTCCACCACATTAGAATCAGACATGTCAGCCCTGGCAACCAGCTGACAACTCCACCACATTAGAATCAGACATGTCAGCCCTGGCAACCAACTGCAACTCCACCACATTAGAATCAGACACATGTCAGCCCTAGCAACCAGCTGGCAACTCCAAAACACATCATAGAATCACGACAACATGTCAGCCCTAGCAACCAGCTGCAACTCCACCACATTAGAATCAGACACATGTCAGCCCTAGCAACCAGCTGACAACTCCACCACATTAGAATCAGACACATGTCAGCCCTAGCAACCAGCTGACAACTCCACCACATTAGAATCAGACACATGTCAGCCCTGACAACCAGCTGACAACTCCACCACATTAGAATCAGACATGTCAGCCCTGCAACCAGCTGACAACTCCACCACATTAGAATCAGACATGTCAGCCCTGACAACCAGCTGACAACTCCACCACATTCAGAATCAAGACGACTGTGAACAGCCCCATACAACGTCAGTGACACTCGAACATTCAACAGTTCAAATCTGAACGACTGTGAACAGCCACCATACACACTGTCAGTGAACACTGGAACATCACAAGTCCCGACAACTGAACGACTGTGAACAGCCACCATACACACTGTCAGTGAACACTGGAACATAACAAGTCCCGACAACTGAACGACTGTGAACAGCCACCATACACACTGTCAGTGAACACTGGAACATAACAAGTCCCGACAACTGAACGACTGTGAACAGCCACCATACACACTGTCAGTGAACACTGGAACATAACAAGTCCCGACAACTGAACGACTGTGAACAGCCACCATACACACTGTCAGTGAACACTGGAACATAACAAGTCCCGACAACTGAACGACTGTGAACAGCCACCATACACACTCTCAATGAACACTGGAACATAACAAGTCCCGACAAATATCAACACCTGCGTTAAACAGAACAACAACAACAATGATAACAACAGAGACACCTATAAACACTCGCAGCAAATAAAAACGTGACGAGGACAGCTACAACAAAAACAGACCGACAGATTCACGTAAATCATTGTTCATCTCGTCCCATTGTTGAAAATGGGACATGCAAACTGTGATCTCAGCAACTGACAAAACGAATGACAGAATGAAATAGAAAACAAAAGAGGAGAACACTTTTCCTCACAATTTATTTGGTCAATGAAGAATGTGTGCAGCCCCAAAAATGTCTGGTTCCCCAACAAACAGGTAGACCAGCAATGCTGTGGACCAAAAGAGGATAAAGAAACGGAAGCCTGAAAGGACAATAAATTCTTTCAACGTGTGCTGCCTGATTTTCACATTCCTCCCCTCCCCCCGACACATTTTGGACATCACATTGTTCACCCTGGTGGCAGTTGGGTGTGAAATTCAAGGGAGAGTGGCGAGCAGAGAAGGAGCTACCTGACGGTATTATTTCAAAGGCGACTTTCGAACGCCAAGTTGTCAACATAGATCAACGTGTGTATGAAGCTGTGTCAAAGAACCAAGTCGTCAGCTTTTTCATACTTTTCGGTTTGAGGCTCTGGCCAAGTTCACCGTGATTTCTGTTTTCTGGAAAGCAAATCGAGCTCGCACTACGTGACACTGACGGACTGTTTAGCATTCAAAGGATCGCAACTTTCTGACAGCACGAGTCGACAGGAAGAATTATAAGGTGGGTTGAAGAAGATGCAGAAATGGTGAGATTTACGTTGTAACAGCCGGAGGCCCTCTAGAACATGGTGCTCCAGACCGTAGTCTGTCGTGCTGGTGGCGGGATGTCTGGTCACTGGCAGAGGTCTAGGGCTTGCCTCCGGATAGGGGATGTTCCTGTCTTGTTATGGTTTCTATCCCACATTGGAGTCCGGGTCCTCTTCCTGCTTCCTTCAGAGCTGGTGTTTAGCACCTGGTTCTGGTTCCGTGTGAAGAGGTGTCCACTCTGTGGTGGTGGTCAGCCAACAGTCGGCGCCAGTAATCTTCGCCACATCTCCCCACCCCGGCTTGTCTTCAGGGCTACCGGGCGGCCTTCTTCATGCTCGGGTGGCGATAGCCCTGTATATATGAGGCCGCCTCAACAGAGGGAGCAGAACGGATGTCTCTGAAACATTGCACAGTTCCCTTCTATGGTCTTCACTGACTTTATCCGAGAGGGCAACTTTTTAAACCTGTCCCCGAGAGGAGCGCCCACCATGCCGACCTAAAACATTTCCACTGATAACGTCATTCACAATCTCCAAATGCATCATATTCCTCTCAGCTGACGTCACATTTCAGGCCGTCTCACTCACTCACCCGTGACCCTATCTTTTCGCCAGCTGGTGCCCCCGAAATAGTCTCTTTCCTTTCATTTAATCTGTCAGCTCGGAACCTCCTGGCATGTACCATGATGGGCATATGCAAGAAAAGAGGGAAAATCAACTTTAGGACACAATGAACATTCTCAAAAAAACCAGTCTTATTGTGCGTGTCTATAAATACTCGACTCCTTAAGCAAGGCCTTGGCGCATTGATGTTTTGGTGTGCAGCCACATAGCGACTGCCAGTCATTTCCGTACAGACTGTGCCTTCGCTGTGTTCTAGAGTGGTGAAACCAAGGTGTACTGGATCGTTTCCCTTTGATGTTCTGGCCCTCATGCCCCTGACTGTGGGAGTTCACTGACCAACTGTTGGGTCATTGTATAGTTGTAGGCAAAAACAGAGGCCCCCCCTCCCCCGGAGAGAAAGAGGGGGGAGGGAAAGAGAAAGAAATGGGAGGGAGGGAGGGGGAGAGAGAGAGAGAGAGAGGAAGGGAGAGAGAGAAAGAGAGAGAGAAGGGGGAGGGAGAGATAAGGGTGGTCGGGTAGAAAAAAAAAAAAAGAGAAAAATAAGAAAAAAAGGGGGGAGGGGGGAGAGGACGCAATGAGAGAGAAGAGAATGAATGAATGAATGAATTCTTTAATCAGAAGGCCATTGGCCCATTCTGATGGGGCCTCAATCAAAATACAGTTACAAACGATAATCACACAGTGTAAATACATGTCTACCAGTACAATGCAAAATAGTAGCATCTAGTTAATGATGACAGCACGTCTTGCAAAGGCTTTATGTAAGTACAATGACAAGTTTCGCATCGTTACAATGTTAGATGATGAAAGTAAAAGACACAACCTGAACATACATGGATTAATGTAGTATTTTTGGGGAATGAATTCTTTTCTTAAATCACTGTAAGCTGGACACATAAAGACAAAATGGATCTCATCTTCCTCAGCAGATGAACATATTGGACATAACATCTGTAACTCAGTTGTTCTTGTATACCTTAAAGAATGTGTCAATATAGGTGAAACTCCAAATCTGAATTTACTAAGGGCATTCTTTGCAAACTTATTTGTATTCATAGACACATAGGGCTCCCTTAGATAACTATTTTTAAACGCTCTGTAAAAACTGTATCTCTCACTTGTTTGCATATGATTGTCCCATTCCTGCCACCTGCAATCAGCTATTCTCTGTCTAAATTCTTTAATGAACATTGAAACCGACTCTACACCCTGATTATCCCAAACATAAGAAAATCCATACTTGTCTAAAGTTATACGAACATGTGTAACCCACGTATACTTCCCCTTTTCGTCAAGACAACATAACATTCTATATGCCTTATATGGTAATCTATGTTCCCCCATACGGGTCAGCTTTAACCAGAATTTAATGCAACGTACATAAGAGTTTAAGTATATAGGGTAACTACCTAGATCGCCATACAAGAAGTCGTTCGGTGTTCTTATATCTACACCTAAGAACTTTTTAAGACCATATGTGTGCACCTTTTCTATTTCTAAAGCTGCCTTATCCAAAGCCCATATTTCAGCACCATACTGTATTATAGGCTGAACTTGGGCATCGAATAGCTTAAAAAAACAGTTCAGGTGAATTATTCTCAAGTTTATACAATGTTCTCTGAATTGTTATTAATGCTCGTTTAGCTTTACTTACCAACTCATCACATGCTGTATAGAAACTAAGTTTGGTTGAAAAGCACATACCTAGATACTTATAACTGTTAACAACTTTCATTTCTGTTGTACCATATATCCATTTTTCCCTTGAAGCTAAGTAACCACCTTTCCTGAAAACCATAATATTACTTTTATTCATATTCACCGTCAGTTCCAGATAACTGGATACTGTATACAAACTATTCAACTGAGTTTGTAGTCCAACCACTGTTTCTGACATCAAAATGATATCATCTGCAAACAATAAAATAAACAACTCGGAGAAATCAGGCGAAAAGGGTCATTCCATGCCTTCCATTTTCAATTATTTCTAAAGCAAGTTCGTTAATAAACAAAGAAAACAAAACTGGACTGCACACATCACCTTGTTTTACCCCTCTTGAACAAGTAATAAAATCTGTCAAATCTGCATTATTTCTTATTCTTGCTTTAACATTATCATACATACTTCTTATACAGGCATACATTTTCCCCCTTATTCCATTTTTAACAAGTATTGGCCGCAAAAGTTTTCTTGATATGGCATCGAAAGCTTTTTCAAAATCTATGAAAGCAACATACAACTTTCTGTTGTTCACTAACTGCTTTTGAACGGACGCCATAAGTGTGAAAATATGATCTATTGTTGAATAATTCTGTTTAAATCCATCCTGATACTCACCAGTGATATTATTTTCTTCAATCCATTTTTGCAGTCTTACGTTAATTATTGAACTGTAAAGTTTACTGCTCACATTGCTCAGTGATATGCCCCTGTAATTATTCGGGTCATTTACATCTCCCTTTTTATGTAATGTACAAATTATGGATTCTGTCCATTGTTCAGGATATACACCTTTATCAAACAGAGCATTAAACAACCTAACCAAAAACATAACAACATCATTAGAAAACTTTAAAAATTCACCTATTATACCATCTGGACCCGCTGATTTTGAATTCTTTAATTTCCCCAATGCACCAATAACCTCTTCTTTCGTAATTGGCTGATTAAACCATCTCTCTTCATTGTCTTCAACTGAATAGTCATACTCCTCTTCTAAGTTTGTATTATCAACCTGCTTGTCAAGAATATTTTTAAAATGCAAAAACCAGTCATCGGTACTAATACTATTGTATATACCACGTCGTTTGGGAACAATTTTGTGCACTGCTTCCCAAAACTTGTACTGATTACCTACAGAAGACACCAGATCATTAAGTTGCAAATTTCTATATTCCTTTTCTTTTCTTTCCAAGAGATTTTTGTATTCTCTTCGAGCTTTACAATACTCGGTCCTGTCATTATCTTTTAACGTTCTACAAACCTTCGAAAGTAACATTCTCACATTTTTTTCTTCCAATTTTACATTCTTCATCAAACCATTTATTTCTCTTTTTGTCTGATCTCTCATCAAAATAAATCTTTTCTTTCATACAACCAGCGTGTTGCAAAATACAATTATTAAATAATTCCAGAGCTCCATTTATGTCTGCATCAATCATCTGAGCTGCACAACTTAAAGTGTCTTGAAAATCCTGATGACTTATGGCTTCAATGAATTGTTCAGCATAGTCAACTTTCCATCTATACCTCTCAATGAAACATGTTTCCTTTGATCTACAGTTAAACAATGCAGATGTATTCTTATTCTGTGTTTTAATACATAATTCTATAGGGAGGTGATCAGATTCTATCCTTTCCACCACATGAATTTCACAAGATGAATGCAAAACAGAGAAAAAGTCATCACATGCCAAAAAATGATCATTCACACTACTGCCAGTATCAGAAATGTAAGTAAAATGACCATCTTTATCTCCATCACAAACACCATTCAGCATACATATTCCCAATGAATTACAAAGGTTTAAAAGCTTCCTTCCATATGAATTTATTACTTTATCTTGCGAATTTTGAATAATTCCTTCGTTGATTTCATCATCTACAGCAGTGTTGCCAAAACCACCATTAATCCTTGGAAATGTATCTCCTGTTCTACTGTTTAAGTCCCCACACACCAAAATATACATATCATCACTTAGTACAGTATCAGTAAGAATATCTTCAAGTAATTCCACATCACTGTCTATACTACTATAGTTATAATATGGAGAATGCTCTGGCGGGATATAACAACAAATAAAAAGAATATCTTTATCAGTACCAAACAATGATTTGTTTATAGAAAAACAAAGGAAATTCCCGCGTTCAACTATTCTTTCCGTTACATAATTAACAACTTCGTTTTTAATGAGACAAAGAACCACCCCAGAACGTCTCCCCTGTTTGGACAGCTTAACTGCTGGTTTACAATATGCTGTGTAATTCGGAAATGCTAGTGGATCAAAGCTATCAACAAATGTCTCTACTAAACAAATAAAGTCAAAAGATGAAAGATAGGAAGTGAAAGAATTGTCATTCAATTTGGACAAAATACCAGATATGTTCCAATGCAAAAAATGAACATTCTTGTCCATATTTACATGCACATTCTTTTGGGCCATTCTTTTTATTGTTAACATTTTTTTCAAAAACACTTTCAATCCGGCCCCCTAATGAATGTGACCCATTTTCTTCAAACCCCACTGCTTTCTGCGGCACGCTAACAGGTTCGCCAACGACGGAAAGCACATGTTTTGCACGATCTGTTTTTGACACAAACTCGACCGGTGTAACTTGTTCAGTGATCCCCTGTGTAAATTCTGCAACGTTGAAATCATAATTACCAGAGGCTAAATTTCTTTTGAACACATTCGGCCGGCCTAATCCCTATTTTGTCTGAACAAGATTTCCATTAGCACCGAGGTAAAATTTGGTTCCGTCAATAATAAGGTGGTCAAAGACCATACTGGCTCTTTTCCCAGCCTCTCTTGCCTCTTTTAAATAAGGACCAAGTTTTTTCCTAATGTCTCTGACTCTTCTACTGAAGTCCTCTCCAACGAAAATAGATGTGCCTTTCAGCTTACCTTTAGCTCTCAGAATGTCTTCTTTGTCTTTGAAAAATGTACACCTAGCCACAATCGGAGAGTCCTTCTTGGAGGATACACGGTGCACACGGTCGGATTGACACTCTCCTGTCAGTTCCAGTTGGTCCACAATCCGTTCCCTGACACTGTCTTCACAATCCTTCCACGTTCCATTGTCTTTGCGAGGTATTCCATGGAATATGAGGTTGTTTCGTTTCGATCTGCCTTCAAGTTCATCAGTTCTGCGCTCAAGATTTTCACATCTAGCTTTTAACATTTCATTTTCACTTTGCAGGGCTTTCTTCGCTTGGTTTAACGTCAAAACCTCCTCTTCGAGTGTCGCCATTTTGTATTTCAGACTTCTGAATTCCTCTTTCAATTCCTTGATGTCACCTTGCATTGCGTCGAACTTTGTATTTAAGTCATGGTTCATTTTTAACCAAGTGTCCATCACCTCACTGACAGTGTGGTCAGCTTTTCCGTCTGTAGATTGGCGTCCAGGGGAATCCATGTTGTCCTTGCTGTTCATCTTCCCAGTAGAGGTCAGTCGTGACTGTCGGGTTTCCT
>CM065720.1:62405976-62408476 GCA_033310375.1 Conus canariensis | reverse complement strand
TGTGTGTGTGTGTGTGTGTGTGTGGTGTGTGTGTGATTTTCTATTTGTGTGTATACGAGTCGTGTTATGTAGGTATTCGTAAAGGGAACAGCATTAGTCTATAACAATAAGCACACGAGCAAACTCGAAAAAGACGTTGACAAAAGCACGTAGGCGAAGTCGAATAAGACTTGGATACGGTTGCAAGATTTGGTATCAGTGATGCTTTTATTTCAGTAAATGAATAAGTTCACATCCGTCACGAAGATCTTGCGTACATTGGCAGCAAGCGTAGCCTTCATGTTGCATCCCTCATAGATATACAAATTGGAAAGTAAGAATACAACGAAAATAAACTTCTATACCATCATGAGCGGGGAAAGTGGTAAAGAAGTACAGAACTAAAACGACAGTTATTTGCAACACGGTGTAAGGAATATCCAATCAGTTTAGAACAAAACGTGGGCTTCAAATGCGGGTTCTCAAAGCAAGAAGGGGTACCCATGTTTGTAAACGAAAAGAGCCTTGACACATCTAAATGCCGGTGCAGTGCTAACGTCTGTTCTCTCGTTAACATAATCATGCTCCAATAGCATATGCCTGGTTTTGTCCCTGTTTGCATTCGTGCCATCGCCCACGCCTGCGCGCGCGAGCGTGTGTTTATTATATATATATATATTATATTATATATATTTTTGTGTGTGTGTGTGTGTGTGTATGCGCGCATGCGTGTGTGCGTGCGTATCTGGTATGTATGTGTGTGTATGTATGTATGTATAGACATATTTGCGTACGTATGTATGTGCATGAATGCGAGACAGAGAGACCCTTTAATGTGTCTCTTTATATACTTGCCTTTATTTTCTTCTTCTTCTTTCTTTTCTTTTTTCCTTTCTTTTTTTTTTTCTTGTATGTCTGATAGAGACATTTTAAAATATCATATGGTATTTTCTTGTTGTTGGTTGTTTTGTTGTTGTACTTTAATTTTTTTGTTCATTTGCTTCAATTGTTTTTGTTGTTGACATTTAAATTGCTTTTTTTTTTTTCATTTGCTTATTTCACTGATGATGTCAGTACCTGTGCTTTTTGGTGGTGGCTTTTATTGTTTGTGTGTTTGTTTGGCTTGGCTTGATTGTTTGTTTGGCTTGTTGTTGTTTGTTTGTATAATCTTGTTTTAATGCATAATCTGTATCGTTTAGTACTAGTCGTAGAATCGTAACGGCAAGTATGACAAAATGGCTAACTAAACCAGTACTTTTACCGTTATGAAATAAAGAATCATTGTCATTGTCGTTGTCATTGTCAGTGTCATTGTCTGTCCCATGCGTGCAGTGCCGGCAAGTCTCAGGCCCGCCGATCTGCAGCTGCAGGAGACCCCGCCTGGCATCGTACTCCACCTCCTTCCACTTCCACCCCCCACCACCCTGCCGCCTCCAGCACAACCACCTCAACCACTTCGGCTTTCTCTGCTGCTCCGCCAGCCTCAGTGCCGTCCTTGGCGAGGGCCGACCACGCCGCAGACTTCAGCACCGTCCAGCCCCCGGCTTCAGATCGACACAGACACCAAGACTGGCAGCCAACGCCCAGAGACACAGACGGTAGCAGAGTGGGTCACCAGGCCCCGCCGGACAAGGACCCGCACCACCACTTCCACCACCAGCAGAGACTGTGGAGCCATGCCTGGGGCTCGGGTGGGGAGCAGCCGGAGCACAGAGAACGGGACACTCGTCACGGGCCAAGGGAGCTCACCCAGGACAAGAGCAGAGTCCACGGCACGCCCCGACCCATGGTCTCGTCCAGGTCATCCCCGAACCTGAACAACCAAGCCGCGGAGACTGGGGTGTCAGGCGTGGCCTGGGGAAGCCTTGAAGAACCTCAGAAACCCGTGTCCAAGTCCAGCTCCAGTATCCCCGGTGACTTGCAGAGAGGGAGCGGGAACCGGGCGCCCGACCGTCAGGTCGGGGAGGGTCGTCCAGCCCCGCGTTTGACTGAAAGTGCCCGGGACAGAACTGAGGAGGTGGGACCGCTGAGCCACCGTCACCACCCTCGCCAGGGACCCGGCAAGCATGACCCTGCCCAGAGACAAGCTCCAGGCATGGATGTGTCCAGAGAGGCTCAGTGCGCCGTCTCTCACGCCGTGGTGAACTACAGCCCGGGTCACCACCCCGTGCCCTACAAGGTGATAGAGACGCCTGTGCCCAACTGCCAGCCCAGCTCTTCCCAAGCTGTTCCCAGCTATCCCTCCGGAGCGTCTCCCCAGACTGTCCCGAACTACCGGCCGGGGCATCACCACGCCGTTCCGAATTACCGTCCAGATAGCCAGTCTGTCCCGACCCCGCCCAGCGATCAGCGCAGGGGACGAGACCCGTGGTCGGCGACCGTGAGTTCGCCCATGTCGTCGTCGTCTTTCCAGCCCTATGAGAACGTCACACTCGTCGCCTCGGCCTCTTTGAAGAGCAGCAAGGGGTGGGGGGAGGAGGAGGTGGTGGTGGGACAGCGTGGGGATGGCCCGACCCCACCT
>CM065720.1:62375976-62403476 GCA_033310375.1 Conus canariensis | reverse complement strand
TACAGTCCAACACACCACAGTGCGTGTATCAACAGACATATCCAGCCACCCTCTTTAATTTTTGACCTGGAGTCAAATTCATTGGGAAAAAGTCATGAGACTTGGTGTGCTCCATCTGTATATTGATTGACAAGTGCGTCTGTTCGTTCATCAAACTGGTTTCAGTTTCCACCGGGAAGGGGAGGAGGGGGGTAGTCGTCGGAGGGGTGGAGGTTAATTTGTAAATTATATATAGTTGTAGTCGGTGGCTGCTTGCACATGGCCTCTTGTGCTCGGCTGGGCTATAAACGTGATATGACAAGAATGTCTGCAAAACTGCCAAGCGTATGATTTTTCTTCCTTTTTTTTTAATAGAAATTTCCCCATTCAAAATTAAAAAAAAATATTCCTAAATTTCGCTATTGGAAGCACAAAAAAAAATCAAGAAATTTAATTTTGTGTAATTGTACTTTACTTTATTTTGATCAGAAAAAAAGTAGGAGGATGGAGACCCTTTTCCCATCAAAAGTGAGGTACAATGTTTTTGAAGTCCAGCCAAAATGGTGTTCTTCACGTGACATCAACGTCTTTGACTTGTGGAAGATATGTCTGTGTGTGGGGGAAGGGGGGAGAGGGGGGGGGGGGGGGTAATTAATCCACAGTTGATAATTTCAAGCATTGACGCGTACAATGAAATCGGTCAAAAGCCACATTTCTAGTGGTTCCCGTGTCCCCTACCTTTGGCTCCAAGCGTTTGACAGCTGTAGATTCTGTCCAAGAATGTCCACGGATGGCTGGAATTCAGTTTAAGGACCCCCATCACATGTTTGCCATTGTAGACACTGAAATAAAACCACAGTTCACATTAACAAAAACAAAACAAAACCAAACAAAACAAGCAAAAACACGGAGAAAGTGAATTGGTGACAGAGGATAGGGAAGGATAGTGGAGGGAAAGAGACAGACAGAGACTCGGGCTGACTTAATAATTTGATGGTAAATGAAGTTTATGGCACTAACTATAGAATATGTCATGGTGGAGTATTTAAAAAAAACTGGTTGCTAATTCAAGGAAAAAAGCAACCGATAGAGAACGTGATTTATATCACATGTACTTTATTACAATTTTGTGAAATTATAGCTTTTGACCAGAAGGTCCAGACTGGATGGCTTTCGACCAGGATATATACGGAAATGAAATATTGCTTAAACAGATAATGTAAGGAATGACGAACAAGCACACATTACTACTCTTGTATCGTTGACACGAAGACGCTTGTATGATTGAAATGAGATTTTGATTATCCTAATTTTAGTTATTCTGGAAATTCTCTTCTGTCTCACAAGCTTCTGAAATGACTCAGATTTTTAAAAGCAAAATGTCTGCCCCCCCCCCCCCCCCTCCCCTTCTCATTGTTTTCCACAGAAGGCAAAGGACGGGGATACATGAGTAACGAGCTCAAGAACGTGGATGCCACTGCCAAGACTCCAATGGCGGAGCGCGATCCACCCGGGACAGGCGCAGCGAGGAACGCTCAGGACATCATGAAGGCTCGCCTGGAGGATTTCGGCCTCGGCTCCATCCCCGGCTACCTGCCACCCCGGGTAGATGCAGGAGGAGGAGGAGGGAGGCTGGAGGAGAAGGACTACAAGGCCAGCGCTGTCCCTGAACGGGATGTGGACGGCGTGGGTCGTCAGATACTGCTTCAGGTGATTGCATTCGCACCATTGTGACAATGAACATGGATCGAAAGGGGGAGGGGGGGGGCGGGGGGGGGGAGCGGGGGGGAGGAAGGAAGAAAAAGTATTGCGCCACGCTGTCCCACTCATTGCCTTTGTTGGAGTCCCCGTTTGCTTGTAGAGGTCACTATTTCCGGGCGCCATTGTCACCGAGCGCCGCGAGAGAATTGTTCAGCTGGTTGGGCTGCCCTCTCAGGTCACTCCGTATTGCAGCGTGCTGTTCGTTGTTCAGAGAGGTCCACCCACTGCTTGAACGTAGCCTTTTCACGCGCACCCCCCGTCTGTGTGTGTGTGTGTGTGTGTGTGTGTGTGTGTGTGTGTGTGCACGCTTCAGGTGTGATAGGCTGACATTGTCAGCAGCCAGCCCGTGAACTAGAGGCAGACAGAGAACCAGTCAACAGGATAATGGGAATGACTTCAATATGCGCAGCACAACTCGAGCGAAAGGCAGAGGTCCTTGTCCTCTTCGCTCTTGATCTATGCAATGAAGAAACAGACTCCAGTTGTGTGACGACACTCCAGTGCATGCAGACCGGTGACTGAGGTGAATGACAGGAGGTGGTTCTAATGTCTCGTTGAAACAGACCCAGACACAGGACACGTTGTGCTGGGTAACGACCTTACAGGTCTTCACTCACATCAGAGGATTCAGAACCCCAGTCTTCGTGTGAGCGCTACAATAGTCCCCCAGTGGAACCATGCCCTTCGACTCCAGCAAAATTCATAGACCCCTCTGTTCCTCACACATCATAGACTCTGATGATTCACAGATTTTTTTCTGTTTTGTTAAATCGATGGTTCGAGGATTATGGCGTACTACAGCCAGTTGAAATGCATTGAGTATTCTAGAAGGTTTGAGAAGGATGACATAGTGTTACAAATCAAAATTGATGAAATACTTAAGGTTTTTTTTTAAAATGACGTAGAATAGCGAATCAAAACTGATGGGAATATTTTTTTGAAAGATGACGTAGTATAGCGAATCAGAATCGATGGAATATTTTTGAGATTGAGAAATGGAATATTGTAGAACGTTCTAGAAGCATGACGTGTGTATCTAATGAAAATGCATGGGACAGTCTGTAAACGCTTTCTGGAACTTTCTGAAAGATGGAAGCTTCTTGCACTTTCCGGAAGATTTCCGGACTCTCAAGAAACTTTGGGAATCATCACTTATGTCTGTTGGTAGCGCATACTGCACCCGGTGAATTTACCTAGCGAAAATATTCCGCAACACCGATTTTAAGGAGATCTGAACCAACGACAATGGAAGACAAAGCCGTTCTGTCTGCAACTATCACTGATGGTGTTGGAGTGGATTGCGTGATGTGGCTTGTAGTGTTTTGCTGTGGTTTTGTGTGTGTTACAGTATGGTGGTAGTGATTTCTGTGCCGTTTTGTACATAGACTGTGATGTGATGTACGTCTGTTTTCTGTGATGAGTGTGCTGTGTGTGAAGCGATTTTTGTCTCCTCTTTTTTTTTTCTTTCTTCAAGTTTACGTACATGGCATATATCGTTGTTCTTGTTTCAAATTCATGTTCCTGTTGTAACTGCTTATCCAGTTATTAGTTAATGTTACATGTTGAGAGATAGAGGGGGAACAAATAAGTTGTGAAATAAAGCTAGTGCTAATAGAGAATTCTTCATCCATAGTGAGAGCGACACGGCGAGAATGGGTGTAAAAATAAGTGAAAGGTTTGGGGTGGTAATCTTTTATTGGCAGCTTAGGGGATGCACTTAAAGTCTGCAATTCTGCCGTGTCGACAGAACCGTTTTCTTGTGATCAAAAATATCTTTGCGGTCATGTTACTGAAGGCTGTATGACGTTGGTGTGGTGTTGGCCTTGTGATGTTATGTCTATGTTGTGTCCAGTGATGTGTGCTGTTCAGATGTCACTCATGCTGTGTACTGATCGTTACGCCTGTTGTTTGATTCCAGCGATTTAGTCCTGGCACCACTTCCAGCCCTCAGCCTGCCCAGCCCCATCCCCACCGTACTCTGCCAGCTTCTCTTCCTGCTCCGTCCCCACACGGAGACTCCAGCCGTGTGGACAAATCCACCAGCCCTCTGGCCAGTCCCCTGGCCTTACTGCCCAGCCCTACAACCGACAGTCCTTCAGCTAGTCGTTCTCCGTCCCCCAAGGATCGTGTGCACCGAGACGTTGCCGCGGCGGCCACCAAGCAGACCAACATCCCGTCAGTGGCGGTCAGCAAAGCGGCCACCAAGGCCGTGATCGTGAGGTCCACGCCCTACTACAACACCAGCACGCAGACTGAGCTGTCGGCCTACGCTCTAAAGACCTCGGACTCCAGGGGAGTACCCCAGTGCAATGTGCAGATTCAGGTGGAGGAGGCAGACCGACAGACCACGCCCAGGAAGATGGTGGAGGAAAAATCCATTCAGGCCAGGATGTCCCGCGAGTTCCATTCATTGGATCTGGATGTGCCGAGGAGAAGTCCTGAATCCCAGCCCTCCAGCCTAGATCTGACGGGCGTCAGAAAACCCCGACCCGAGGAGAAGAGCTACTTCCAGTTCCCGTTTGAAGGGAGGAAGGCTCTCCAGGAAAAGTACGGCATGGACGAAGAGACGGCAGGGCCGTTCCCGAAGAACTCCGTGTTCTCCTGTATGGAGAGGAGCGACCAGGCGTCCATCATGCGTCAGCTGTCTGAGGAGTTATACCGTGGCAGCAGGTTAGGCGGGACCGGGGACAAACCACACTTGCCGGGCTCTCACCTGGAACCCGCCTTTGCCTCCGCGGACAGCGGCAGTGTGCCTGTGTCTCCCAGGAGTCTGCATGAGGCCAACAGCGCTGGGGTCAAACATCCTTCTCCCAGGGCCAGACCCTACACCAGACAGCTGTCCGCCTCTCAGACCAGCGTGGCTGATTCTCGCCACGACCTGTCGCCCGCGTCACGGGCCGCCCCAAGGTCAACGGGTCCTGGTGGTCAAAGCGGCCAGGACTACTTTCCCGGGTCGTCGCCCCGACCTCTGCAGGAGTCCAAGAAGTTCAAATCCCTCTCGGCCATCAGCCACAATCGCGAAAGCAGCATGCCGGCCATGGCGGCGTCTTTGGCCCAGTCTCACGAGTCCCTGAGTCCTGACGCTATGTCCGCCAGCGCCAGACGTTCACCGTCAGAATCAGGGCGTGACTCGGGCAGCGTGTCAAAATCCCCCTCCCCCACCCCGCCTCACACTCCTGTGGACAGTCACGGGCAAGCTAAAGTGGGAGCTTTTCATTCCAGTTCAGGCCTGTACAGCACGGCGTCGTCTTCGCGACACAGCAGGACCCAGTCCGTGGACTCGCTGCTGAGTGACCGGCCAGCTGGCTGTCACCGAGAAAGAGCGTCCGGGGCTGTGGTGAACAGCTCCGCAGACCAGAACGCCGTGAACAAAGTCAACGCGGAAATGGTGGGAAGGAAACCCTCCATGAAAAAAGCGTACGGAATTTACGATGATTACTTCCTAGGTTCCCCCAGGGAAGCGAAGGCCGGCGCTTACACCACAGACAAAGAGAAAGGCGGCAGTTCGGATTCTGCCCACCTGGGTCAGATCCGGGAGGAAGATCACTCGGCGTTCACGCGGGGTCCCAGAAACCAGCGTCCTGGAGACTCAGCGCGGCACAAAACACAGGGAGACATCACCGACCAACCCCACTCCCTGGACAGCTGGAGGGACGACCTGGACAAAAGAACAGGGCGGTTCCAGAACCGAGCCTCATCCGAGCTCATCCTGTCCCCACGGGACCGCTCGGCCAAAGTGAGCGAGTCCTTCACCTCGCCCAGACCTCCCCGACTCTTTGACGGCAGCATAGACTCCGGGGTGGGCTCGGAGATCTCGTGCAGGGTGGACGGGCTGGTGACTCCGTCAGAGACCCCCCGGTCCCCGCTCCTGCCCTTGGACAGCCCCACAGGGGCGGAGCTGAAGCAGATTCAACAGCAGGCCGTGCTCAACTTCCTCCAGCGTAAGACCGGTAGAACGTTCCAGTCGCCGGAACCGTCGGTGTACGAGTCCATGATGAGCCCACGGGTCCCTGAGCCCAAGTCTTCGGACCCCGTGGCGGACCTCATCTCCAAGACCAACGCCACCTTGGCCAAACGTGCTGACAGTCTCCGACGCACGAGCTCCATCTGCTCGCGGTCGTCCAGCGTGGAGCACGTGGAGGTGAACCGTTCGCGGAAGGAGACGGAGTGGAGTCGGTTGAGGAGCTCCGGGTCCTTCAACTACGGGTCTAACCGCAGCTCGCTGTGTTCGGACAACACCTATGAGGACATCAGTGTCTTCGCGCCCTCTACGCCCAGGGGGTCTGTTCTGGAGACGTCGAAGACTGTGGAGGTGGGCTGGACCAGAGATAGAACCTCTGGTTTTATTCTTTGTTGCTGGTTCGCATACAGTGTGTCTGTGTGCGTCTCTGTCTGTTTGTGTCTCTGTCTGTTTGTCTGTGTGTGTGTGTGTGTGTCTGTCTGTCTCTCTGTGTGTCTCTCTGTATGTGTGTGCGTGTGAGTATGTCTTTGCGCATGTGTGTGTCTGTGCGCATGTATGTGTGTGTACGTGTGGTGTGTGTGAGTATGTCTCTGCGCACGTGTGTGTGTCTGCGCATGTGTGAGTGTGTGGGCATATGTGTGTGTTTGTGTGTGTGAGTGAGTGCGCGCGCGTATGTGTGCGTGTCTATGTGTGTGTGTGTGTGTGTATATATATTCGTGTGACTATGTGCTGTCCTGTAAGGAAGAACAGTACATTAAAAGACAGGTCTCGGTTACGATCAAGTGATACCTCACCATTGAACCACCCACATGATCTAACTTACTGTAGGCAGTCGAGCTGTTAGAACCACTTCTTTCCACTTTGACAGACTCTTCAACGCAGACTGCAAGTTAGACCACACACACAGTCTGTGCCCATTGGGGAGCGGAAGACAGTAGGTAGAAGCCACCCTGAAATCACGTGAAGAAAGCCAGTATAGACATGACCAGAGGAGGCCAGAATCCACCCTGGACAGCTTGATCCACCGGCGTGACAGAATCTATGTCAGTCGCCGTTTTCAGAACTCGGATCAGACCACAGCTAGCCACTCTCTGTCTCGCCTTGATCGCCTGAAGAGGTATGTCCGTGGGGAACCGGCTCACAAACACCAGCCCGTAGCCTACAGTCCTGCGCTCTTTTCGACTCCTGTTTTTAAGATCTTGCCTGAAGAAGACCTAAGAGGTCGAAACGCGTCGTGTTTTGTCTTGTGAATCGTTTATCTACATTTCTTGGCAGTGCGTTGTCAAGAACTTTCAATCCTGTTTTTAACCTAATGCCACACAGGCGCCAGGTTAAAAACAGAAGTGACTGTTCCATAGGTTAATAGCCGAAGAGGCAGTGAATTAGTTTGAAGTTTACAGTGTCCGGTGCTCCTCTCTCTCCTAGTGCTGCTTTAGCTTACCTTGACCTTAATCAGGTACCCGTTTACTACTCTGAGAACAGATGAGATTTTTTTAAGCCGGAAAAACCCGATCCTACGAATGGTTCGAACTCACGACCCTCCCCCCCCACCCCCACCCCCAACCCCCCTGTCTAACCCATCATTGGCCTCTCTGAAAGGCACCGGACTTGCCCCCTCCCCCCAGGAAAAAAAAACCCACCGCCGGCCCACATTCTGTAGTCCTGGTCTACCCTCAGTTCCTGAGATTTCAGACTTGACCTCGCTACCGGGGCCTCGAGGAGGGTCTGTGGGTGCTGGTGGAGTTGCTCCTGTCACTGGCAGCCTGTCAGAGAATGGCCAGACATACAGCATGACTGGAGACAAAAAGGGGGGGGGGGGGGGGGAAGCAACGAAATCAAAGAGGAGAAGTGTTGGAAGTATGAGCCGCCCGAAGTAAAGTATACGCACGACAAAGAGAAGGAGAAAAAGAGGGGGGGGGGGAGGAAGGAAGAGAAGAAAAAAGGAGCAGGAGGGAAAGAAGGGAGGAGGGATAAACAAGGACGGAAAAAAAGAAGAAGAAAGAAGAAGGTGAAAGAGGAGGGGAAAAAAGGAGAGCAAGTCTTCATAACATTTCTGCAGCTAGGACGCCTTAGCGAAAACGAAAATGGGTGAGTCCGGTGTGTCCTGACATTTCAAAGCAGCAAGGCATGCAGGTGTCATGTGTGGAAATCATACCCGCACAGGAAGGCAAGGAAGCCATGGTCCTGTTCCTGTCTACCATAGCTAACTCTCTAACTCAGCTGTCCTCGCTTTTACGGACCCCCCGCCTCCCCCCCCCCCCCCCCCCCCACACACCAACACCTCCCGCACCCCCCGCTCCGTCCGGTCCTCGCTTTTACGATCATAGGTGCAGTATGTTTTGTGTGCTGTATGAATGTGTGTGGTGAGCAGGGGACTGGGAGTAAGAAATTGGATAGAGGGGGGAAGGGGGGTTGGGGGAGGGAAGAAAAAAGCGTTTTTCATTAGTAGCTTACGTAATTTGATGTAGCATATGATTTTATCAAGTGCGATACTATACGGTGTTTGTGTGTGTGCCGCGGTGTGTGTGTGTGTGTGTGTGTGTGTGTGTGTGTGTGTGTGTGTGTGTGTTGTGTGCGTCCGTGTGTGCGTGCTGTGTGTGTGTTGTGTGTGTGCATGACTTATCAATTTGTCTGACCTGTTGTGCAACAAGCAACAAAATTAAAAACCTATCAAAACACACACACACACACACACACACACACACACACAACACACACAAACATGAATATGTTGTATGAACTCATGTGCGGGTTTTTTTTTTCAAGTGCTATTATCCCCCGTGTCTGTTTTCTATTTTTAGGGCCCGATCACAGAGACCAAGAGCGTGGCGGGGCAGGATGGTATTCAACATCAGCGGTAAGCAGAGTTATCTTCGTCTCTTTCTGGTTAAAGACTGCTTGCTTTGTTCCTTCCCTTACCCCCCCCCCCCCCCCCCCACCTCTCCCCAACCCCCTTCTTTGAATAACGCACACTGAGAACGGTTTATTCTGGTGAAATCTTTGTTTTCTCTCTTCATGACGCGGACTGTCTTGTCTGCTTGTCTACCTGTCTGTCCGTCTGTCTGTCTGTCTCTCTCTCTGTCTCTGTCTCTCTCTCTCTCTCTCTCTCCCTCTCTCTCTCTCTCTTCCTCTCGCTCTCTCGCTCTTTGTCTGTCTCTCTCTCTCTGTCTGTCTGTCTCGCTCTTTCTCACTCCCTCTCTTTCTCTGTCTTTTTGTCTCTGTCTCGCTTTATCTCTGTCTGTCTGTCTCTGTCTGTGTCTCACTGTCTCCCTCTCTGTCTCTCTCTGTCTCTCCTCCCGTCTGTCTGTCTCTGTCTATCTCTGTTCTTCTGTTTAGTTGGCTATCTCTTTTCCTCTCTCTCTGTCTGTCTCTGTGTGTGTGTGTCTGTCTCTGTCTCTCTCTGTCTCTCTGTCTGTCTGTCTCTCTCTCTCTCTCTCTCTCTCTCTCTCTCTCTCTCTCTCTCTCTCTCTCTCTCTCTCTCTCTCTCTCTCCGGCCCACCGTCCATCCTTGCGTTCGTTTTTCTCCAACCTATGCTTCCCTTCCAATCCCAACCCCTCAACCCCCCTCCACTCTATCTCTCATTTATCACTGGCGACTGGTGACGATGGTTCTATGGGAGCGTGAGGCCTACTTTATGCTGTGATACGTAACTAGCACAGGCAGTGTTTGATGCTCATGATTGTGTGGCTACCGAAGGGGATCATTTGGGAAGGAGCGCCGGACTGACAGGTGTAGGCAATCCTGCAGCTATAGCTGCTCACCCTCTGTCTATTGGTCTGTCTGTCTGTCTGTCTGTCCGTCCGTCTCTCTCTCTCTCTCTCTCTCTCTCTCTCTCTCCTCTCTCTCTCTCTTTCTTAATATCCTATCTCTCTCCGCTTTTGCGTGTGTGCGTGCGTGCCCGCGCGTGCGCGCGCGTGTGTGTGTTTGTAAGTGGATGAAAACAAATAACTGTGAAACAATTGAGTTGATCGTCCACAGAGTGTAGAAGGTGTGGGGTGTTGTTTATGGGGGGAAAGAAATCGCCACAGGTCATTTGATGATGAATGGCACACGGGAGAGCGCAGACCTCTGCCACGCTTCAACGGATCCTGGATCCGCCCTTCGTTTCGGAGCTGCACTGGAATTGAACGGACTGGTCTTTAGACCACACTCCCTCTTTTCGCGAAATGTTGTTAAAATCCGTTCAGCAGTTGTTGCTTTATCTTGCTGACAGAAACAAACAGACGGATGCAGGCGAAGACATTGCCCCCTAGGCAGAGGTATGATTGACACCGCGAAGTCAGCGTGTCCGCATTCTGTTGTCCAGTTCAGTCAGCTGGACAGGGCTTGAAAAAAAAACACACTCAGAATTCTGACGGGCTGTTTTGAAGGCAACAGCCGGCTGAATCGGGTTGAAGCCCTGCGCCGCAGCCAATGAGGAAATAGCGTTAGAGACGGGACGTAACTTTTATTGGAATGTGTTAAGCGCGCAGGATTTGCGTCCCATGAACTGGCACTTTTTCTTCCTTTTTTTTCTTTTTTTTTTTTCTTTTCTTTTTCTTTTTTGGGTCTCCTCCCCCCCCCCCCTTTTTTTTTCTTTTCTTTTTTTTTCTTTTTATTATTTTTTTACTGGTTAGTTTTGTTATATTGTGGTTATGGTAAGAGTAGAGCAAAACCAGTGGAAGGCAGCTTTAGTCTCACTGCACCACACGTTTGGATCTGAGCCATCCAGTGTCTGCGCAGGATTTCATCTATGCCCGACTTTAAAAACAGCAAGTAAACACATCTGTTTTGAGAAGCATTCCTCGGAGCTATAATGTACGCTTTGTTTGCCGGTTAGACGATCATCCCGTAGACCCCCGTCTTCCCCCAGCCAAGCGTTTCTCAGACTCCCTCAGTTACGTTGTGGCTGCAGAGCAAATGGCGATCATTTCGGCATAATTAGTGTGTGTGTGTGTGTGTGTGTGTATGTATGTGTGTATGTATGTATGTGTGTTTTGCGTGCGCTTTGTGTGTGTGTGTGTGTGTGTGTGTGTGTGTGTGTGTGTGTGTGTATGTGTGTTTTGCGTGCGCTTGTGTGTGTGTGTGTGTGTGTGTGTGTGTGTGTGTGTGGGGTTGTGTTCAGTTTAACAACAAGTATTCGTTCACATGTTCTTGGGTTGTTTTTTTCGTTCAATTTTATTTCTTTGTACCTCCTTGTTACGTATGAGTACAGCTTGTATTAACTGTCGTCACTTTCCGTATGCATGCTATTTATATGTTTCTGTGTAAAACCGACACAAATATGCTCATTCATCAGCTTAGAAAGAATCTTTAATCTTGTGGGTAGAGCGAAGGGATCTGTGTGTTAGGGACGAGGGGTCAGAGATAAATTACGGTTTTTATCAGCTACTAATCCATAGAAAGTTTACAGAATTTGACCAATCACCTGGCCCGAGATGTATATCAATACTTACGAAGAGACTGAGATGAAAACAAAAATGCTGTTTAGACAACCTAGTCTACGTTTCAGTTTCTTTCCTTTTAAAACCCACTTTATCTTCAATATAAGAAAGGGCAAATGTTTTCTTATGAGGAAGGAAGCCAAAAATACACACATAAGACCAAAATGAAGGCAGAAAGTAACGCTTCTTTTCAAACAAAATGCGAAACTAACAAGTAAATTTTCGACAAATATGTCTTCCATAAATGTTACAAACGATAGACGTATAATTTTTTTTTCTCAAGTATTAAAAAAAAACGTATTTAAAAAAAGATACGCACAAAACAACCCTCTCCAGAACAGAGGCAGCACAAATCTCTTTGCAGTTTACTGGTCTGTTTCTTATTTTTGCCTTAAAGAAGCGTTAGGCCCATTTCTTCCCTTCTCTTTGATCTTTTGCATGCAGTTTGGCATGTTTTCAGTAAAGTCACAGTGTTTGTCGGTCACCTTTGAGAACAAATGGTAAGAAAGTATATCTTTTCACACCGTGTTCCGCCCTTACTTGTGTGCGCTTTGAATGGGAAGTTCCTCTGATTGGTGCCCGAAGTGGTAGGAATTTTCAGCGTGAGAGAGGAAGGACTGGTTTGGGTGTGTTTGAGTAGAGTGAATGTGAAGGTTTTAGGGACAGACGATGCTGATGTAATCCCCTGCGCTTAATAAGTAGTAGTCAGTATTATTGTTATAATTATTGTTAATAGTCATATAACAGTATGCTATATCATTGATAATAACAATGATGATGATGATGATGATGATAAATAAAGTATCAAGTAGTTGGGTTTTTAAATCACCTCCAATGTTGGCGATGAATCCCGCACCTGCATTAGTTTCAACCCATTTTGAAACAGTACTTCAATTGCAGGCTTCTTGTTCCCACCAACAATAAATCATTTCCCCTTCTCATCTGCACAAATCTCTGTAGATATCTCGATCTAGCTAGACGGGGAGATTTAAGTCTTTTTAGCACGGAACAAGACAAGTCGTTCCCAGATCTAGAGTACATATACGTGGCGTGATTGTAATCTGTATCACCTGTTTTAAGGGCGGTTTAAGCGACTGTCTACATGGTATCCATTATTATTGATTTTTTTCCCCAGTTTACTGATTTTATGGTTCCAACATCAATGTTTGAGGGTGATGGCGAGAAGAGAGAGAGTGAAAGAGAGGAGGGGAGGATGGGGGTGGGGAGCTAACTTAGTCAATACATGCACAGGATTTGTCATGTGCACAAAGCTGAAAGAGCGCCGACCTCGTGGTCCTGATGGTCCTGGAATTGCGGGTTCAAATCTCCGCCGGGTCGTTTCCATACAGTGAGATTTTTCACTCGGAATTAACATTGGTTCTGACTCCATTCCACGAAAAGTCCTTCGAATATTACTGCAAACTGTGGTTGTGTGTGTGTGTGTGTGTGTGTGTGTGTTGTGTGTGTGTGTGAGAGAGAGAGAGAGAGAGAGAGAGAGAGAGAGAGAGAGAGAGCTCGGTGCATAATAATATCTTGTACACACGTCAGATTCCGTTACCAACTTTCTGAAGAGAAGGCCAGTGTGACCTTCCGTATGGATGACACGTATTCACGTAGCATCATCCTCCGTGAAACATTGAGGGAACGAGTGAAAAACTGAGCAACTGAAATCCGACAGAATGACACGGGGCAACGAATGTTTCGCACCAGCTAGCAGTTTTTCCGTCGGCTCTACCCATGCAGGCTCCCCGCTGTGTAAACGAGAGCGTGAATTGGAATGCGCTTAGACCGACCTTGGTCTGTAAGTGAGAATAGGCGCCATTTCAATACTGTCAGAATGCGAATAAACAAATGAGTAAATGAGTGAAGAAATGAATGGATGACCCAGGAAGTAACTCCCTCGTTTAGGAAGTGAGAGAATTCCGGCTTTCGGTTTGAGTGTCGTAAGGGGCAATTTTCTTGTTGTTGTTGTTGTTGTTCTGGGGGGCTGTTGGTTTGCTTGTGTTCTTCTCCTTCTATCCACTAGACCGTAAGAGATGGCCTGAGCGCTAGCCTTTCAAGATGAGACGAAAAACCGAGGTGCCGTGTGCGACAGGCACTTAGCGCTCGTAACAGAATCCACAGCATACAGAGACTTGTCCTCGGCGAAATTCTATGGGGGGGGGGGGGGGGGGGGGGGAATTGTCTTCGATAGGTGCAGACAGAAAGAAAGAAAGGAAAAAAAAATGCGGCACTGTACCGCGGTTACAGATGTTAACAAAGGGAATCCTACAAAACAACACAACCCAGTGTGTAGGGAGTGAAACCAGCCATCAGCACTCTCCAGACTGCCCTAATAATCAGGATTAGGGGATTAATGCCCGGCAGTCTGTTCAACACAGTGTGGTTGGTTCCTGTAGTCGGCTGGTTGCCAGCGCTCGTCATCAACACCCGTGCATTCTTCACGCTTTCCGCTGCGCGCCCTCTGCTGGCTTCCGACTGGCTCGTTAACACGGCGAGGACACGTGTACTAACACGCTTATTTAACGCTTACAAGAAAAGAAAAAAAAAAAACACTAAAAAGAAGGAGAGAAAAGAAAAGAAAAAAAGAAAACCTGCGGTCTGGAATGCGTGGACGCTGGATTGTAGGTGAAAAGGGAGACGACTGCATCATGGCTCATTTGGACAGAGGTCGAGTTCATCGCTTGGTATTTGGATGCTTCGTTGGCTCGGTCAGTTCAAGAGCAGTGTGTTGGCAGCGAGTTTGAATCGCGCTGGCGCTATACAAACAACAAGAACAACAACAAACAGCAATAGCAGCAGCACAACAACACAACAACAACAACAACAACAACAACAACAACACAACACACACACACACACACCACACACACACACACACACACCGCGCGCGCGCGCGCGCGCCAAATGCTGTCTTCTCTGCCCATCCTAATGTGTTGCACACACACACACACACACACACACACACACACACACACACACACAACACACACACACACACATGCCGTCTTCTCTATCCAGCTTAATGTGTTACACACACACACACACACACACACACACACCACACACACACACACCACACACACACACACACAAATGCCGTCTTCTCAATCCAGCTTAATGTGTTATACACACACACACACACACACACACACACACACACACACACACACACACACACAAATGCCGTCTTCTCTACCCGTCTTAATGTGTTGCTGTTCTGGTGGTCACGAGATCATCTTCCTTCACCGTGTCGGCATGATTGGTTCATGTGTGCCGTATCACCATCTAGGTTAGATGTCGACTTTAGATTACTAAGCAAAGTTTTTTCGGATGCTAGGGGTCTTTTACTGTCTGTCAATATCTTCTTTTTCAAGTATCCTTCTTTCAGTTTTCTTACGATCATCTTATTCGTGTCATTGATTTCATTTTTTTCCGCCTGTTTTTGGAAGAATTCTATTGCCGCAAATCATGACCAAAGCCAGAACTGAGCTATGATGACCACAACTGGGAAGAAGAGGAAGAGGAGAGAGCGGCAGGAGGGGAGGGAAGAAAAGACGGGGGGAGGGAGGGGGTTGATGCAAAGGGGGAGCAATGCATGAAAGCAGGAAGTGAAACTTTTTTTTTTCTTTTTTCTTTATTTTTGTTTTGTTTTGTTTTTGGCCCCACGGATGAGCGGTCCCATTCACACAGAAACCCAACCTCCCTACGGCCCCCGCCTGCATAACCTTACCGTAACAGAAACCCGAAATAGTCTAGCACGCCCCGCGCCACACCTGCCGACCTGTGTAAAGGTGAAGGCCGCCGTGTGGTCAGTGGCTGGGGCCAAGAAGAGCGGATAAAAATAGGCCAGGTGCGCAGGTGTTGACAGGTGGGCAGGCAGGGAGGGGCAATCTTTTGACCGGTGGTTAGATCAGCCGGGCAGTGGCAGTGGTGTTGGGCGCCAGAGTGTTTGAAGTGTGTCACCGTGTGTCCCCCCTGCTGGACCCATCACCAACCTCTGGGATAGTTGTCTTGGCGGAGCTGGTGGAACATGAGAGCACCGTGACACTGGAGTTGGTCTTGGCCGTTGGTGCCCCACAGATGTTGAAGGCGTGGAGTGGGACTGGAGGGTGGGAGTTTGGTGATAATGTTGTAGTGGACGGGGGGAGAGAGGCGCGGGACCCTGAGTGGATGGATGGTCTTTCTTTTTCTCTGTCGGTCGTGGACGATCTGTCATCATAACCATGCCCAATTTAAGACGGTAAGGTTTTTTTCTTGTCTGTTCTTCCTGTTATTATTTATCTCCCCCTGCCCCCACTTCCCTTGTTTCCTTTGAAATTTAAAAACTCGATCTACTATCTGTCTAATTATTTATCTGTCTGTTTGTCTGTCTGTCTGTCTATCTATCTATCTATCTGTCAGTCTGTCTGTCTGTCTGTCAGTCTATCTGTCCATCTACCTGTCTCCCTATCTATCGAGCTGTCCATCTATCTAGCTGTCTATCTAGACTATCTTTCTTGATCGTTTATCGGGGATGGGAGGGAACTTTCCATAATGTTTTACTTTCTTCTCTCATAAAGTAGAAAATGTATCTATCTATCTATCAATCTATCTATCTATCTGTCTATCTATCTATCTATCTCATTGGGGGGGGGGGGAGAGAAGGGGGGGGGGCGGTGCGCGCCCGTGTGTGTGTGCGTGTGTGTGTGTGTGTGTGTGTGTGTGTGTGTGTGTGTGTGTTGTGTGTGTGTGTGTGATATCTTTAATTTTAAACAGATCTTCATTCAAGGACAAAGCAAGAGTACAGCGATCATTCATTCGAGTATAGCAAAGCTTATAAAAGGTTTTGTTACGCATAAACAAAATGTTTGACTACAGAGCTGCAGTAACTTAGTTTAAACTAATGAACACCCCCATTTGCACACGTGACGAGAACAGCTAGTCATTTGGGGAATCTTCGTGGAGAGCACAAACCGTCATTTCTGTCGTGAAATCTATTAAAAAAAAAAAAACCATTAAAAGCGTGTGACTTCTGCAGCCTTATCACCCATATATCTCTTTGTTTGAATTGAGAGAGGAAGTAAGGAGATGACTCCCAATTTTTCCGGTTCCTTCTAGTTATTTATCACTTTGTCAGTCCTTTGTTTTTTCTCTTGGTCTGTGTGTGTATGTGTCTGTCTGTCTGTCTGTCTGTCTGTCTGTTTCTCTCTCTCTCTCTCTCTCTCTCTCTCTCTCTCTCTCTCTATCTAATTCTCTCTCTCTCTTTATCTAATTCTCTCTCTCTCTCTCTCTTCTCTCTCTCTCTCTCACACACACACACACACACACACACACACACACACACACACCACACACACACACACACACACGTCGTCCAGCGTTTGGTGACCGTGTCCGGTAGTGGCCAGCGCTAATCCCGCATGCACGAACAACAGGAGTAGCAGGTGAAACAGGCCAGGGTGCGTAGTACTTCAACTTCACGCTACGCTCACCCTGGTGCACGGTCATGGGACTGGACGATTAACGACCGAGTGCTACTGCCTGGGAGAACCCGAGGGCGTAGGTAGGGGGAGGGGGGGGGGGAGGTGAGTGTGGTGTTGGTTTTACCTGGTTCTGAACTTTTGTGGTCGTACCTATCGGTGTGTAAATCTTAGAAGTGAGGTATGTTTTGACTGGCATTAGTTCCCCGTGGGCAACAGAGAAATCGCCGGCGTGATGTCGGAGCGTTTGGAATGTCTGAAGTTCGAATCCCGGTAATCGTGGTCGTGGGGTACAGTGTAGGGGTTTGTCCACATCTTCCGGGCCAGCATGGCGCCGACCTTACGGAGTCTGAATCTTCTGTTTATATGCTGGAGATCGAACTACGCACACAGAAGATCTGTCAGCATTCGAGGGAAATATAAGAGGCTCTCGGCTGCCGCATTGGTGGGAAGATGAAAATGTCCGGGATGCCGCTTTCAGGAGAACAAGAAATTGTACAGGATGCCGCATTTTGGGGAACATGAGAATGTCTAGAATGCAGCATATAGGAAAACATGAAAATGTCCTGGGGAACATGAAAATGCAATTTGGGGGAACACGAAAAGTGCTAAGATTCGCTGCTGCATTCGGGGGAACATGGAAATGTCCAGGCTGCTGCATTCGGGGGAACATGGAAATGTCCAGGCTGCAGTATTCGGGGGAACATGGAAATGTCCAGGCTGCAGCATTCGGGGGAACATGGAAATGTCCAGGCTGCAGTATTCGGGGGAACATGGAAATGTCCAGGCTGCAGATTCGGGGGAACATGGAAATGTCCAGGCTGCAGCATTCGGGGGAACATGGAAATGTCCAGGCTGCAGCATTCGGGGGAGCATGGAAATGTCCAGGCTGCAGCATTCGGGGGAACATGGAAATGTCTAGGTTCTGCTTTCGGGACAACATGAAAATCTCCAGGTTTCTGGTTTCGGGGCAACATGAAAATGTTCAGGTTTCTGCTTTTGGGGGAATATGAACATGTTCCAGTTGCTGCATTTTGGGGAACATGGACATGTCGAGGTTTCTGCTTTCCACTGGAATGCATCCTTGGAACATGATCCAGGTTTCTGCTTTTAGGGGGAATATGAACATGTCCAGGTGCTGCATTCGAGGAACGTGGAATAATGTCATTTTTAGCGACCACTTTAATGGTAAAAGGAAAAACGTTAAGTTAATAATCTAACAATAATGTCGTAGTTTACAGTTACTTTTACTTAATAACCAAACAGTGGTTAAGACAATCAGTTATTCGTAACCACGAAGCAATAGTAAAGTGATGATGTATACTTAACAAACAAACAATAATGTCACATTAAACAACCATTTTACTCAATAGCGACGTAGTAATAAAATAACAGCTTAAGCTTAATAATGAAACGATAATTAAACATCAACCGTCAATGACAAAACGGTGATGTCCTATCAAACAAGTACGTTATCTTAATAGCAAAACAGTATGACGTATTGAACAACCACTTAAACTTTATAACAAAGCACTAATCTCATATTGAACAGTCTCTTTAATTGAATAACAAAAACGTAATATCATATTAAATCACTTAACCTTATAACAAAACAAACATATTTTGTTAAGCATTGACTTCAACTTGATAACAAACAAGGTCAAATGAAAACCACTCTGACGAAGCAACGAAACTATAGTGTCATGTTAAACAACTCGAGTTTAAGAAAATCAATGATGCCATATTATAAATCATCTTTACGTAGTAACAAGAGTGTTGTCTTGTTAAATAAACAACTCCTTTAACTTAGTAACAAAACAGTGATGTCTTACGACACAGCCATTGTAATTTAATCACAAAATATTCATGTCATATTAGACAATCGTTTTAACTCAAACTCAGTTATGAAATACCAGTGCCATGTTAAGTAACCGTTAAAACTCAGCGACAAAAATAAATAAAGAAAATGAATAAATAAATAAAATTCATGTCCACTGAAGAGCGAAGCAGAAGAGGAGGACAAGTTCAAATGACTCCCTTCGTCCGTGAGAACAATTTAACAAAAATCCAAGATTTGTTTGAATCAAAATGCAACGAGAGGGAAGCAGCTTGGGTAGTGGGGGAGGGGGGGGGGGGGCGGTGTGAAGTCCGGAGCATGGGAGGAAGGGTCGGAGTTGGAAGGGAGGCTGAGGGAGAGGGTTGCAGTGGTGAAGGGACAGAGGCAGCTAAAGAAAATACGAAACTCTGCACAGAGCATGGGGACCGTTGTATTTTTAGTTTTGTTTGGGGGAGAGGACCACTAGTTAAGCTCGACTTCAGCAGTGTTTTATCTCGTGGGTGAAACTCTTCAGTATCTCCCTGGCAATGGACGTTATGATCGCCCCCGGGTGTTTAATACAGACACGCTGATTGTCGTAAAGCGATGGTGATGACTGCCTCCCATGGTGTTTAACACAGGCAGCCTGTCATAAAGCAGTGGCTTTGAAGATGAACCCATGATGTTAGACACAAATACCATTTATTTGTCATAAAGTAATGGTTATGACGTCCACCCATGATGTTGAACACAGACACACCACTTGTCCTATAGCAATGGTTGTGTTGGTCCTCTGTGGTGTTTGACACAGACACACCACTTGTCCTATAGCAATGGTTGTGTTGGTCCTGTATGGTGTTGACACAGACACACCACTGTCCTATAGCAATGACTGTGTTGGTCCTTTGGTGTTGACACAGACACACCACTTGTCCTATAGCAATGGCTGTGTTGGTCCTCTATGGTGTATAACACAGACACACCACTCGTCATAAAGCAATGGCTGTGTTGGTCCTCTATGGTGTTTGACCAGACACACCACTTGTCCTATAGCAATGGCTGTGTTGGTCCTCTGTGGTGTTTGACACAGACACACCACTTATCCTATAGCAATGGCTGTGTTGGTCCTCTGTGGTGTTTGATACAGACACACCACTTGTCCTATAGCAATGGCTGTGTTGGTCCTCTGTATGGTGTTTGACACAGACACACCACTTGTCCTATAGCAATGGCTGTGTTGGTCCTCTGTTCGACACAGACACACCACTTGTCCTATAGCAATGGCTGTGTTGGTCCTCTGTGGTGTTTGACACAGACACACCACTTGTCCTATAGCAATGGCTGTGTTGGTCCTCTGTGGTGTTTGACACAGACACACCACTTGTCCTATAGCAATGGCTGTGTTGGTCCTCTGTGGTGTTTGACACAGACACACCACTTTACTATAGCAATGGCTGTGTTGGTCCTCTGTGGTGTATGACACAGACACACCACTTGTCCTATAGCAATGGCTGTGTTGGTCCTCTATGGTGTATAACACAGACATACCACTCGTCATAAGGCAATGGCTGTGTTGGTCGTCTGTGGTGTTTGACACAGACACACCACTTGTCCTATAGCAATGGCTGTGTTGGTCCTGTATGGTGTTTGACACAGACACACCACTTGTCCTATAGCAATGGCTGTGTTGGTCCTCTATGGTGTATAACACAGACATACCACTCGTCATAAAGCAATGGCTGTGTTGGTCCTCTGTGGTGTTTGACACAGACACACCACTTGTCATAAAGCAGTGATGTGGTGGTAGTCCATCCATGGTCTTCAACGTTAAGAGAGACAGACAGAGAGACACGGAGAGAAACACAGAGGGAGAGGAACTCTGTGTGAATGTGGGAGTGGATGAAAGGGGGAGGGACAAGAGGAGGAGCCACTGATTTCCGAATGTTGTACGGCCTACTAGGGGATTGTGTGTGTGACATCAGGCGACCTTGCCGGGATGTTTTCCGGATGAATGTGAATCATTGATCCAAATGAGCTGAGCTCTCTCTCTCTCTCTCTCTCTCTCTCTCTCTCTCTCTCTCTCTCTCTCTCTCTCTCTCTCTCTCTCTCTCTCTCTCTCTCAAACCCACCAGAGACTTAGGACGTCGCCTTGACTTAGCTCACGAAGAGCAAAGCAAGTCGGGACATGACCTATCGAACGTACACGTTAGCAGCTGATCCCCGCCACTAAAATCCAGCGGGATGCCACAGGAAAAAATTCACCGCCAATTCTGCAACTAACACCGTCAGCGCCCTCGACACTGCCCGTGGGAAAGGAGAACACACATGACCCGATTACTGTATGGTATAAAAACAAAGGACCACGCTTTGGAGGTTGCGAGTTGGAGGAGCTCCAGTGAGAGAAAGCCGTGACCTAGGCTAGTCTTCTCACTGCCATGCTTTGGCCTTGTTGGGTGCTGATTGTTTTGGATCAGTGAATCGCTGCCTGTCTCTTCCTCCATGCCTATTTTAATGATGACATCATTGGGGCCAGTGAACTGCTATGAATCTCGTCACGAGCTAACTTCATGATGACATCATTGGGGTCAGTGTGATGCCATGAACCTCCCCACTGCTTAATGATGATGTCATCGGGTCAGCGCACTTGCTGCCCACCGCTTCGTTGCCTACTGATGACGTCACGGGGGTCAGTGTGCTGCTGCGTGTCTCTTCCACTGCCACATAATGACAGCATTGTGGTTCAGCGTGAAATTCCATTCAGATTCCTTCGTCCAGGTTTCAATGACTCTAGATAGATAGATAGATCGATAGATAGTTATAAACCACTGTCTCTCTCTCTCTCTCTCTCTCTCTCTCTCTCTCTCTCTCTCTCTCTCTCTTTCACTCTCACTCTCTCTCTTCTCCCTTCTCTCTCTGTCTCTCTCTCTTCTCTCTCTCTCTCTCTCTCTCTCTCTCTCTCTCTCTCTCTCTCCTCTCTCCTGTTCGCTGCCTTTCAACACTCTTCACCATTTTCCCCTTCTCTTTCTTATCTCTATGCTCGATTTTTTTACTGCCTTCATGCTCTCTCTCTCTCTCTCCTCTCTCTCTCTCTCTCTCTCTCTCTCTTCTCTTCTCTCTCTCTGTGAGTGTGTGTATGAATGTGCGCACGCGCGCGCGCGTATGTGTGTGTGTGTATGTGTGTTTGTTTGTTTTGTGTGTTGTGTGTGTGTGTGTGTGTGTGTGTGTGTGTGTGTGTGTGTGTGTGTGACAGATCATGTTCCCGCCTATCGCCCCATTCACGTAACATGTTCTCGCCTTTCCACTACAAGACTGTCCGTCCGTAATGAGCGTTGTACGACACAGTGTTCGACCAACTTGTTCAGTCGTTAGTCCGGGTTATTTTTTTTCCCCTGGAGGTTGAATTGGCTGCCTCGAAAAACATCCTGTGTAAGTCCATTCATTCCTTTTCCCTTCCGTCACCCTCATCGTTCCGCCATCACCCACCCTCCCTCTCTCTCTCTCTCTCTCTCTCTGCTCTCTCTCTCTCGTCTCTCTCTCTCTCTCTTCACTTTCTCTCTCTCTGTTTCTTTTTCTTCTCTTCTCTCTCTCTCTCTCTCTCTCTCTTCTCTCCCTTCTTCCCCCACACCAGTTCCAGTTGTGACGTCTTTGTCAATTAGCAACTTCCTGAAACGGACTTTGAGTGACGCAGGGATCGATTCTCAAGCCTTAGTGTTACTGACAGCGGCACAACGAGGATGGGGGGGGGGGGGGGGGGGGGGGGGGGGGGGGGGGGTGTTGAATATGTGTATTAGAAAGAGAGAGAGAAAATGCGCGCGCGCGCGTGTGTGTGTATGTGTGTGGTGCGTGCGTGTGCGTGTGCGTGCGTGGTGTGTGTGTGTGTGTGTGTGTGTGTGTTCAGTTTAACAACAACTATTCGTTCACATGTTCTTGGGTTGTATGAGAGAGAAGAGGGGGGGGGGGGGGGTATGATAATAACTATCAGCATTTCTAAGTATGACGGATAAGTACTTACATGGTTGTTTATTGTTATTGAAGTTGCTTTCCTGTATCTTGCCCACGGGAAGAGAATAAATGTGACTAGTAAGTTACAATTAAGAACAGCTGATAGACACACTTATATAGTCAAAGAGTATTAAAAAAAAAAAGACCATGGAGGGATTAACAGTACTCTGTCTACATTAAATCACAGATTCCTAAAAGATCTGAATCATAAAAACGAAATATACCTATACCAATTTCCCGATTTATATTATGATTGATACTCTTTTCATGATTTGAAAAAAGTGCGCGCGCACGCGCGTTATGTGTAGAATACATAAATATCAAGCATGTTTGCATCGTAGGTTATACAGATACCGCTACCAAATTCACTACTAGTTATAGAATACGAACTTTTTGAAGTTGTCAAGGAGAGAGAGAGAGAGAGGGGGGGGGGGGGGAGGGAGGAGTTGGGGGGGGTTGAGTGACATGTCTAGGAAAGAGTCTTTGTTACCAACATCCCGGTGAGAGAGAGAGAGAGAGAGAGTGGGGAGAAAGAGAGAGAGAGAGTGTCTTAGTAGCAAATATCGACGTAAGAGAGAGAGGAAGGGGGGATATTTAGAAAGGGGAAATGTTGGTAGCAAACCTCTAGTGAGAGAGAGGGGGGGGGGAGGGAGGAGAGGGAGTCTTTTAATAGCAAAGTTCCACGTAACAGAGGGGGGGGGGGGGTATAGAGAGAGGGGGAATGTAGGTAGCAAGTATCCAGTGAGAGACAGAGAGACGGGGACAGAGAGAAGGTGTGTGTCCTTGTAGGAAACGTCTAGAGACGAGACCAAAGTGAGCGATTAGAAACGATGTTTAAATCGGACTCGGTGGAGTGCCCGAACAACACTTCTCCACCTCTTCGTTTCGCTTCCCCTTGACACTGCCTCGCCCCGACCCACTCTCTCCTGTATCCGCTTGAAAAAGACATGAAGAACAACCAGGCTTTTTTCTTTTTCTTTCTTTTTTTTTTCTCTCCCCCCCCCCCCCCCCCCCCCCCCCCCTTCCCCTACCTCAACCCTCCCGGGTCAGCGGACTTTACATTCCACCTGGGTGTACGATGTCGGCGTGTAACACTGAAATACAACGCCTTTCTTTCGCGCGTTGCGATTGGCTCACGGCTAATTGGAGAGAAACTGCGGCAGACGACTCTTGTCTCCCTCTGTGCGTACGCGGGGGGATCGTGAAAGAGAGGGGGCTTTGTTTTAATTCGTGTGCTTGGCTAAAACAGCAAAAGCAGTTGGGGTTGTCGACTGCAGTCCAAGGTGAACTGGTTTCCCGAAGTTCTTCATGAACGCGTCCATGTTTATTCACGTGAACTGAATGGTGGCCGTTCGACGTCTGATGTGCCTGTGTTTTTGGTGTTTATGTGCAGTTTAAACCCAGCACAATGCAGTAACGTCGTAGTACGGCTGGTGGTATTGAAGCTACACGTGCGATATGGACCGAACTGACTAGAGGAAATCTTAATGGAGAGAAGAGTGAAGGTGAATAGGTGAGACTAAATGCTGGGCGTTCCGCGATGGCTCAGCGGACGCGTGGCACGAGGTTTGGTTTGTTTCCCAGCTGTGTGGGTGGAGGCAAACCAGCGCCTGTCACGTTGACAGGTTACACATGGAAACCAGAGTGAGTGCCTGCGTTGCGGTGTACCTGTGGAGTTGGTGTACTCTCTGTGTGTGTTTGTGTGTGTGGTATGCGTGTGTGTGTGCCCGCGCACTTGCGTTCGCGTGTCAGTGTGCGCGCGCTCTTGCGAGTGAGAGAGAGAGAGAGAGAGAGACCATGATCAGTCGTGTTGTTTGTTTGTTATATGTATGTTACATGCGTGTTCCAGAGCCTTAAACAACGCTGAGCACTCTTTGAGAGATCTTCGCTATAGGATTTGTTGCGAAGAGAGAGCGACAGACAGTGAGAGAGGAGAGAGAGAGAGAGAGAGCAGCCATTATCAGCACAACCTAGCACTTGGTTTTAGTTTATTACGTGTGTATGCATGTTTCAGTAAGTGAAGACCCATCCGCACAGGTAGAAACGAGACAGACAGACAGAAAGCAATTGTCACACCGACTGGCTACACTTGGAACCCTCCAACAATGGCAACACGCACTGTGTCAGTGTGTGAATGACTGTGTGTGTGTGTGTGTGTGAGAGAGAGAGAGAGAGAGAGAAGAGAGAGAGTGACCCCAGAAGTATACAGTTACGAGGAAGAGGAAACATGCAGTGGTAACATGATGGTTGTTGCCATGTTGACTTGGTTTGGATCTTCAGGTCTTGGCACTTTTTCATGCACAGCGGTTCCCGCGATTATGTGGTTTTTGCAGCCCAGATGGCCTCAGCAAGGGTTAGGCTGGGCTAAAAGTATGGAGACATGACATGGGGCGTGTGGTTCAGTTGTCTGAGTGCACTTTAGCGCGCGTGCGTGCGTGCGTGTGTTCGCCCCTTGGCTCATAGTGTGCAGATCAGTGTCTACTCTACGACATGAATAGTGTGAAACAACGGCGGCGGGGGAGGGGGGGGGGGGGGGGGGCGTATCCGAGTCGGAGGTCAAAACTGCACATGTGCTTACATAACGGTTTCACATTATGCACACGTGACTATGCGCACAGCCACAGCCTCGCATTTTAGTAGCGGTGGTTGTTGCAGTGGTGGAAAACCTGTCGTGCACGTGCAACAGGTTGTGACCAAACGGCCGTACTGAGGCTGGATTGTGTGTGTTGATGAGATTCCGCTTGCGTTGTGTTATTGCCTGTGCTGTGGTGTATCCGGCTTGAGCGTCACGGAAGATTCGGCGTGGCAAATGGGATGAAGAGGATGCGGTGGGGAAGAGGGTGGGGGTGGGGGAGGCCGCGGGAGAACAAAGACAATGTTGTGTTTTTTTTTAGAGCTTTTTGGGTCGTATTCCTTTTGCTTCTTCTTCCCCTTTTTAGCTCCGTCTCTTCTCGCCTCACCTCCTCCTCTTCTTCTTTTCCTCCTCCTTTTTCCTTTCCCTGTATCTTCAGCGCCATAATACAATAAACATAACGTCGAATATTCAGCGTCGTAATTCGATAGACATTGTGTCCAAAGGGTTTTTCATCGACGTCATTATTTGAAGATATTGTGTCAAAGCCTACTCCGTCAAGATAGTTACATCCAAAGCCTATTTCTTCAACGTCATAATGTGACAGAGACGTAATGTCCAATGCCTATTTCTTGAACATCCGAGTGCGATAGACGCTGTGTTTAAAGCCAATTTTTTCAAAGTCATAATGCGATAGGTATGTGCAAAGCCTCTTTCTTCAAAACATTGTGTGCAAAGGGGATTTCTTCGACGTCACAATGCGGTAGACATTGTGTCCCAAAAAAATTTTTACAACGTCATAATGCAATAGATATTGTGTGAAAACGTGTTTCTCCAGCGTCTTAATGCGATAGGCGTTGTGTCCAAAGCTTATTTCTTCAGTGTCATAACGCGATAGACATAATGTCGAGAGTCTGTTTCTTTAATGCCGTAATGCGAAAGAAATTAATTTCAAAACTTTTTCAGTATCATTAGTATGGTAATGCAATGAATACGTTGTTGTAAGACTTTTTTTCAGTATCTTATTGCAGTAGGCGTTACTGTCAGATGCTGTTTCTTCAACGTCATATTGTTGGTTCAATTTCGTAATGCGTAATGCGTTGGACACTGTGTTCCAAGACTGCGTTTCAGTATCGTAATGTGGTAGACGTTTTGTTTGAAGACCGTTTTTACAACGTTAAAGCGATTGAAAGTGTGTTTAAGGGATGTTTCTTCAACATCATTATGATTTAGTCAGTTGTATTCAAAGACTTTTTCACAGTATAATGCGACAAACACTGTATTAGAGGGCTGTTTCGTCAACGTCATAGTGCAATAGAAAATATGTTTAAAAGATGTTTCTTCAACGTCAAAATGCATTAGATCAAAGGTTATTGCGGCTGTCAGCCATTTTGCGCCGAATATGAGAAGATAAGTGGTTGCTTGTTCTTCGTTTTCATTGTCATAAATGTTGTTTGTTTTTGCCTGAAGAAGACCAAGAGGTCGAAACGCATTGTGTTTTTGTCCTGTAATCTGTTTGTATTGTGTGGTGGAACTGACACCGTTTCTTTTTTTTTTTTTTTATTCTTCATTTTCCGCCCATAGTCACCTCGTTTTGAAACTATTTTAAAACAGTCACAGAATCAACTCCATGAACAAGATTTACAGTTCTGTAGGATCAAAGTGTGAATACGTTTTGAATGGAAACGGCAATGCAATCGACATGTATGAAAAGGGACTCACCTAGATAAAACCTGCGTGTCCATTTTTACAAAAAATGAGAAGGCATTGGGAGGCCATGGGTCGTGTGTGTGTGCGCGCGCGCGTGTTTGTGTGCGAGCGCGGGGGGGGGGGGGGGGGGGGGGGGGGGGGGGGGGGAGGAGGTCGGGAGGGGTGGAATAACGTTATGAGTGCTCCTTTTCAGTTGTGAAGTAGGGAGGCAGGTGGGTTGACACACATGTAAAATCATGCTTTGCAGTTCTCATATGAAGACCTCTATCGTGTCTCGAAGACATGGATCATAAATTTTCCTGAGACTTGGTATTGCCAAAGTGGCTTTTGCAACATGGCTACAAGCTTCGTTGGTCTCCCCCCCTCCTCCCCCCCCCCCCCCCCCCCCCCCCCCCCCCCCCCAAATCTGAGGAGGCTATTTTTTACAAAAAGATAAAAGAAATCCAAATGCCATTGTAAATTCTTCGAGTATCCCTTAAATTTACATATATGCTTTTCCTGCCCCCTTCCCTAACACACACACACACACACACACACACACACACATACACACACACACACACACACACACACACACACACATACATACAACACACACACACACAACACATACACACACACACACACAACAACACACACACTACACACACACACACAACACACACACACACACACATACACACACACACACAAAACACACACACACAACACACACATACACACACACACACACACACACATACAACACACACACACACACACACACACACACACATACACACACACACACACACACCACACACACACACACAC
>CM065720.1:62339050-62375876 GCA_033310375.1 Conus canariensis | reverse complement strand
GGGAGGGGGAGGGGGATGTGAGCGTGTGTGTGTCCGTGTGTATACGTGCTCGGTCGCATAATTATTAGAGCGTACTGGATGAGTTATTAGAGCGATTGTTTATCTACCGCGACACATTTCATGGGAAGGCAAAAATAAAATCAGTTTCATGTCTATAGCGAACACCTGCCTTTCTAACGAAAGCTCTTGGTGGGGAAGATTGAACTGAAGTAAGGGAGACAACTGATATCATCTTGACTTGAGGCAACAGATCAAAGATTATTGTGTCCGTTGAACATGAGATTACCTCAGAGCACTCGGCCGTGCAAGCTGGAAGTGAAACATCGTGTTGCCGGGGTGTGTTCATGATCAAGATGAAGAGAAACATTAATGGCGCGAGAACAGACATTGCCGTGGAAGGAAAACTAAACCGTCTTTTCACCGACATTTACACATATCGTTGAAATTACACCAAGTTTGTACGTTAGTACCGTCTTTTCACCGATATTTTCACGTACTTTTCAGATTGCATCAAGTTTGTTCGTCTGTTTAGGTACTGTAGTATTAAGGCTACACGTGCGTTATGGAACGAACTTTATGTGGGAAACCTTAAAGAGGAGTGAAGTGAACGTTAATGGATAGAGCTAAATTCAAATGATTTTACGATGTCTCAGTGGACTTGGTGTGCGTGAGTCTGTGCGTGCGTGCGTACGTGCGGGGGACGAAGGGGGTTGTGTGTGGGGGGGGGGGGGGGGGATAGACATTGTTGAGTGAAGAACACAGCCGTCTTTTCACCAAAATTTACATCTTTCAAAGTATACCAAGCTGATTCGTCTGTTAAGTAAAATATGTTTGTTGACTAAGAACAGCGTTTATTTAGCCGTTCATTAATATTGTTACGTGCAGGTATACAAAACGTTTTGTTTCTAAAGCAGTTCACTTGGCAGCTTCATTCATCATCTCTTCATCATTCATGATGTGAAACGATAAACACAATGAAAAGTGTACACTCAGAATTCTGACCCGCACCTATGCAACGTAATAATCGGAACCAAGATTTCAGACCCGAGATCTCCATAATTATCGAGCAGCTTCGTTTTGACCAAAGAGAGCTACAAAAATACTAGAAATGCATGGATCATTAATACAAAATATGGCTTACATTTTGATAACTGATAGTATAAATACTCCGTTTAGTCCCTGTTAATGATGGGTCTTGTCAAATAACAGTTGGGGTAAGGTCGTAAGTCCCCTGCAAATACATATAACGAGAAACTTTTATATTCTGAGTATGATGACTGTCTTAAATGTCTGTATGCCACCATGCTTATTGTTTGGCAAGACTATCTCTCTGCTGTTTCATTTGTGAAACTACAATGTGATGGAAGTTGGCACCCTTAGATCTACGTAATTGTTAAGCTTTTGTATAATGATTGTTTGAAATTTCGTATAATGTGTGAAGTATTTTTTTTAGTATCTTTACGGTGGCAGTGTTTTTTTTTATTTTTTTTATACAAGTTAAAAACGGATTAAGAGCCTGAGCAGCGTAAAACATTACTGCGTAACGATGTGGCATATGTAAGAAAAAGCCATTGGTATAACATATAATCCTGCTGTTGAAACCCTGTTCGAAAATGACCTGTAAGTTCTGTAAACTGCGCAGAAGTGTTATCCCTAAAAACGACGTACTTCTGTCCTTCGGTGAATGGTATGTGCACAGCTGTTTCGATTCAAGTATTGACAATAATTAGTTTGACCGACTCAATTCAGTGTTGACCGGCCAAGCATTCTTATCTGATTATTCACTGTTTCTTTTCATTTTAACTCCTACTTCTCGAATGAAACCACATATTCTCGGGAAAATCACGGAAATAGTGTCTTTCAGTATCATACAAACTTGACAATTACGTACCAGGAAGAAAAAGCATTGTCACTGTCACGTTCCATTAGATTGGTTGATGTTATACATTTATACACCAGCTGTAGTCCTTTTTGTTTCCTCTTCCAAATGCCCACCGTCTCCGTCCATGCACACCTTTACGATCTTTTTTCTGCTTCCTTCTCCCCCTCCGCTTTTTCCTGTCCTACCTTCTTCTGTCTTGAAATACCCACTACCTGTATTTTTGCGTCCCTGTGTATAATTTGTGCTTCCTCCTCCTCCTCATTCTCCTCTCCCATGTCTTTCCATCTTCTTGCGGAAAATTTGCAGTCCCCATCCTTTCATACCAGTACCAAATTTCCTCCACCTCCTCCTCCGCGTCCCGTTCCCTTCACCTCCTCCTCTCCCACCCTCTCTCTTCTCGTTTTAGAATATGCACTTTCAGTCCTTGCGTGTTCGAACTAAGTTCTCCCCCCCCCCCCCCCCACCCATCCTTTTCTCCACCTTCCTCTATTTCCTTCGCCTCCTCCTCCTGACCAACCACTTCCTCCTCCTCTTCAACCTCCTCCTCCTCCTCCTGCTGCTCCTGCTTGTCTTCGACCTCTCCTACCTTCTCATTTCCTAAAAAGGTGTCTTCTCTGTCCTTGCGAACGTGAATGAAAATTGTTCTTCACCTTCCCCTGCTCCTGCTCCTCCTCTTCCCACCCCTTTTCTTCCTTAAAATGTACACTACCTCCATTAACGCACCACATTGTTGTGAATGAATTAACGACTGTGTGCGTGTGTCCGCGCTCGCGTTCGCGCAGTTATGTACCAATCATACATTGCAGGGACTCGACCGCCAACCGCGATTGGATCGGTCAAGAAAGGGTTGAGGAGGGGCGTAGAGGAGGGGGGAGGGATAAGAAGGTTGGGGAAGAGGCGGAGGAAGGAGGGGAGGCGGGGGGAGAGAAGGCGTTGATGCGCCGCAGACGACAGGCCGTGGGAATGCATTGCACGTTATCTCCGTGGCGTAATGGACCGGCTGTGTCCGTTATCTGGCTGAGAGCCGCCGGCAGTATTGTCTGCCCGTCTCCCGTGACTTAGTCATGCCTGTCATCGTGATGAATGACAGTGAGAGAGAGAGCAGCTAGCGGTAGCTGCTTTGTGGCTACACTACCTGGTGTGGAACCCATAGTAACATCCGAACTCGGCTGCCCATCAACCGTATGCAGTAAACCGAGCTAAACGTGCACATACTTTCCGCGTATGAGTGCAGGCGTGCACACACACACACACACACACACACACACACACACACACACACACACACACACACGCATGCACGCACACACGCGCGCATGCACACGCGCGCACGCACGCACACACACACGTTCACGCGCAAGCAGGCAGGCGCACACACACGCGCGCGCGCGCATGCACACGCACGCACACACGCACTCTCTCTCGCGCACGGGCGCGCGCGCACACACACACACACACACACACCACACACACAACACGCACACACACATATATATATATATATACACACACACACACACACACACACACACACAACGCGAAAGCCAGGCAGAGGGGTGGGCTAAAGTATAAATTATTCTTAACCAATCAGACTAACAGTAACAAGACTAACGGGCAGATAAACGTCTTAAGACGGAAGAATCAGACATTGTACAGGCAGCATGACTTACAAACGAGCGGATAGCCATCCGTAAAACATGAGAAGATAGAAGGTAAGATGGCCAATTACTAATTTTATGACGTTTCATTCTAAAATTTATCAATTTAACGAAATTAGATGGGAGGATACCACCGCTCCTAGAACAAAAATGGAGGAGGAAGTGTAAAATGGTTAAATAATGCACTTGACACTTCAGGTGAACGTTGGTGTTCTCTCTCTCTCTCTCTCTCTCTCTCTCTCTCTCTCTCTCTCTCTCTGTGTGTTTTTCTCTCCCCCTCCCCCTCCTTGCGTCCATCCTCTTTCCCTTGATTACCTTTACCATACCTTGCAGCTCCCCCCCCCCTCCCTGCCCCGTACGCCCCGCCCCTTATTCACCCACCCTTCCCCAATATAAATCTGCTGAAATATGTACGTGCTATATCTTTCATTTACGCTGTTTATGACACTTATAGCCATCGCCGTCATTCATCGACGTTATTTTTACATCTTTGGCTACAGGCGAAATCCGTGAGTAGCCGTGTCAGCCATTGTAAACGTTAGACGAAGATTATGATTCGATGACTGAAGAAAACCAGCAATCTGCTGACGTAGACAAGGCCCGGAGGGGTAGGACATGGTTCTTATCACGCATATCTCCACGGGGAACGCCCATGTATGGAGAAAAGAGTTTTATCTTGACAGTGGCGCCCAGACATTTGCACGGAAATGTGTTCATTGAACTAAGGAACCCGGTTTCCCCGTGAATTAAAAAAAAAGTATGGTAATCGTTTTAGACTGTCTGCACTTTTAACTCGGACCATTCTTCTAAGATCATACTGAAGGAAGTGTGTCAAAGCTATAGCGCGTATTGGAAATGTAAGGGCGGAAAAGTCTGGGAAGGATTTCCTGACAACCTTTTCCTCCCTCTGTTTCTATTCCCCCTTCCCTTGCCTTGCACACACTATTAATACAGCAGTACAAAGTTAACTGACTGCATGCTTCGTCCTGATCGAGAGTATTCACTCTTGAGATGTGACTATTATCAACAGAGTGTGCCTTTGACTCTTTACGAGAGAGGCTTTTTTCCCCAAATGTCGGTCTCGAATTAGGTAAATACCACATTATGTGTTCATTTATCGTGAGAAAGTGTGCAATAGTGGGTTTACCGTCTAATCCGATTCATACAATAAACGTTCTGTCTTTGTGTCCATCTGTCTGCCTGTGTGTTTACGTGCTCCTCATACAAATCCTGACATTGTTAGTCAGATCGTCTCCAGACCGTGCAGATCAATAGCACATCACTTCGGTGCTAGAAAGTCGCATAATTCGCACTTTTATCGCGGCCATACAGCGAGGCGAAGCGATGTCAGGATCTGAGCGAGTCAGATATGCCTCGCATTTGACGTTCATACGGGTTAAAAACACTGTATTCACTCTCAGCCGACATAGCCCAGTCGGTAAATTTTAAAAGTCACAGGTTCAGGTCCGGGTTTAGATATTTTCTTTCCTCACACCCCACCCCCACCTCTCCATCCCCAGCTTTTATTCGGTTCAGTCTGTTTTCCCTTTTTTTCTCTCCTTCAAGGGTTTAAAGTGTGCGTAAGGCGAAGGGCGGGGGGAGGGGGAGAGGAGGGTGGAGGAAGGGAAACAGGGAGGGAGGAGGGGGGCAAAAGAAACGGGGAGGGGGGAGATAACATGGGGAAGGGGGTGGACGAAGAAAGAGGGAAAGAGCGTATAAGAAAAGAGAAAGAAACCGAAAACAAAGTCTGTGTGTCTTCCTCTTAATAATTCATTTTATTGTTGATGCTTATGGAGTAAGCAGTCTTAAAGGGATCGATGCCCCAAAGTTTTTTTGGGTTTTTTTTTATAGAAAAAAGTACGGCTTTTTTTTTCTTTTTCTTTTTCTTTTTTTCCTTGTGGATCTTTTATATCATCGTTCCTTTGATTGGAACCCATTTTCAGCGACATTTTCAAACTCCTGGCTGGCCAGCCTCCGATCCATCAACCCGCTGGACTGTCGGCTGGATGATCTGTCGAGACTGTGTCCCTCTGTTAACCCGGAACTGCTTCCTTGGCGCTGCCGTAGAGTGTCGTTGGCAGTTCACTTTGAAAGCTGCAGGTAGTCAGAGTAAAACGCTAAGACGGACAATCAGTGTCGGACAGATTCGAGTGAGTTTCGTGAGTGGTGGTATACTACGTTTGTTATTTGCACCATGCCAGAATCGTGTCATGATTTTTGGAGAAAGAGTTGCGGGCCTAGTTTGGTTGAATTAGTGGTGTGTGTGTGTGTGTGGGGGGGGGGGGGGTGATTTTGTGTGTGTTTTGAGATGGTTGATTAAGTGGGAAGGTAGTATGGGTTGGGTTGATTTAGCGGATGTGTGGGTTGTGTGGGTTGGTTGATTTAGTGGTATGGTGTGTGGGTTGATCAAGTACGGTTGTAGTGTGGGCTGGCAGATTTAGTGTTGTGTGTAAAATGTGGATTGGTTGATTGAATGTGTGTGTGTGTGTGTGTGTGTGTGTGTGTGTGTGTGTGTGTGTGTGTGTGTGTGTGTGTGTAAAACCTACATAGATCGACAAACGGAGGGCAGGCCAGGGCAAGATATCAGTCATCAACAATGGACGCAAAGGTCCCTGTGCCGATTTGAACCTTCCATCGTGATGGAACGAGTGATCCTATTCCTAAAGACATCCATAGCTTGACAGTCGTACCATCGAGGTTGTCACGGGCACGTGCACAACGTCTGGCGATGGGACCCCCTGTGAAGTTATTGGAATGTCTGGCATGCTACCGACCTTGTACTGATCCCTCTTGATGCCAGCTTCCCTGTATTGTCCACTCCCCTTCCTCCCACCAATCCCGTATCCCCCCCCCCCCCCACCCCCTCCCCCCCTTTCCCATCAGCCTTCCGACAAATATAGGTGTGGAGCGTAGCTGAAGGGAGTAGCAGAACACTGCATAGCTCGGAGACATGTTTTTGGTTATGATCACTGTTAAAACCCGTTGCCGATGGCTGCGATTTATGACGATAAGTTAGAATTGGTTGATCTCTTGATGAGATGCTTGAGTAGACTGTGTGTAGTGAGTTGTGTGTGTGTGCGTGCGTGTGTGTGTGTGTGTGTGTGTGTGTGTGTGTGTGTGTGAGAGAGAGAGAGAGGTGGGGATGGGTAGATAGATAGAGAAGAATGGTTTCTGTTTAGGGCCTAGGGGAGAATTGCATGACCATGAAAGGGGAGCTAAGATCCGAATAAGTTTGATCATGAATTTCAGTTCCTCTCTTACATCTGCCTCTTTTCTTCTTCCCATCCCCACCCAAAACCAATCCTCCCTGCGCCCCCCTCCTCCGCCCGCTCCCAAGACACTGTCCCCTTCCAGAATCTTTCAGATTTTTTAAGGTTAAAGAATCGAATTCTTGATCAGTGTGCCCTGTTATTTGTTTGTGTGAGAGTATGGGCGTGGGTGTGTGTGTACGCGTGTTTTTGCGTGCGCACGTGTGTTTGTATACGCGTTTATTCTTGAGTGCCTTACTAGACAGCGTGATACCATTGTGCTTGCAAACCAGCCATATTCCTTGATTTTTGTCTCTTGCCTCGGGTTCTAGTCGAGAAGTTTCAAACTCGCTTGACTGTTGTTAACTCTCTCTCCTAACCGCTTGTCCTCACCTACCGTACTCCCATCTTTAGCAACGCAGAACTATTTCGTCTGCTTCCAGTTCCTTGTTTCCTGCTCTTCCATCCCAAAGGCAGATCACAACATTGTGTATTGAGTTAAGTGCTTCCACCCTGTACCCTAACCCCACCTCTTTGCGTTACTACTTATGCTGGTAACATCTCACAATTTGAGTTAGGGGAACGAACAATACAGCTCGCCAGCTGACCGCCTTACCACTGAGGGGAGAAAGGATCAAAGCAATTATTGTCTGGCATGCTCCTCTTGCGTCATGTGGCCTTTTTTGAGTACGATCCAAGTGAGATGCCATTTAGTGTGTGGATATGGGCCTGGTGTTGACTACATGCCCTGTACACACATCAGACAGCACTCGTCATTTGAAGCTTGCCCAGCATGTACACACTGTCCAGTTCATGTCTCAGCATGGACTTTTACATCTTTGACACGCCGTAGTTTGCAAAATGACACTGGACGTTAAGTTGTGAAAGCACTGATAGAATGCAAATCGTAAAAATGCAGCACCCTTCTCGAAAAATGTCACAAAAATGCAATTTTGAGGTGTGGAATCTACTAGCACTAGAACGTGAGATTATGAAGCTTTTTTTGCAAAATCGATAAAGAAGATAAGAATAGTTAAAATTTTCATACATTAAGCACAAAATCATTACACATTGTTACTTTTTGCATGAAGAACGCTACTATCAGCATTCTTGAGTGCAAATATCTTTTAGGAAATCAAAATCTGGGAGCAGTGCGACGTTGGGAAATCATGAATACACTTGTCAATCGTTTTTCTGATGTTTGATTTATGTAGATGTTCACTTTACCTGACACTACTGATGATGAGTGTCTGTTATTCAAGTGAACGGCAAAATGTACCCAAAGATTGTGAAAATTTGACTAGTAATGAAGAGTTTAAATAGATGGGAATATTTTGATTTATTTCCCATCAACAGTAGAAGGTTTAAGTCTCAATATTCCATTACTTAATGGTGAGTAGTTATGATCGATTGATCGATAAAACCCATTGAAGACGTCGGTCCAACAAAAAATGTTAGAAAAATTTGTTGTACTGTTTGTATGTTTAGGATGCGAAATGTGACGCTTGTTACAATTTCCGTGCATTATACCCCCAAAATACACAGTGTTACATTTTTCGTCCATACTGGAGCATTGCTACACTTTTTGTGGGGATTGGTGTATTTTCACATTTTGCTTGGATATTAGTCATTGTTAAATTTTGCATGGAGATCGGTGTATTGTTACATTTTTCATGGAGATTGGTACATCGTTACGTTTTGCGTAGAAATGATGCATTGTTGCACTTTGTGTTGAGATAGGTGTATTGTTACACTCTGTGTATCGATTGGTGTATTGTTCCATTTTAAATTGTATGGAAACCATTTTGACGGTCCTCTTGCTCGATGTCATGAGTAGTCAGTCAACTCTGCGTCATGCGCCACTATCAGTCTGTCAACGAGTTGTCGAGAAAATGTTCAAAGACAATACCATATTCTTCGCTAGCGACCTTGAATCAGTTTAAAGGTTGAAAGCGTCACTTTAATAGGTTTTGACAGTTCCACAAATGAATGGTGGTTGTGAGATCAGTATTGTTTTCTTTTTTTTTAAGAGAAAATATATTACCCATCTAGATATACTGCTTTAGATATTGAACGTTTTGAGTACATTAACGTGTCCTCTTTCACAGGCATGGTTCCATTGTATTGTTAACCTTTCCAACACGATCTCAGTTCAGCCAGTTCTTCCACACTCCTTCACCTATTTTCCTGCCCGCCTCATCGTCTTCTCCCCCTTTCGCTTTGAAGTCGCGCTGTCTTTTAAGGAAGTGGATGGATTCTGAACGAGCCCTCTGTTTCGGTGTTGATGTGGCTTGGTAACGATTTGTACGACACGCCCTGGTTAAAGATCAAACGGATGCTGGTGCATCACGTGATACTACCTACTCTCAGCAGGTAGTTGTCTTCACTGCTTCGGCTTTGATCATTGGCTCTCGGGACCGATCAGAAAGGTGTGGAGCAGCTGTACCATCCGTGTTTGTTGGCGGGTGTTTGGACGGTGGTCTGATGTGGGTAGCTCCAGAGAGCTATAAACGGAGAGACCCCGGGCAGTATTAGACGGACGTCTGACGGGTTGGTGCTGGTGAGGGACCGGGAAGTGTGTGCCGTCTGGCAAGATGTTCACCAGCATTGTACGCAGTTGATTTCCTCGGGATGAAAGCCCAGTGGTGGAAAAATCCCATCGAGGTCTCTGAGTCATATTGTCTATCTCCCTTCCAGCTCTGTCTTCATGCCTGTCTGTCCGTCTGTCTGTACCTCCCTCCATCTGTCTCTCTTTCTCCGTCTGTCTGTCTCTCTATTTCTCTCTCTCTGTTTCTCTGTCTCTATCTCTCTCTCCCTCCTTCCTGCATCTCCAACCCCCCCCCCCCCCCCCCCCCCCGCACTATCGCTCTCTGTCCTTCATTTCACTGGAATGAAACCCTAGTGATGGAAAGAATCCCACTGATGTTGAGTCTCTGAGTCATTCTGTCTACCTCCGTACCGCCTCCGTCTCTCTCTCTCTCTCTCTCTCTCTCTCTCTGTCTCTGTCTCTCTCCCTCCCCCCTCTCTCTCTCTCTGTCTCACACATACACATATGCACGCGCGCGCGCGCGCGCACGCACACACACACACACACACACACACACACACACACACACACACACACACACACACACACACACACTGGAACACAGACGGCCGTTAATTCTTTGTTTCTGGCTGTGCTATTCTAGTGATAGCTGCACAACACTGCTTGTAGCGTTGACCCTGTCAGCCCTGACGTAGCATTTGGCTGTGCAGCCTTCACAGCCTGGCTTGTTGCAGCCTGGCTTGTTTCAGCTGTGCTGTTGGAAGCCTGGGCCTGCCTCACTCATAATTCATTAACCTGGGATCATCACAGAAAAAGGGGCCCATGGCTACAGAATTTTGTTTAAGACAGTACAATATTTTCGTTGTGCATGAATTATCCAGTGACGTATGGTTCCTTGATAAATAGACGACGAACAGATCCTTCATCACTTCATTAGTATTTATCAGTTAGGTTGATTTATGATATCATATGTGAGATATATAGATAAAACCTGACTATCATAGTCAGATATTATTGTCTCCAGCTATCATAAAATTACATGCCTTTTCTTTTTCTTTTTAATTTGTACTGTTAAAAGTTATTAAACGAAATCGTCCACAATGATGTTATCTAAAATTGGCCTCGCTGTAGCGTTACTTCATTGGCTCGTGGTATAGGAAGAAGAACGACTGAGCAAAAACTCGGTAAATCATTCAAAATGCGTTTACTGAAAGCAGCACACAGTGCGAGGGGGATATACCTTTAGCATACTACTCCAGCGCTTACTTATGTAAAGAATAAGAAGACCCAAGAGGTCGAAATGCATCGTGTTATGTCCTGTGATCTGTTTTGTATGCGGAAATAATATCGTTCCTTCGTAAAGAATAAAGTTAAATGCGCTAGATTTGAAATGAGATTGACGCCGGAACGCTGATCATGTTCTGGTGGCCATGTGCGTACTTTAGTGCCCGAACCATAGGTCGGACTCCAGCCCGAAGGAGTTAAGTGCTTCCATACAATACCCACACCCACCTCTACCCGTTTCTGCTTGCCATGGTAATACCTCCCACAGTGTGACGCAAGGGAACGAACATCAGAGCTTGCCAGCTGTCTGCCTCATCAGGGGAACAAATCGAAACAATTATTGTCTCGCATTCTTCCGCTTGCGTCAGTTACCCCTATGTGCGTACGATCCAAGTGTGGTGCCAGTTTAGTGCATGGGTGTCGGTTTGGTGTTGGCTACCTACACCCCTGTACGCACGTCTGATTGTGCTCATGTAATAACGCCTACTTTACAGTCTGTTTGTTGTTTTGTTTTTTGGGGGGAGCAAAGAGAGAGAGAGAGAGAGAAAGAAGGCTGGCTGGCTGGTGAATGGCAAGAGATTGTGATGAACATGACATCATGAAGCACTCCATGTCCATTCATTTTATCAAATTCATTATAAAATGATTGCCAAGTCATGATATCTCTGATACAACACAAAATGTAACAATGTGGCAGTCTTACAGAAATGTAACAATGCTGCAGTCTTCATGGAAAATGTGACAGTGTACAAACTTGGAATTGTATTCACTCAGACTGTAAAATTGTAAAGTTTTAGTGTATAATCCATGAAAAATGTAAGAACTAATTTTTCGTCCATTAATTATGACACATACAAAAATGTTATCTTGGGGAAAATACTGCATTAGCATTCTCCAGTGGAAAGTGTTACGAAAATTAGAAATTTGGAGCGGCACATTATTAAGAAACCGGAAATGCACTTGTCAGTCATTTTCTAATATTTACTTTTTATATATTTCTAACCTTATTACAAGGTTTCTGTTATGTGAAAAAACTTAGAGAGTTATTAAGTATAATGCTGAACAATTAAGTAGTGTAAGAGTTGAAACAGATGCAAATAACAATTTATTAGTCATCAACAGCAAGAAATGTTCAATATTCCACCGGGTTCAGTAGGTATCAGTTGATGAAGAAAGCAACATACTTAGAATGAGTTGGGTTGTTGTTGTTTTTTTTAAAGAAATTGATACATTGTTCTACATCCCAGGGAAAATGTGTAACAATTGTTTCAGTTTCTGCGCAACTGGTATGAAAAGTGTTCAGATTGTAGTTTTTTGTCCACACTACAGCGTTGCCACATTTTGTCAAGAGATTGTGTATTCCTACATGTTACGTCATATCAGGGCACCATCTGGCAGACTCATAGGATTTCATGTGCTGTCAGTCAGTGCTTTGTTTCCCTGCCACCAACATTCCTGTCAACGGGTGTTGATAAAGATGCTCAAAGGCAAAAACAAGCAGAACCAAACACAGATCTTCTTCGCTTGAATACCTGGAACCATCTGTTTTGTACAGTGTTTTGTTTTAAGACGTCACCTATCTGTGTCTAATTCAAATCCAGCGGGGGGGGGGGGGACAGGGGACCAATCCATCTTAATCCAATTCCTTAAACCGACTAAATATGCGAACAAATGATAATTATATAATAAAATAATACAAAATATGATAAAAAAAGGAGTAAGGTGGCGATATATAGGGGGGGGTGAGGATATAATTGAAGATATGTGAATTGGAGGGGGGGGGGTATAAGGGCAAAAAAAATTACACGAAATAAATTAATGTAAATCAATAGGTCGTGTCGGGGGATGTATTAATAATTTAAAAATATAAAAATATTTATTAAATAAATATAAAACATAAATTAAAATTAATTTTTAAAGGAAAGTAGGTGTGAGCGATGTTATAGGCGCAGAAACAGACAGTTTGGGGGGGGGGGTTTGCGTAATTAGTTAAAAAAATTAGTACAAGACCGACGGACAAATCTATCTACCGAGATCACAACCCGAAGACGCAATTATATGACCCCGTTTAATTAGTTGGTGTTAATTGTTGGGATTCATCATTTTATATGATTTATTGGGTTGAGTTATAAAATAAGAATGTAAATTATGTTATTAATTAATAAAAATTGGGGGGGGGGGGGGGATAAAATAAAAAAAAATATTTTATGTTTAGTTTAGTGAGAGGGGGGTTTTTTTGTGATGTTGGTATTTATGTTGTTTTATTTGGGGCTTTTTGTTTTGTTGGGTTTTGGTTGGTTTGGTGTTTGTGTTTTGTGTGGTTGGGGTTGGTGTTTGTTGGGTTGTGGTTTTTTTTGTTTTTGTGGTTTTTTGGGTTTGTTTATTTTTGGTGTTTTGGTTTTTTTTGTTTTTTTGTTTATTTTTGTTTTTTTTGGGTTTGTTTTTTGTGTGTTTAGTTAGTTGGTGTTGGTTTGGTTTGTTGTTGTTTTGTTATTTTTTTTTGTTTTGTGTGGTGGGGGGGGGGGGGGGGGGGGGGGGGGGGGGGGGGGTGTGGGGTGGGGTTGTGGTTTTGGTGGAGGGGGGGGGGGGGGGGGGGGGGGGGGGGGGGGGTGGTTGTGTTTTTTGTGGGTTGTTTGTTTTGTGTTGGTTTTGTTTTGTTTGGGGGGGTTTTGTGGGGTTTGGTGGGGGGGGGGGGGGGGGGGGGGGGGGGGGGGGGGGGTGGGGGGGGGGGGGGGGGGGGGGGGGGGTGGGGATAGGGGGTGGGGGGGGGGGGGGGGGGGGGGGGGGGTAGGGGGGGGGGGGGAGGGGGGGGGGGGGGGGGTGGGGGGGGGGGGGGGGGGGGGGGGGGGGGGGGGGGGGGGGGGGGGGGGGGGGGGGGGGGGGGGGGGGGGGGGGGGGGGGGGGGGGGGGGGGGGGGGGGGGGGGGGGGGGGGGGGGGGGGGGGGGGGGGGGGGGGGGGGGGGGGGGGGGGGGGGGGAGAGTTGGAAAGTATAATTCAATCCCAGCCCGTCAACCTCGGGCACACCCCTTTCCCCAAAACCCTTGGGCCATAACTGGACCTACACCCTCACTCACCAACGACGAAGATGCCACAGGGTTTTGTGTGTTACGATCATGCCCCGTTGGGGGGGGGGGTTGCGGGGGCGGGGGGGGGGGGGCGACGGGGGGGGGTGGTTGGGGGGGGGGGGGGGTGTGTGGGGGGGGGGTGTGTGGGGTGTGGGGTGGGGGGGGGCTGTGTGGGGGGGGGGTTGGGGGGGGGGGGGGGGGGTGGGGGTGGGGGGGGGGGGGGGGGGGGGGGGGGGGGGTGGGGGGGTGGGGTGGTGGCGGGGGTTGTTATTTGGGGGGGGGGGGTGGGGTGGTGGGTTATATGTTGTGGGGGGTTGTGGGTGGAGGATGTGGGGTGCCGTGGGTGGTGGTGGGGGGGTGGGGTCGGTGTGGATTTAGATGAAGTCCGATCCCCCCAGTCTAACTCATTAAAAGCATGACAAACCATATTACCCTAGTAAATAAATAAAATACCCACATTCCCTTCCCCGCCCCCCCTTACCCGTCCCCCCCCCCTCCCCACATGATTTTTGTGACCCTGCTCCCCCCTCTGTCAAACACTACCAGTGTGAAGAAAAACCAAAGTGCCCCAATAGCAAATCTATGCCCCATCCATGCATTATGTACAACCAAGTGTGTTCAACACACCCCCAGTGTAACCCAATAGGTACAGTCGAACCCCCCGCTTATTAATTAGAAAAAATTGCCGTGACACTGATCCCAAAGTGCCGTTGTTATACCAAGCCCCCCAAAATCCGGGCCGTGTATGCTAAAAACACCCCCCATCAACACCTCACCCTATTCCACAACTCGTGGCAATACCCTACCCACTTCCTGCCCCCAACCCCCCCTTAATACCGGACCCCACCATGTAAAAAAATGTCATAACCCGGCTGTCATCACACAACCCCAAAACTATCCCTACCCATCATGACGTCTCAACAAATAAAAACTATTAAACCCCCCACTTTACCCCCCCCCCCCCCACGCGTGATACTAACCGCAGCCACCCCCTTCCCCAAACATAGGATGAAACCCCCCCCCCCCCCCCCGCCCCCCTCTACTCCCCCCACTGACTCCCCCCCCCAGAAGGCCTTCTCCTAATCCCCAAAAATACCTAAAAAAACACGTCCCTAAGCATTACCCCTTCCCCCTCATACCCCTGATACCACATTCTTCCTACCCACCCTATCCCACACTACACCCGGCTACCCTATTTTTTCAGATCCTTCTTCCTAAATCAACCCATCCGAGAGTTTTCCCACTCGCTCCCCTACCTCCCCCCCCTCTGCGCGCTAACCCCACTCTCCCCCCACCTCACCCCCTACCCCCGTCCCTCATAACCCCAAACCTGAACCCCCAACAACTACCCCCACCTCTTCAGTTACCCTCCCCCGCAATTCCACCATGAACACCCCCCCCAAAACGCACTTATCCCAGCTACCCAGAACAACAACCAAAACTCCCCAATGTAAACCCCCCCTACCCACAACCTAATTCATCCACTACCCCACCTCCCATTTCACAATCTCTCCATTATCCCACACCGTAACTCCCCCTCTTGCTTCCCATTACTTCCATTTTCGTCATAGGCCTCTTCTCCTTTGCCCCCCCTCCTTTCCTATCCATTTCCCCATCCCCCCCTCCCCGATACCCATTCCCCACCTCCCTTAACCTTCTCTCATCCCCCCACAGATAGATTCCCGGTATACCCATAACCACCCCCCCGGTACATACCATAAAATAAAGGAAAAAAAATAACTAAACCCTCAAGTTTACCCCCTCCCCCCCTTCCCCCAACCTCCCCCCCCCGCCCCCCCCCCACCACTCCCCCAAACACCCACACACCCAATATATAACCCACCCCCCCAACCCCCCAACCACTAACCCCTCCACACCCTAAAAAAACACACTGCATCTCCTCCTCCCCTTATTTGACCAACGCCGCCTTTCCATCCCCGTGTACCCTACCTCATAATAAATCCACCCAGTGGTATGCCCGATCTCATGCTAGTTGGTGCCAAATACCCCTGCTGTACTATTTATAATTTATAGTGTGCCAGATTATAAAAACACTAATTAATTAATCCATGTGTAAATCTAAGGCAAATAACTTGGTGGAAACGACCCATATAGACGGATGATGGGGTACAGTTTACCCCCCCCAATGGGACCCCACCCCCCCCACAACCATGGCACTCCCCCTCCCCCAACTCCAGTCCCTTTGTTTGCCCAAAAAATTGTGGTTGGTGCATGTGGGGGGTGGGAAGCAGGGCCCGATTATGTGTTCCCCCCCAGTCCCCCCCCCCCTCGGGCCCAGAAGATCTGTGAAAACCCTGTTTAATTATCCCGTTCCCGTCGCAAGCCACAAATGGTGTTATGGTTTTCCTACCCCTCTTTGTCTTTAGTTAATTTTTATTTTGGGGATGCAGGAAAGTGGTGTGCGCCCAATTTTTTTTTTAATTCACTTGCTGTGCCCTTTGATGAGTGGGTCCCCCTAATTTTTTCATCGTATGAAAACCCCACCTCAGGTTGTTTTTGGTGTGGCCGGCCTTCCCTTCCTTTATTGGCACCCGTCCCCTTTTAATGCCCAAAATGGTGCCCCGTTTTTTTTTTTTTTTTTTCCGTTGGCCCCTTCTGGAAGCTACCAGTGGGGGGTGCTTTGTTACTTTCATTGTTAATCACCCAACTTTTTCCTCCCACCCTCTCTTGGCCCCAAAAACTCAGGGCAAACAAGGGCCTGAAAGTTGAAGAATGGATTACTGGTTCTTTTTGCAGCAGGAAGTATCCCCTGAGAACTTGGAAAGCCACAGAAGTAGAGCCGTCCAAGGAACACCAACCAAAACCCTATCCCCCCTGGCTTTTTTTTGTATTTTTTTCCCCCCCCTTTTTTTGGAGTTTTTTTTTTTCCCTGGCAAGAAACTTGGGTTTTTGGTGGGCTGCCCAACTCAACAGAGGGCTTTTATCCCTCTCGCCCCTTCAGCCTATCCGGGAGGTTGGTGGAAGTTAATTTTCACTGTTGGCAAAATTTGGGCAAAAAAAATATCCTTTCAAACCTCGTCCCCCCCCCCCCCCCCTTTTTTTATGGATTTCTCAAAGGAAAGATTATCCCCCCAGCGACCCAATCCACCCCCCCTCACAACGTTGGCTTCCGGTGGCCGGAAACCATTCCACCCTTGTGGAAGATGATTGGGTCCCAGTTCTTTCCTGGGTGGTAACCTGTGGGTTTTGCAGATATTAAACCTCCATGGCCCCAGGCCCCCCTTCCCTTTTGGGTTGTCCCCCTGGGACAGGTTATTTCCCCTCTTTCATGCAAAAACTCACCCCCCCCCGGGAATGCTGGTGGACGAACTGTTTAAATATTTTTGGAAACTCCCCTGCCCTCTTCCGAGGAATGGGTTGGTGGTGACCTTTTGCCCCCGGGAATAGGCCCCCTTTTTGCTTCATGATTTTTTTTTTCCCCCATCAAAAGACCTGGGAGGGTTTTTTTTTTTTTTGTGTTTTTGTCCACAAAGGCCCGTCCTTTGGACTGGGTGGGATATGGAAGCTGGGCCCTCCTTTTTTTGGAACCGGCTACCTTGGGTGGGGTCCCCCCCCCCCCCCCTTGCTGTCCATTGTTCCACCACACTGTTTTTTTTGGTCATTTAGTAAGTTTTTGGAGGTAAATGTGGGTGGGGATCGTGCCCCCCCCCCATATCGGCACAGCTGGGGGTCCCCCCAAAGAATTGTTTTGTTCAAATGTGGATTCCCCCCCCCCCCCCCCGGGAAAAGGGTCATTTTAGCCAAGAAGTTGGTTTTTTAGGTGCCCCTTCCTTGTTTTAAACAGCCCCTAACAATTTCACCCCCACCAGGCCCCCAAAACTGTCTCCAGGCCCCCCCAGGTGGCCCCCCAGGCAAACTGAACCCATTTTTCCAAACCCCAAAACCCCCCACCCTAACCCTTAACCCTACCCCCATAGCCCCCAGGAAGCGCCTAGCTAGGCCGGCTTAGGCCCAAGCCCCAAGCCCAGGCACCCCAGAATTTTGGACCCCCCCCCCCCGCCCCCAAACCCCCCTGGACCTGGACACCTTGGTCCCTAGACCCTAAACCCTATTCCCCAGGCCCCCAAAACCTGTGCCCCAGGGCAAAACCCACCATTCCAACCCACGAAAAAACAACCACCCACCACCACCACACCACCACCACACACACAACCACAACCAACCATCCAACCAAACCCACCCACAACAAACACCCAAACAAACTACAAACCACCAACCATATACCAAACAAACCAACAAAAAACCACACCCAAAAACAACCTCCACCCTACCAACCCCAACCACACACCACCAAGCAACACCACCACATTCACACCAACCATATAACACCCCACAAACCCACACCACACCACAACAATACACCAACACCTTGCCATAAAGGGTTTAGGGTACCCTTTTTCTTTGTCACAGAGCTTAAGTGTTTTTTTTTCACTTTTTTTCTTTTCATAGAGCTTGGTGGGTTTTTTATTTATTCCCACCTCCTTTTCATTAGTGGTTTTTTAGTGCCCTCTACCTCCAATTATCAACAAGGGGGCTTTTATTGGGTTTTTTTTTGTGTTTCCCTGGTCCTAAGGGGTTTTAGCGACCCCCCCCTTTTTTTTTCCACAAGGACTAGTGTTTCTCTCCTTTTAAAGGTTTTTTGCATCCCTCCTTCTTTCCCACAGAGGGCCTAGTGTTCCCTCATTGTTTCCTCTTCTTCCTTTTATAGAGTTTTAGGCGTGGTCCCCCCCTCTTCCTGTCCCCACAGGAGGCTTAGTGTTTCCTCATCCTCTTTCCTTTGGCTAGTGTTTTTTTATATTCCCATGGTTCCTTTCATAGGGGGTTGGAGTCCCCTTCTTTCACAGGAAAGCCTTAGTTGGTTTTTTTTCCAAACCTCCTTTCATAGGGGTTTTAGAGCCGTTCCCCCCCCTACCCTTCTTAATTTTGCAAGGGCCCTTAATTTTTGGGGGGGGTTTTTTTTTATCCCTCCCTTCCATTAAACGGGCCCTTAGCGTCCCCCCTCTTTTTTTTTTCATATGTCCTGTGTTTTTTTTCCCCCTCCCTTTTTATAGATTCCCAGTGGTAAAACTGTTTTCCACCATTCCCTTTTTTTGGTGGTGGTAGTGTTTTTAAGTATTTTTTTTGATGCTTCTTTTTCCTTTTTCAAAATATGGCTTTTTTTTTTTTTTATGGTTCCCAATCTGGGGCTTTTTTTGTTTATAAATGACCCTATTTTTTGGTGTTTGGTGTTTTTTTCCCTTTTCATATGGACCATTGTCTGTTATTGAGGGTTTTTTTTTTCCCTGTCCCCATATTTTCCTTTTTTTCCCCCATGGTTCCCAGTAATATTCCCCCCCTTTCACAGGTTAAGAATGACCTTTTCTTGGGCAAATGGAGTTTTTTAATTGTCCCTCTTTTACAAAGGGCCTAGTGGGTCTTTTTTTTTTTATTTGTGATGGAACTTTTTTTTAATTTAGTCCCCCACCCCTCCCCTTCTATCGCATTCCCCCAAGTGGTCCCCCCCCCTTTTTGTTTCCCCTCCTGTTATTGTTTTCTTTACTCTAGGGTTTTTAAGTATTTACTTTTTTTTCACAAGGTATTCTAAAAACGTTGGTTTTTCCCTATTCCTTGATATTAGTTGGGGGTTTTTCCGCTGTACTTTTTTTCCCCCATGGCCTTTTTTTTGGTAAATCCCTCCTTTTTCCGCAGAATTCCCCACAGTGATTTTGAATATTACATGATTGAAAAGTATTTCCTTTTTTACAACAAGAGTTTTAAACATATTTTTTTTTCCCTTCTTTTTTACAAAGAATTAACCGTTCCATTGGTAAAATATATAAAACGGTCCGACTTTTCCCTTCCCCTTTCCCAGGGTTTTTACATTACTTTTTTTTTTTTAATGCAATCCCCCTTTTTCAATAGTTTGGTTTAATGTACCTTCCCCTTTTTCTTTTGGATGTTTAGTTTAGAATTTTTTTTCCTTCGAAAGTATTTTTTTTAAAAACACAGTTTTTATTTTTTTTTGTTGGCAGAAAGAATCAAATAACTGGAAATCATGCCCAAAGTTTCTGCCAAAAAAAACGACCCCATCAGGAATCCCCGCAAGACCCAGAGAGAAAAGGTGGCCCACACGACTTGGTTAAAGTAGTTTAATTCCCCGAATGGTCCGTAAAAAAATAAGTTTTAGCAGAAAACTGTTTACATTTATATTTTTCATTTTGTACCACCCAAATAAGTGTAACAAACTTTGGAACAAATCCAAGTCCAACCCTTACGTTTCGAAAATTAAAAAAAAAAAAAAAATAAAAAAAAAAAAAAAAAAATTAAAAAAAAAAAAAAAAAAAAAAAAAAAAAAAACAAAAAAAAAAAAAAAAGATTGGTTAAAAAAGGGTTAAAAACGGGATAATTATTAAATTGAACCCCCAATCCCAAATGGCATTGAATAGTTTGTTATCCCCCCCTTTTTTTTTTGGTTTCTCAGGGTGTGTGTGCCAAAAATCCACTGGCAGTTAAAAACCACTCAGATTTTTTTTTTTATATTTTTTTTTTTGTTTTTTTTGTCCTTAATGGGTTTTTTTTTTTAGAAAGGAAATGTTTTATTTTGGAATTTTGTTTTTTTAAAAACCCAGAATCCCACCCATCCTCTCCCCCTCTAGAGCCTTTTACTTTTTTTTTCGTTTTTGAGATTTGGGGGTTAGCAAACGAAAAATTTTCCAATCGAACCATAAAATATTGGTTTTTTAACTGTCCCAAAAAATGTATTTTTTATTTATAAAGCCACATTTTTTAATCAATTTTTATTCCGCAGAAAAAATAAAAAACCAATTTTTTTTTTTTTATAAGAAATGTATTAAAAAATACTTGTTTTTTTTCACAATTTTACCGATGTTTTTAAAAACTCACTGAAGGGCCCCCCTTTTTTTCTCATAAACGTTTTTGGTTTTCCCACACCCTTCACATCTTTTGCCCTCTGGCCCCCGTGGGGTTTGGCCCTAAAGGTTTTTTAAGAGTTTTGGTCCCCCAGTCAATTTGGAAAGTGGTCCCCCCCCCCAGTGGGAAATAACATAGTAAGCGATCTTGACCGTAAATAGGGATTTAAAAATAATGGACGTATTTTTTTCCCCCCAACCCTTTTTCCCCCACCCCACCTTTTTTTGTGGTTACCTCTCATTTTTTTTTTGTTTAGCAACACTCTCTGTGGCCCCATTTTTTTTACCCCTTTTTGCGTGTTTTTTTTGTTTATTGTTTTTTTTTTGAATTTACTGGTGGACCCAAAGATAAAATTTTTGGAAAACACTGGATTCCATACTTTTCTCAAACTACCAAGCCCCCCTTTAAAACCACATACCAATGTCCCCACAAAACAAGTTATTGGGCACCTTGTTTTAAAACAAATTGCCATAACAGGAATCACAAATGGTAGAAAAACTCCCCCCGTTAGTTTATTTTTAATCCATGACTATAACATTGGAGGAAAAATAAAGCGAGGAGCAAAACTGAACAAACAATCAACCAATCAAAAGGTTTCTGAAAAAAACATCTGGAATATGTTTGGGGCCCCAAATTTAAGACCAGGTTACGATCCAGTTCCCCCCCTGGGCAAAAAAAAATCCTCCTGGTTAATTTTTTCCCGAAATTGGGTAGTAATAATAAAGGAGGTCCCCCCCTATGTTTTTATCATCCACCTAAAAAGGAGTGCTTGAAACTTTGCCACACCAACAATTTTTTTTTATTATTTACTCCCCTGGAAATAATGTTAGGATCTTTAGTTATTTTTGTTATTTTTTTTTAATTAGAGACTTTTTCCCTGTTTTTTTAGTAAATTTTTTTTTTGAAAATGAGCGCTTTGTTTTTTTTTTCCTAGAAGGTTTGCTGGAAGGGTTTTTGTCCCAATTAAAACAGTGGGGGTTTGTCCAGTCCCCCCCCCCCCCCTTATCCCCGTTTTTAGTTTTTCTGTGAGGTTCCCCTTTTTTCGGCGGGAGCTGGTGTGGAAAATAACCAAAGAAGCGCAAATCTTTACCTCAAATCTAGCAATTTTAATAAAAGGAATGGAAAAAAATATAATTTTTGAAGCAGCTCATTTTTGTTTTTTTAATCTGGAGTCACCCCCCCCAATTGCTGGTGGGGGGTTAGAAAATTACAATGATCAGGCCAAAAATTTGGGCATTCCCCAAGTTATGGTGTGGGAAGAGTGGTTTTTTGGGGTTAATGAAAAATGGTTGTATTTATATTTAATATTATGAGCTTGATAAAAAACGCAATGGATTTTTGTATCCTGCAAATTTAAATGTTTTCAGTGTGGGTGTATTCCATAATGTATGATTTGATTGTAAAGTGTATAAACCCAAAAACACATAATTTTTTTTTTATTTGAAAAACGTAAACACTTTTTATTTTTTTTTAGGCTAAGCCCCTCAGTTTTTGGGAAAAAAATGAAAAAATGGAAAATATAGACGTTTTTCGTGCGGCCACCGTGCCCCATATAAAATATACTTTGAAAACGCCCAAAATATGGCTTTAAACAATGCACAGGCATTACACAAAAAATAAAATGCCCCATCCAAAGCACATGGCCTATTGCAGTCCCACAATTACATGCGCCCCCTCAAACCAAAACAATTGGGATTTGCCCATTATGGAAACGCGTGTGGTAAAAAAAAAATGCGGACACCACCACAAAACGGACAGACCCCACACAAACACCACTCACAACCAACACACACACACACACACACACAAACACAAACCACAACACACTTTCACACAAGATGCAAACACAAACTACCCTCTCAAACAAAACACACACAACACCTCGCACAAGACCACCACCCCCAAACACACACCCAACACAACAACACCACACACAACAACCCAACACACACACAACACATTTTACAGACAACAGCAAAAGGAATTTTTTACCCTCGGTTTTTTTTTTTTTTATTCCCAAAAATTAACATGGCGTGAAAAAACAAAAAAAATATTGGGAGGAAAAAAGCCCACAAGACCTGGAAAAATGTTTTTTTTTTTTCTTTAAAACCTAAGTTAGTTTTTTTTTTTTTTGGATGAAAAAATTGAAATGAATTCAGAATTAAGGGTTTTTGGCAGATGGAAATAAAAAGATCTTAACTGGAAGATAACTGATTTATTGAAATTGAAAACAAGGTGCAAAGGGCCAAACTTCTACATCTACGGGCCCAAATAAAAACTGACACCGGAGTCCAGGTCCCACGTGGAAGGAACTGGGTGGGGATTGCGTCCCCAACCCACAAAAAAAAAAAATTGGGGGGGGAGAAAATTGGTTTTTTTTTTTTTTTTTTCCTTGATTTTTTTTTGCTTTGTTTTTTGTTCCTCCTCCCCCTCCCCGTTCCCCTTTTTTTTAACAAACTCCCTTCCTGTGTAGTTGTCCCCCCCACACAAACACCACCACAACCAACACACACACACACACACACACAAACACAAACCACAACACATTTTCACACAAGACACACACAAACCCCAAAAACACACACACCTCACAACAAACACCCACAAACCACACCCAAAAACACACACCCCCCCACCAAACCAAACAACATGACCCAACCAACACCCAAAAAAACCCAAAAAAAAAAAAACAACCCCAAAAACCCCAAAAGTAAAAAAAAATTTTACACTAAAAGGGCCCTGTGTTTGGCCGTGTGTTGGTGGGTTGGATTTTTTTAGAAGGTCCCCATTGACCTGAAATAGCTTGTTTCCCAACCGTGTTCAGACCCTTAAGGTGTTATTTTTTTTTAAATTATTATTTTTACCCAGTATAACTTTGTGGCCCCTTGGGTGCTTGGTTAAACCGAGTACCCCCCCCCCTTGTGGGAAGTCTTTGAAGTATGGCCCCTTTCCTCTTGGCAGTTGTCCCCTCCCCCCCCGCTTTCTTTTGATGCATGAAGAGGTTGGTGGCCTTTTTTTTTTCCATTTTTTTTTATCATATATTTGCCCACGTTTTATTTTGTGCCAAGTATCTGGACAACATTCTGTTTGCCTTCACCAGGTTCACCCCCCCCCCCCCTTAGTCCCCCCATGATCCGGGGGGTTCTTTCTGTAAATGACAGAAAAAAAACCACCAGTTTAAAGTAAAAAAAAACATGGCCATTCCCTTTATTGACTACAATCCATCTGTGGGAATAAACCAGCAGAAGGCGTTTCATGAAACTTTTCCGACACCCCAGGTGGGGCTTTGTCCAAACTTTGGGATTGTGGGTTTTGTGTTTTTATTTTTAGGACCAAAAGTGAGTTCCCTCAGGTGCAGATATGGTGGCTTATAGGATTTAGGCCCCTTTAAGTAGTATTTTTTAGGTGGGGGGCGGTGGGTAGGGGTTTAAGAAGGGAGGTGCCGCCCCGATTTTTTTTCCCCCCCAGCCCGCATCATTAGCAGTTACCCCTGGCAAAAAAGACCCTCTTGAAAGGTGTGCAGGATGTCACTGTGGTTGATTTGAACTTTTCTGTGGTGGGGGAAAACAAAAATTTTTTTTTGGGTGGCGTTTTTTAGCCGTTATAGTTTGGAACAAAAAAAAATTGACCCCCCTTTTGGAAATGGAATCGGAACCCTGGCCTTTACCTATGAATTTTTCCCATTTATATGCGGTGGCCAAATCAGGCTTTGACCGGGGCACATCCCCCCTGCCGGCACGTGGGAAGTTGGTTTTTTTACTCAGGGTGAAAAAAATGGAAAACCCCCTGGAAGGTGGTCAGAGCTTGTAGTTGTTTTTTCCATAAAGAGCCAAGAGTACAATGACCTTACCCCCCTGTTTACACAATTGGGGTGCTGCATCTGGTTTTTTTTCCTGGGATGACAGTTTATTTATTTCCCTGCCGGACCAAATGTAAACAGAAAAACGTGGGAACCAGACGAGATACTATTTTTCAAGGAAAGGCCCAAAATGCATTTTCCCCCTGCAGAGGGTAAAAAATCCTATGGGGGATTTCCCCTGGGGTAAACTTTGTCTGGAAGTAACCCCCCAATTTTTTTGTTTTTAATTGTATGCAATAGAAACATCTGTCCCACCATGGCCGGTCCCCCCACCAAGATCAGCGGAGGGGAAAGTTTTTCCACACTGGAAACCCCTATTTGGGAACTGCCCCTTCATTAAAGGCCCCCTTTTAACGTAGTCCCCCCCCCCCAATGTTTTTTTGCCTGACCGAGATATCTAACATTATTCCGTTCCCCCCAGGAAAAACCGGCGATTTCGATTTACCAAATCCGTTGGTTCCCCCCCTCTTTTTCCCCCCCACAAACGGAATACTTTTTTTCAAACAAACGCCCAACATCCAAAAAGCCTTTATGTTTTTTTTTTTTTTTTCTGTTTTATGAACTGGAAAATGTTGTGTTTTGGATAGTTTAAAGTAAAGAGGGGGGAAGCAAAGAGGAAGGGTCCAGGGGGGTTACTAAAGAAAAAAGCCCCTTGGGGCTAAAGAAAATTTTACTTACATAAAGATGTAAATATTGTACATAATTTATGGTCTCCCCCTCGTGCTGGGTGTAACCCATTTGCCCAAATTTCCATTCCTGGGTGAGCTAATTATTCCCCCTTGTTTTTTCCTGGTGAATTCAATCAGTTTCAACAATGGAGATGGTTTTTTTTTTTATTCCCCCGGGGAATCAGAGTTTATTCCTGGCTGCCCCCATCTGTTTTTTTTTTGGTGTTTTTTTCAATAAATAGGAAAATTGCAAAAGTTTTGAAAGGAGGTTTTTGCCCCCTTGGGCAAATCCTGGGACCAGTGGGGTTTGCAGGAGGGAAAATTGTTTTTTTTTTTTATCCTTTTTTTTTATGAACCCATGCCCCTTGGGGAAGCCAAGAGAAAAAGTTGGAACCAATATTTCTCCTTTTCTTTCCTCCTTTTCGCCATTATTTCCCGTTAGAATTAGCAAAGCCCACAGCCCCCGTGTCCTCGACCGAAGACCCCTTGGGTCCCCGTCCGTTCCCCCCCGCAGTTTTCCCTCCCCAGGGTTCCCCGTAAATAGCTATGCTTTTCCAAACTGCATTACCACTGCTTGTCCCCCCCGTTTTGTTTGGCCCAGTAAAATTTTTTTTTTTCCTGGATGCCTTGCATACCGTGGTAAACAGACATTGAAGGATGGTGGGTTTCCAGTGTTTTCATAAGGGTCCACACCACCCCTTCAACCAAAAAAAAAAGGGCCAAAAACTTCTCCCACTCTGTCCCCCCAGTTCCCAAAAATTTATTTTGTGTGTGCAAATTGTGGTGGGAGGAGGCAGCCGAAAATTTGGTGGTCCCCCCAGTACCCTCACAGGGCAAAAGATCTTTGAACCCATGTATTTTTTTCCGTTCCGTCGCAGCAAAATGGGTATTTGTGGAGTCTTCCCCTGGCTTGTATTTTGGATCCAAAGGAAGGCCCCCCGCCCAAATTTTATTTCCATTGGCTAGTGCACTTGGAACTGAAGTGTCCCCCCCCCCCCCCCTACATTATTCCCCAATTCGTAAAATGGACAACCCCAGGTTGTTGGCCCCCCTTCCAACACCTTCTGTTTGGCACCGTCCCCTTTTTTTATTTTATTTTTGCCCAAAATGCCCCCCCGTTTTTTTATGTTTTTTTTTTTCTTTTCCGTTTGCCTCCCTGATTGCCCTAACAGTGGGTTACCTGTTTATTTTTTTACTTCCCCCAATGGTTTATCCACAACTTTTTTTCCTCCCCACTCTGGGGACTCAAGTGGCAACCAAAGGGCTTTTGAAGTGAAAGTGATTTGGGGTTATTACACAGTTCATTTTTTTTGCAGCAGGAAAGTTACTTTGAGAGCTTTTGGAGCACAGAGAGAGGGCGTCCCCAGAGAAAAAACCACCAACCTCACTTGCCCTTGGTTTTTTTTTTTTTTTGTTTTTCCCTTTTTTTGGAGTATTTATCTGCAAGTAACGGTTTTTTTTTTATTTTGTTGGCTGCAAACCCTCCACCAGAGGGCTTTCACTCGCTCCAGCTTCAGGAAAGTGTTGGTGGAGTAATTTTTTTTTTTTTTTCCCCCTGTTTTGGCCAATAGCAAAATTTTTCCCATTCATCCGGTCCCCCCCCCCCCCCCCCACTTTGTATCAGAGGAAAATTCCCCCAAGCTTCCAACAAATCCCCTCCTCGTTGCTTTTCTGTGGCGGAAAACCAATCCCTGTGGGGAAAGAGATGGTCCCCAAAATCTTCCCTGGGGGGGTTTTTTAAAACTGGGTTTGCCCCAGATATACTTCCATGGCCCAAGGGCCTTCCTTTTGGGTGTCCCCCCCCCCCCTGAACTGTAATTTCCCTCCCTCTTTCCCTGCAACTCCCGGGAAAATGCTGGTGACCGACCCTGTTTTTGGGACCACCTCCCTCTTTCCCGAGATGAGGGGTTGGGGGTGTGTCCCCCTTTTTTGCCGGGATAGGCCACCCCCTTTTGGCCTTCAATTTTTTTTTCCATCAAGGACTGGGGTTTTTTTTTTTTTTGGTTTTTTTCCAAAGGCGTTCCCCCCCCCCTTGACTGGTGGAATAAGCTTTGCCTCCTTTTTCAACCACCGCTCCCCTGGTGGGTCCCCCCTGCTTCATTCCCGGTTTTTGGTTTCCATTGGAGGTTTGAAGGTAAATTGTGGATTTCGGTATCAATCGGCCAGCTGGGGGGTCCCAAGAAAATAGTTTCCTTGTGTTTCTTGGGAAAAAAATGGGGTTCCATTTTTTGAGCAAGAAAGTGGGAGTTTTTTTTTTTTTAATTGCTCTGTGTTACCAACGCCCCCCCTACATTTCCCCCCCAGGCCAGCCCCCCAGGCCCACCCAAAAAACTGGCCCTTCAGGCTTAGTGGGGGCAAGGCCCAAGGGCTGACCCCCCCCCTTTCCCCCAAACCCAAAACCGCAAACCCTAACCTAACCCCTTAAAAACCCCAATAGCCCCAACGCCTAGGCCCCTTAGCCCCCGGCATTAAATGGCCCCAAAGCCCAGCCCCCCAAGGCCCAGAATTTGGGTTGACCCCCCCAACCCACCTGAAACCCTGGGGGACCCCCTTTAGGTCCCCCCCTGACCCAAAACCTATCCCAGGCCAAACTGGCCCTAGGGCACCCAACATTTCCCCCCTACCAAGACAACCAAAACCCCAAACCCACCACCCACAACCACCACCACACCACACCACACCAACCAATCACCTAACCACCCAAACAACACCAAAACACTTAACAACCCACCACCATTACCAACCAACGCACAAAACCAAACACCACAAACTCAAACCACAACCCCACCCACCAACCCCCAGCCAAACCAAACCACCAATCAACAACCAACCACCACAACCAAACAAACCAACAAAACCCCACACCAACACCAAACCCCACCCTTTTATCCCCATAAAGGTTTAGGGTCCCTCGTCTTCACCAGAAGCTTTTTAGTGGTTTATTTCCTTTTCTTTCATAGGGGCTTTGTGTTCTTCTTCCTCCTTACCCATAGGGGTTAGAGCCCCTCTTCCTTTTTCACATGGGCCCCCTAGTTGTATGTTTTGTGGGGTCCCCCCCCCCCCCTGGGTCCATAGGGGTTAAAGCGTCCTCTTTTTTTTTTCTTTCCACAAAGGGCAAGTGTTTCTCTCCCTTTTTAAAAGGTTTTTTTAGACCTTTCCCACCCTTTTCCTTTTCCCCAACAGAGCTTTATGTTTTTTTTTTTTTTTTTTCTTCCTTGTATATTTCTCTCTCCTTTTTATATTGTGAAGTTTAAGCGACCTCCTTTCTGTCCACAGGGAAGCTAGTGTTTTTTATTTATTTTTTATATTCTCCCCCACTTCCCACCTTTTCCTTATGGCTTAGTGTTTCATTTCCCCCCCATTAATCATAAGGGGTTTGGGACGTTCCCCCCCCTTCTTTTCAACAAGGAGCCTAGGGTTATTCCCCCACACTTCCCCCTTTTCCAATAAGGGGGTTTTAGCGGTCCCTCACCTATCCTTTTGGACAAAAGGGCTTTTAGTGGGTTTTTTTATACTTCCCTCCCAATATCGGGGCCAAAGACGTCCTCCTTTTTTATATTTTCTTATGGGGCCTCAGGGGTTATTTTTTTCCCCTCCTTTTATTAATTAGATTTCAAGAGTTTACTGTTGTTTCATTCTTTTGTTGGTGTGGGTAAAGTGTTTTTTATTAAAAGTTTTTTTTTTATGCTTCCCTTATCCCTTTCAAAGTATGGTTTTTATTGTTCCAAATCTTGGCTTTTGTTTTTTTTAAATGGACCCCTTTGTGTTTTGTGGTTTAACTTTCTTTATTGGGAACTATTTTGGTCCTTGTTTTTTTATTGAAGTTTTTTTTTTACCCCCTTGTCCCATCTTCCTTTTTGGTCCCCAGGGGGTACCCCCCACCCCCCTGTTTTTTGTCCCCCCCTTTCCACCAAGGTAAAGCATTGCCCTCATCTTGGCATAGAGTTTTAAATGTCCCCTCTTTACAAAGGCCTAAGTGGGTTCCCCACCCTTTTTTTTTTTTTGTGGATACCTTTAGTGGTGGTCCCTCCCATTTTTTCCCATAATCCGCATTTCAGTGTCCCCCATTTGGTCCCCCCCCCTCTGTAAATTGTATAATTTTCCCTAATAATGTCTTACCTGGGGTTTTTTTTTTTAGTTTAATTACCCTTTTTTTCAACAGAAGTATTTCTACGTTGGTTTTTTATTTTTTTTTTTTTCTACTAATATAGTGTTCGCAGTTAACTTTTTCAGTCTTTTTGTTTTGTTATCCTCCCTTTCGCACATTTCCAGTGGGAATGTTTTGAAGATTACAATGATTTGGAAAGTTTGTTCTATTTTCACAGAGTTTAACTAAATATTTATTCCCTTTCTACAATATATTGACCGTCTATTGTTATTTGTCCCCAACCGATAACTTCGCAATACTTTTCCTAGGTTTTTTTTGTAAAAATTTGCCATATCCTTTTTTCCCCCACATAGGTTGGGTTTTTAAATGGTCCTTTTTTTCTTTTTTTCTTTGATGTTTTAGTTAGAAATTTTTTTTTTCTTCTTTTTGCCTTTTTGTTCCAAAAGTATTTCAACACAGTTTTTTTTATTATTGTGTTGGCAATGAACCAAAAACAGGGAAAAGCAGTGCCCCAGTTTCCCCCTAGTGCCAGTAAACGACCATCAGTGAAATCGTGCAAGAACCCCAAGAGAAGGTGCCCCCACTACTTGTTTAAAAGTATAAGTTAAATTTTCCCAAAATTGTTTCCCCCCCCCCCCCCCACCCTAAAATAGTCGAATAACGTTTTTTTTTTTTACATTTTACAATTTTTGTTTCCCCAATTAGTAGGTAACCTTTTGGAAACCATCATCCCCCCCCCAAAACTGGTATATATGACAATAAAACTGATTGTAAACAAAAGGTTAACGGTTTTTAATTTTTAAATGGAAAAACCCATCCATGGCCAAAATTTTTTGGATTCGTTGTCCCCCCCCCTTTTTTTTTTTGTTCTCAGGGTGGTGTTGGGCCCCAACCATGGCCAAGTAAAAAAAAAGGCACTCCAGCAAATTTTTTTTTTTGTTCAAGTAAATGGGGGTGTGTTTTTTTTTTATGAAAGATATTTGGTGGGTGGGGGAATGTTGTTTTAAAACAGAATCCCCAGCTACTCTACTAGAACATTCCATGTTTTTTTTCGTTTCGTTGGGTGGTTATAACGAAATTTTTTTTTTTCCCCTTTTTTTTTCCATTTTTCTTCAGAAAAAAAAATAATTATTTGTTTTTTTAACTGTCCCCCCATACTGTTTTTTTAAAGCAACCGTATATTCAGATTTTTTCCGGCAGAATTAATAAAAAACATTTTTATTTTTTTTATAAGAAAATGTTTTTAAAAATAAACTGTTTTTTAATTCCACAAATCCGATTGTTTAAACCCCTCCTGATTGCCCCTTTTTCCTCAATAATCCGATGGTTTCCCCCTCACATCCCTTTTTGCCTCTGGCGTGGGGATGCCCAAAAGTTTTTAAGAAGTTTGGTTCCCCCAGGTCCCCCCCAAATGGGAAAATGTTGGTCCAGTGGGAAAGGAACCCAATAGTAGCGATCCCTGCCCCCGTAGAGGAATTTTTTTTTAAAAAAAAAATGGACGATTTCCCCCCTTTTATTGTTTTTTTTTCCCCCTTCTTTTTTTTTTTTTGGTTTTGCTTGGTTGTGCCTATTTTTCTTTTTTATATTGCCCTGTTGTTTTGTTTATTTTTTTTTTTTTAATTTTAACTGGTGGACCAAAGGTTAAAATATATGAAACACTTGATTCCCCATAAACATTTCCCTTCATCTACCCAACCCTATAAAACCCAACCAAATACAAAATGCCAACGTATGTGGCTTTTAACATGGGCACAGGGAAATTTCAACAGATTTGGTTAAGAAAAAAAAACTCCGTGTATGTTTTTTCCCAATGACCCTTGAAAACCTGAGAAAAATAAGCCCCGAGAGCAAAAAAAGGACAAACAAACAAACAAAAAAAAAAAGTTATTCCCACACTGAAACAAAATCTTGAATAAAAGTTGCATGAAGACCTGAAAACGAAAATCCCCCAGTTCCTTGGCAAAATCTCTGTAAATTTTTCCGAATTGGTAGTAATGATAGGAAAAGGTTCTGTTTTTGTTCCCCAAAATCAACCAAAAAAAGGGGGAGGCTTTATTTGAAAAACGCACAACCATTTTTTTTTTTTCTCCCTGCTAATAAGTGTTTTGGATTCTTTTGTATTTTTTTTTTTGAGACTTTTTTTCCCTGTTTTTTTTTAAGTTAATTTTTTGAATGTGGAGCTTTTTGTTATTTCCCCTAGAAGGGTGGCTGGAGGGGTGGTTTGGGGGGTCCCCCCAAAAATTAAACCAGTGGTGGGGTCCCAGTTTACCCCTTGTCACCCACGTTTAGTTTATTCCTGTGAGGTCTTTTTTTTTCGGCAGGAGCTGGTTGGGGAAAGAATAACAAACCAGCGCCAATCTTTACCCTCCCCAAATCTGGCAAATTTTTTTATATTGATGAAAAAAGAAAATTTTTTTATTTGTGAAAGCAGCCCTTTTAATTTTATTTTGTTTTTTAATCACAGAGTCCAAAATGGGCCCTTGGGATGTAAAAAAATATTACCCAATTGATTTTTCAGGGGCCCAATGTGAATTTCCAGTATGTGAGAAGGTGTTTTTTTTGTTTAAAAAATGAACCATGTTGGTAAAACTTAATATATGGAGCTGAAACGCCCCAATGGTATTGGTTATCTGCCAAAAGTAAATGTTTTCCCCATTGGTGTGTTATTTCATATGTTAAGTGTTAAATAACCAAAACATAGGGTTTTTTTGAACGTACACTTTTTTTTAGCCAAAGGCTTTCATTTTTGCCCAATGAAAATGAATAATAGAACCTTCGTTCCGTGCAAAAACATAATTAAATTTAATCCCTTTGAACCCCCATTTTTGCCTTTTTTAAACAGTGCACAAAAAGGCATAACACAAAATTAAAATGCATCCCCAAGCAAAAAATAGCCACCTCAGTCCCACATTAACATGGGTCCCCCTCCAACACCCACATGGAAAACCATGTTTGGCCCATATGGAAACCTCGCCCCCCGTGGGGGGATGCAGAGACACAACCAAACGGAACCCAGAACAGATAAACACCAACTCCCCCGCCGCCCCGCGGCGCAACACACAACCACACCACAAACCCACACAAACACAACACAAACACAGAACCAACACAACCGCTCCACCTCAACCACAAGGACACACACCACAACAAAACACCCAACTCACACCACACCACCAGTCCCAACAACAAGGTACACCCACACAACACACCACACAAGTCCCCCCCAACACAAAGGGGACACCACAACAACACACACACAACAACACAACAAACCACCAACACGACAACAACAAACACACCAAAACCACACAACACCTCTAAACACCAAGGGAAAACAAAACCAACCAAACACACCACTCCAACACACACACCACCCACACAAGGAAACCCAACACACCCCACACCCCCCACACAACACACACAAAAACACCAACACACACATTTTTGAAGACATAACCAACAGCAAGAATTTTTTTTAAACTCGGTTTTTTTTTTTTTTTCCCCCCATAAATACAATTGCGGGAAAACAACAAAAATATAAGTCCGGAATTGGAAAAAAAGGCACAAACCTGAAAAAAAAATATGTTTTCCCTTAAACCTAAGTTTTAGTTTTATTTTTTGGAAGGGGAAAATAGAAATGAAATTCCAAATTTTGTTTTTGCAAAGAATGGAAATAAGGGAATTTCTTTAAACGTAAAGATAACTGGAATTTATGTTAAAAAAAATTGACAGTGGGGCTAAGGGCCACCTGCTAACAATATCGACGGGGCAACGGAACAACGAAGTACCAGTCACCGTGAAGGAACTGGGTGGGATTGTGGCGGCCCCCCCAAAACCACAAAAATTGGGGAGTAAAAATGTTTTTGAATATATCTTTGATTTTTTTTTGCTTTGGGTTTGTTTGTATCTCCCTCCATCTTATTTAAACACTAACTTCCCATTGGGTAAAACTGTCCCCCTTTCTTTCCCAAATATTTTATGTGTGGGGGCCCCCTGTCCCCATAGAGTTTTTTTTTTTTTAGTGTTTCCCCCCCTTGTGTAGAGTTAATTATTTTGTGGGTGGTTCTCCCCCTTTCTTTCCCAGAGTTTTTAGTAAATAAAAATCGCCTATTTTACCTCCGCAAATTGTTTGTACCCATTTTACAGGGGGAAAAATATTTTTTTCCAACAAACTTCACAAGTTTTGAAATCATTCCTTTTTTTCATTTTCTGCACACCGGTACTAGGAAAACTCCTTTGTTACCTCAAATGCCTAGTCCCCCTCCCTTATTTCAAGGGTTTAGTGGTTAATTTTTCCTTTGATTCCACACCACAATAAATGATTTGTTATGGGGTTTTTTTTTCCTTTTTTTCTTTTCAGGAAACTAGTGTTCCCAATTAATATTGGTCCCCCCACAGCTGAAATGCTCGTTTAACCTGCCCTCCATTTTTTAATTGGGGGTTGTAAAAACCTTTTCCTAACTTTTCTAAGTCCCCCCCCCCCTTACCCATGAAAATTCCTTTTTTCCATGCATTTTTGTTTTTCCCCAGGACTTTTTGGGGGACCCCCTTCCTTTATCTTCACACACAAGTATTTTAAAAAATTCCTTTTTCACAATTTCTTTTTCCACTAAGGATTATAAGTGGGCCACACAACCTACCCTTTCCCAGGGCTGTTTTTTTTGTTATCCCACCCCCCCCCCACACCCCAATGTAGCAACGAGATCCCACCCTTTTTTATGTTTTTCACACCTGGGTTTAAGTGTGGTGTGTTTTATTTCCTTTTTACCAGGGACTTGTGTAGTGGTTTTTTTGTCCTTATCCCACCCTGGGTCCACCACACATGGCCCTTTCTTTTTACCCAAGTGCTAATTTAAAAATGCACTACAAACCGTACACACCACGCAGTTAATAACTTATTAGTGGCCTTCCTTTATATTCAACCAACACATGTTTTTTTTGGTCCTTTCCTTCGTTGTATAGATTCAAGTGCCCCTCTTCACTTTTGTCCACACCCAAACAAACACAAACCACACCCCACACATATACATCCCCGGTAACCCACAGCCAAAACCACCAACCCCTCACAAAACAACCCCTCTCACACCACCAATCCCCTCAAACAACACCCAACAAACACCAATCACAACACATTTCCACTTCCAATACTTTCCCACACCCACAAACCCCAACAAAAACAAACCACACAACACACACCACCAACTATACTAAAATCACAAATCCACCTATAACAATATATACACACACCACAAACCAACCAAACCCAATAGGACACAAACACACAACAAATTGCACCACACACACCAACACCCACCCAAACCACTCAACATTAACACAAACCCACTCCCACCACAATTTTTTCCCCCCCCAACACCCAAACACAACCCTCCATACACCTCCAAACTAAAACAATGCCCAACCACACCCCCACAACCAACCAATAAACACAATTAAAAACACCCCACAAACCACACCAGAAAACACCAAACAACACACAAACCACCACCACCACCAACCATTACAAGTGGGGGGTTTTTTTTTGGAATGCCCAGCGGTTATAGAAGCACCGGCACCTCAATAATCCCTCGGTGGAATCCAGGGGGTGGGTTGGGAATAATATTTCTCCCCCACCGCCGGCTATGTTTCGGTTAACAGAAGGGGGGGAGTTTTTTTCACACCTTCCCCGGAAAGTTTTTTGGGCATTGGTTTTTTCTGAACCCTTTCCAATCTCCAATGTTCAGTCCCCTTATGGAAAAAAAGAAGACCCCCCTAAACCGAGGGTTTTCACAAAAAGGGAGTGGGGGGACCTCCCTGGTTATTTTTTTATCACTAAGGGCCCCACCATGTGTTTGGAACCCCGTGGAGGGTGGTGTGTTTATATCAGGTCTGAACTGTTGAAAATCTACTATGGGTCCCCCCATCGTTTTTTTTTACAGCCTAGGGATTGATTTTTATAATTATATTGTCCCCAGATAAAAACTTTTGGCCCTTGTGCAATTTTACCGAGGTCCCCCCCCTGGTGGGGGAAAAAAAAGTCCCCTTTGAAAAGAGGCCTCCCCACTGGCCAAGTGGGGATTGGTCCCCCCCCCGCTTTCTTATAGATGACCGTGAAATGAAGTTGGGGGTTGGTTTTTTTTTTTTTTTATTCAATTTTTTAATCAAATTGGGCCACTTATTGCCGGCAATCTTCAAAACATTCGTTTTATTTTTTTGGCCTCACAGTCCCCTGTCACAAGTGAACGAGGGGTGGGTTCCCCCCCTTCCTGTAAGCTTGAACCAACAGTTGGGTAAACAAGTGTCCTTTTCCATTTGACTAACAATCCCCACCTCTTGGGGTAATCACAAGCCAGAAAGGCTTTTTCAAGAATCTTTCGACTCCAGGTGGCATTTGTTCCCCCCACCTTTGGTGAAATTGGAGGTTGTTTAGGAATACAAGGGAGTCCCCCCCCCTAAAATTGCAGAATGGTGGCTTTTGGGGGTTTTTAGGCCTTTTAAGTAAAGTTTTTATGGGAGTGGGTGCGGTGGTTAAGGTGTTAGCAAATGGGGAGGCCCCCACCCCGTTCCCGGCGCCTCCCATATTATCTTTTCCCTTGGCATAGACCTGGGAAAAAGTGTGTGCATGAATGCTGTGGGATGGTATTTATTTATATATGAAAAAACTTCCGCTACTTGTGTGGAAAAGAAAATTTTTTTGGGCGTTCTCCGCGGTCGTTTTTTATTAGGTGAAAAACAATGGTCTAACATTGAAAAATCGGACCAGTGGTCCCCCTAACCTAAATGAAGATCCCATTTTGCGGTTGGCCATCATCCCCCTTGACCGGCTTCTGTGCGCGGTGGGAAAGTTATTAAATTCCAGTGGTTACAATAAGAGACCCCAGGAGGGTTTTTGGTTCAGAGGCCTTTAGTATTCCTAGAGCAGAGGTTGGGGCCCACCTTGGCCCCCTCCCTGTGTGGGGAACACCATGGCCATTCTATCCCTGGTTTCAGTTTTGGACAGATTTATTTTTTTTAATGTTCCCCCCCCCCCCCCCCCCCCACACCCCCCCCCCCTGCGACCCAAAAAGGGTTAACAGAACCTTGTTACCAGGACGAGAATTCACTTTCCAAAGGGAAAGGGGCATGCATTTTTTCCCCCCCCCTGCAGTGGTAATCTTGGAAATCCCCCTGGTTAACTTGTTCCTGCAAAGTACCCCTTGTTTTTGCAGAGGAAACCCTGGGTTCCCACTTTGGCAGTCCCATATCAAGCGTTGGAAGTATTTTTCACACTGGAAGGTCCCGTTGGGAACACTGGGGCCTATGTCAGTTAAATAGGCCCTTTTGAAGACGTCGGTCCCCCCCCCCCCCCGTGTTTGCTTGTCCCTCTGAGGATATCTAAAATTTTTTCGGTCCCTGGAAAAATTTTCGTGGTTTTGGATTTCGCCGAATTCGTTGGTTTACCAATCGTGTCTCCTCTTCCACACGGGAAAAATTCTTTCCAACAACCCGCCCACCCTGCAAAATGCCCTTTAAGTTTTTTTTTTTTTTTTTCTGTATTTAGTGGACCCTGTGAATTGAGTTTATTGTGTTTTTTTTTTT
>CM065720.1:62313810-62338950 GCA_033310375.1 Conus canariensis | reverse complement strand
GCGCGCACGCGAGACCATTTCCATTGTTTTCGCATGCTCACGTGCTGCCCGTTTGGCAAAGTGGTTAGAGCACTGGACTGTGAAACTCACTGTCCAAGTCGAATCCAGGCTAGCCCGTTCCCGCAAAGCTCACGTTGGCTCTTTATATGAATGAAGTCTTGAGACTCCGTATGTTCGAGGGTGTGCGTTGATCGGCACAACAAAGCGTGAATCGGTTGTAAAACATATCATGTGATTTGCACATGCTCTGGTTTGTTTGTTTTTTAAAAGCAGCAAAAAAAATCTTTAAATTTGTGTGTGTGTGTGTGTGTGCACGCGCGCGCGCGCGCGTGCGTGCGTGCGTGCGTGCGTGTGTGTGTGTGTGTGTGTGTGTTTTGAGTGTTTTTTTTTGTGCGAGCATTGGAGAACTAACGCCCCCTTTGAAATGTATTCGTCGCGCAAAAAGTGACAGTTGTTACCTTTTGCGTGCTCGTGCGCACATTTGTAACAAATTGTACTTCGCGTGGATCACGTATGCAATATGTAAAAAAGTTGCAGTCGTTACAACATGCTCCACGCAAAATGTACTGTTGTTACAATTTGCGCTGATTTTATTTTCTGCGATGCATCACAACTTGTCTACTCTCGAGGCATCTCTTTGATTGAAATTTCAACCATTCTCTCTCTCTCTCTCTCTCTCTCTCTCTCTCTCTTCTCTCTCTCTCCTCTCTCTTCTCTCTCTCTCCCCACACACACAACACACACACACAGTATTCTCTCTCTCTCTCTCTCTCTCTCTCTCTCTCTCTCTCTCTCTCTTCTCTGTTCTTTCTCAATACACCGTAGTGAATGAAAAAAAAAAGTAAGTGAGCTATTTGGGACATTTCCGTGTGGGAAATAGAGTGATCGTCTTATCAGCCAAGCTATCGTCATAGCTCATTGAACGAGGAATGTTTGAGGGTGTTTGGCCCACAGGCCCGGCTGCTAACATAAGAGTGTCGACAGACAAAAAGGCAAGACAGTATGTTTTCGCCAGAAGCTGTTCTAGCAATGTACATTTGAACTCTTGTTTTATGACAGGTAGGGTAGGTCTCGTTCACAGTAAGAGTATATATACTGGGTTTATGATTGACCAATGTGCCCATGGCGGTAAGTCGGTATCTGGGTGCTGTAGTGGTGGACACTTGGGCAGTCTCCTTAGCCCTCTGGCCTCAGTCATGAGCAACAGGGTAGAGGTTGTGTAGACGGTAATTCTCCTTCCCCCCTCTCTCTCTCTCTCTCTCTCTCTCTCTCTCTCTCTCTCTCTCTCTCCTCTCTCACACAAAACACACACACACACAAGCACGCACGCGAGGACGCACACACACTTACACACACGCAAACACGCACGTACGCACAGTGACACGCGCACACGCACGTACGCATACACGCGCGCGCGCGCCACACAGACACACACACACACACACACACACACACACACACACACACACACACACACTAACTAACTAACTAACTAACACAAACACTAACACACATCTTCCGGATACGTCGATGGAATGAACACAGGGTTGCTGCTTTGGGTGTTTTAATGCCTTTCCAGAGGTACGCAGATCTGTTGTATCAAAAGCTCGTTTCCAGTTTCAATGCGTTGAATCATATGAGATGGTAATACGGCTACTAATTAAATGGTAATAAAGATAACGACGCGTGGACATTGATGATTATGACAATATATATATATATATGTGGGGGGGGGGGGGGGGGGGGGCAAGAGATACGGGTCCCACGATTGTTTAACGCTAACAGAACTGTAAAAGAGTGACGTTGAAAGCAGTGAATGTGGTGAATCGTAAAGTCCTGTCTGCCCTCCAAAACGAACTTGATTACAAACAGTAACAAGTAATGGCCCAACGTGAGACATCACAGAAGGTAGTTTGATAAAGCGATGAAAAAAAAGTTTTAAGCAATGACTTCGAAAACATTTTCAGACTGATAACAGGTGGACAGTGTATCAGTAGCCTACAGTTCTATGAATGGATATGGTAACAGATAGCATGTGTATGCATCATATATGGATTCCTTTTTTCATTTACATCTTAAATCGTTCGTGTTGTGTTTATATGAATGTGCGCGTGAGAGCGCATTCGTGTGTGTGCGCGCGCGCGCGTTAGTGTGTGTGTGTGTATGTGAAACAGAGAGAGAGAGGGGGGAGGTGGTATGGTGTGTGTGTGTCTGTGTGTGTGTGAAACAGAGAGGGGCAGGGGGGGGGGTGGGGTGATACGGGAAAATCAGATCATGTAATACTTTTTATTGATGCTGGGGTGAATGACACATCTGTACATCTGACTGTACGACTATTACTGACTACGGGCTATATCCGTGAACGACGTTGACCGGTCCATCATCGTTTTGGCCGCAGGCCAACGGAGGACAGTTACGATGGAGAACAGGACACATCATCCTGTATGTAGTGTTTAGAATACCTGTCGAGGGTAGGGAGTAGGGAACATAGATTAAACGTTGTCGTGACTGAAGCATAGAAGAATGTGAAAGGGCAGTGGACATTGTGGGTGACAGTGTGGGGTGAACGGGAAATGTGATGACTGACTCTGTGTGTGTGTGTGTGTGTGTGTGTGTGTGTGTGTGTGTGTGTGTGTGTGTGTCACAGTCTAGTAATACTATTCTTAAAAGCTCCTAGCCAACAGTGTTTATTTGCTTTCGGCAATGAACATGACTCCTGTCCCTCCCTCCCTCCTCTCTCTCTCTCTCTCTCTCTCTCTCTCCATTCTTGGTATGTATATGCTGTCGTTTTTGGTAAGTGTGAGCTAAACGGGGTTATTTTCCCGGCTGTTAAGTGTCAGACGTAATTCATACATACCCCTAATGGGCACATACAGGTAATTTAGCGGGGTATTTCCGCGGTACTGCCGGGTGACGTTCACAAAAGGAACACTTTATATTAGAGTACAGAGGTAGTCTACTCTGTAAGCATGCTGCTACAGACGGATACCTGGTACAGGGCTTACCTGACGACGGGAGACAAGGAGGGAAAAGGGGCGGAGTTGTCACAGTGTAGTGGAAGATGGTACGGCGAGGAAGTGGTTGTGACATGAGTAAGACTCCGGAGGGCAGTGGGTGGGTGGGTTGGGGGCGGCGGGGGATTGGAGTGGGGGTAAGAATTAAGGCAGTCGGCGCACCTTTTGCCTGGACTACCAGCATCTTGTTAATGTCACGGAAGTTGTGTGCGCGCGGGTGGGAGGTGGAGTGGGGGTGGGGGAACCGTAGGCCTCGTAGCTTAAAGTTAGCATCAGAGATTAGGAATCGGGAAATAATCAATTGTTCAGGTTAAACGTCGATACTCACGCCGGATAACGTATGGCCAATGGATGTAATCACTTCTGGAGAAATGGAGGCAAGAGGGATTGCCTGGAATTTTGCGCACCATAGGTCGTGGGTGTCTGGGGACCCATGCTTTGTCTGAGGGACTAAGCTTTGCTTCGCTGCGTGGCTGTCCGGGGACCCATGCTTTGCCTGAGGGGACTAAGCTTTGCTTCGCTGCATGGCTGTCCAGGGACCCATGCTTTGTCTGAGGGGACTAAGCTTTGCTTCGCTGCATGGCTGTCCAGGGACCCATGCTTTGCCTGAGGGGACTAAGCTTTGCTTCGCTACATGGCTGTCCAGGGACCCATGCTTTGTCTGAAGGACTAAGCTTTGCTTCGCTACATGGCTGTCCAGGGACCCATGCTTTGTCTGAAGGACTAAGCTTTGCTTCGCTGCATGGCTGTCCAGGGACCCATGCTTTGTCTGAAGGTCTAAAGCCTTGCCACGCTTCCTGGGTCTCTGGGAACCCGTACATTTAAAGAGGAACTAAAACCTTGCCCAGGTTTTGTTTTGATTGTGTGTGTGTGTTTGCTAACAAAAAGATTTTCTTGGTACAGATGCAGGGTCATGATTTATTGAGTCTTACAAGTGTTTTGCAGGTAGCTTGAACACTGACTCGGTCATCAAGTAAAAATCATGGCCATGGGTCCACACTGCATTGCCATCTCCAGAACGTGAAGATCGACACTGAAAAAGCGAATTTTTATACATGTCGGGTGCTCAGAGTGGAACTTGCAAACTTCGGAAATCGGACTCGCCGTTTTAAATAACACAAGCTGTTCTGAGACCTCTCTGGTTATTGACACTGACACATGTGAAAGTACACACTGTACCACGACAAAAGAAAAAAAAAACGTGTGTGTGTGTGTACTTTCCGTCAGTATGCAGGTAACTGTCTGAAGAAACGAATTAAAATATTCTCGTCACTTACAAAATGACAAAGCGGGTGAACAAAAATGGCCTCGTCCATGAGAAAAGACAGACTTTTAAAACTTATTTTCATGTGTGTGTGTGTGTGTGTGTGTGTGAGAGAGAGAGAGAGAGAGAGAGAGAGAGAGAGAGAGAGAGAGAGAGAGAGAAATGGAGATGGCTGTAAAATACACGAAGTATACTTTGTGTTGAAAGCGGTAGGTCGAGATCTAAAATGATTTTGATTTTGGTATATATATATATTTATCTCTCTCTCTCTCTCTCTCTCTCTCTCTCTCTCTCTCTCTCCTCTCCTACACACACACACAACACACACACACACACACACACACCACACACACACACACACACACACACACAACACCACACACACACACACACACACAAGCGAAGCGAAACACGGGCAGACAATTACACCATAACATCAGTTACATGACACAATCTATCCACTGACAAAACACTATTGTCGTGTCCACCATTCCCCTTACTATCTTACTCCCCCCCCTCCACTGCACGCCTTTCGTGTCCCCCTCCCCTTCACCCCCCCCCCCCCCTCCCGCCTTCCTTCACCCCCCCCCCCCCCTCCCAACTCCGCATCATGTAACACGAGTTGACTGCAGTGAGAAGCTTCCTATGAAGTAGTCTGATCCGTGGGGTCTTGCTTTTGGATCAAGTGTACCGAGATCAGTACACAGGAATTTCAGTGACGGCCTTCGGTTTTCAGTAACCCCTACTAAAAACAAATCGCAGAAATAAATAGATAGATTAATAAATAAATGACTCCAGTACGGAACTAACTGACGGTAGGATTCCCGAGGCTTTATGCGCTGCACGTGCATTGAAGTTTATCAGATCTGAGGCAAAGTCCAAGAAGTTGTCGGGTACACCCAGCTCCACACCAGTGTAGCTAGGAAAGTATAAACGCGGCCACGTCAGCACGTGATGCACGTGCAAGGGGTGTCCAGTGTTAAAACTGTTCACCCGCTGTTCAGTATGATGCTGAACGAAAGAGAATGCGCTTCAGGCTGAAACGGAGTGCCTCCAATGTAACACTCTGCGGTCCTTTCGTCTTTAATAGTAGTATAGTTGTTTTATGACCGGAGAGCAAATTGGGGCGTGACAGAAGTGAGCAGGAAAAAAAACCCATGGTAGACTGGTATGGCTTGTCGTCTGTGAAGGTGAGGGACGATGGGTGGAAGGAGGAGGAGGAGGGGGGGGGGGGAGACAAAGCACAAGTGGGCCGTTGTCGTAGCTTGTCGTCACGCCTGACTAAACGCCAGGCATGTGGAACTGCTTCACCTGCGTCACAACACACAAAAAGAGGACTGCCGTTCACTGACCGACGTCACTCATGCCGCCACCCCCCCCACCCCCCCACTCCCCCTCCCTCCCCCCCCCCCCCACCCCCTCCCCCCCCCTTCTCGCAGTCCTTGCCCTTCACTCACATACACACACATACACACGCGCGCGTGCGCATACACACACACACACACACACACACACACACACACACACACACACACCACCCACACATCGGAGAGAGAGAGGAGTGCGTGAAGAGGGGGGGAGGCGGAGGAGGTTAAGGTTAACTGTGTCAATTCTATGAATTTTAAATCGGATGTCAAGGTCTGTGACGGTGAGTTGGCATTCAGAGTCGTAATTTAGCCATCAGCGACCACTGTCGACGTCTAGATTATATGGAGTTCGTTTCGCATGGCGCTTCCCCCCACTCTTCCCCACCCCGCACCCCTCCCGACCCCCTTCTCCTGTACATACTTGGGGAGACAGTAGATACTGGCCAGAACACCTGTTAAAAGCTCCTTTCTTTCTGTTTATTATCAAATCAACAAACGGTCCTTCACTAGGAGCCGCAATAAACTTTAACGTGAAGAGGACAAGAGAGTTAATAAGGAAAGGAATGGGAATATGGGGAGAGGGGGGAAGGGGGGAACACGTGCACAAAGCTACCACCAAACCAGTGCTCTCCCAAGACATTCCTAGACAGACACAGTGAATCACCCTCAACATTAAAACTGATGAACACCCAACAAATTAAACTACTATTAAACTACATACCTTACAAAACTGGTAAACTAATATACTAACCACTTCCTCACAGCGTAGACAACGAACGGATAGGGATGAATCAGCAGCCATGCTTCAAAAAGAAAGGTATTTGTCAATCCTTCCTTGTGACTCCCTTCGGGATCTGTGCTGCCGCCAGTGACGTACTTGTGGAAGTTTAAAGAGTACACAGCCCACGGTTGTGGGTGAAAATAGTTTGCTGGTGTGCCATGAGGCGTATTGTTGTGTGGGTTGTGGCAACGAGTCAGAGCAGCTTTTAAAACTAAAAACCACTTCCGCCTTCCACCGATACAGGCTCTGAAAACGTTTCAGTCTGGCGAAGAAGTACGGATAGATTGGGAATGTTTGAAGCTCTGAGGTAAGCAGAGTTTGTTCGAACTTTTAAATGATTTTCAGTAGTTTTCTGTACATAAACTGAGGCTTGCTTTACTTGATCAGCTCTTGGCTACCGAGTTTGGAATGCGATTATTGAACGTAATTTTGTTTTAAATGGATAAATAAACAAATAAAGTTAACAAACAAACAAAATCTTAGGATGTGGACAGATGATTACGTGCCTTCCAAATCGGAGAAAACAAAACGGATGCTGACGCTTGGTTGGTTGGGTATCGTCCAGATTAATAAAAACTGAACATATGTAATACTTAGTTGATTAGGAGTCTCACGATCAGTGAAGGCAAAAACGGATGTTAATACTTGGTTGATTTCGTGTCTTCCAAATCAGTGAAAACAAAATTGGATATTGATACTTTTTTGATTATGTGTCTTCCAAACCATCGAGATACAAAACGGATGCTGATATTTTGTTGATTTCATCATCATTGGAGAAAGTAAGCGGATGTTGACAGTTGTTTGTGGACATGTATGTCTTCAGTTGTGTGTGTGTGTGTGTGTGTGTGTGTGTGTGTGTGTGTGTGTGTGTGACACTAAACAATGAGCTGTTCAGAGATAGACTGCTTATTGACAAACTCTAGATGTTTTGTGTGGCTTATTCGATCTGGGAATTGAGACAAGAACTCAAAACCAGCTGAGGCACGAGGACTGATACCATTTTTACTTTTCAGTTTTCAGTGACTCTCTGTCCACAGTCTGTACATTTGAATTTCCACGTTAGTAGGATAGACCGCAGTATGTGACATTGCAGCCAATCTGTGCATCTACGGACCCTAAAGAGTATGAATCTATCATTACAGTTAACTGTTTAAAGTCTTTGACACCGTTTCAGAATACAGCACAATTGCGTTGGTCGAAGTGTTTGAGGAAGTTCCCGGGCATGCTGTTTTGGAAAAGAAAGAAAGCAACGAGGTTTTCTTTTCGAGAGAGAGAGAGAGAGAGAGAGTGTGTGTGTGTGTGTGTGTGTGTGTGTGTGTGTGTGGTGTGTGTCCATGGCGCTAAGCGACATCTGTAAGCTCTATTTCAAAAGCTGCTATAAGAAACTGCAGCCGTTTCCACCTTAACCGTGATCACGGAATACAGGCCGAGCGGCCTCGTGCGAACACAAGTACTGTGCGGAATTCTTCCCAGGGGCAGTGTACATTCCACTTCAGGTGGGTCCACTTCACCGCTACCATACCTGCCTTGTCTGCCAGTCGTGTGTCCGTGGCCGTGTACACCGTAAGACAAATATTGATGTATCCCACCTACCTCCTGACAGACCCGTGTACTAGGACTAATGGAAAACCCATTTACAAAGGAGTCTTGGGTGACCACGATACTTGGGGAGAAGCTCTGTGTATGTGTCTGTGTTGTGTGTGTCTGTGTGCGCGCGCTGTTGAATTTGGTGTGTCGGCAAGGGTCTCTCTCTCTCCCTCTCTCTCTCCCATTTTACTTTTTTTCCGTATCGTAACGTAGTTCTAGTCGCTTTTTGCATGCTTCTTTTTGTTGCCTTATCTTATTTTGCATTGTTGACCCTACTCAGGGCGAGGACTGGATGTGAAAAAGCACATCAGTGGTTATCTATCATCCTCGTAAATAAAGAATTTTGTCTTGTCTTCTCTCTCTCTCTCTCTCTCTCTCTCCTCTCTCTCTCTCTCCTCTCTCTCTCTCTCTCTCTTTCCTGTAAAATTCAACAGACATCTCTGTCGTCACGACCCATGTGAAGCCAGCCTGGAAATTAATTTAGCAAACGAAATTCAGCGATTAAACAAATCAGTTCAGTAAGATATTACTCGCAGTGCGGTCTGCTGATCAGTACACGACGACAGTAGTTTTGGCCAAGAAGGGAAACAACTCTTCATGCTCAAAAAAGGATGTCAGAACACTGTCGTGATTCATGTGACGGTCGACATACGCACGTTTGCCTGCAGTCTAAAAAGAAAAAAAAAATCAAGTCGTGGTGCATCGAGGATGGGCTTGAAATGAACCTGAATGCCACCAGTAGAAAATAATCGTACATCACATGGATCGTGACTTGAGAGTTGGTCACTAAATCTCCCCCCCCCCTTCTCTCTCTCTCTCTCTCTCTCTCTCTCTCTCTCTCTCTCTCTCTCTCTCTCTCTGATTAAATTTGATGTGAAAAAATATTCTGAATACTGGAAACAAAATTCAGTTCGTTTGAATCTTGTTCTGACTGTTTTCATACACAGTAAAACAGATTAACATTGACCTAATACAAGGCCAACTTAGTGCTCGTGTAACGGGGACAAAGAAGGAAAGAAAAACAACTGACGAGAGACAGAGGAGAGAAAGAGAGAGTGAGAGGAGGAGGCATTTGATTTTTGGTTGAATTGGATTTTTTTTCGATTAACGGTTCTGTTTATTTATGGATTGAATCATCCTGTTCTGTCTCTGTTTGGAAAGATAGAAGCATACCAACCAACCAGCAGGCTTACAGTGTACATGGGCTGTGTGCAGAAGTAACACGGACTCCGGAGTGATGGCCTCCACCACAGCCTACCAGAACATCCCGGGGCCTCCTCCACGACGCCGACCACCTCCTCCCCCTCCCCGCTCTCCCAGCCCCGAACCCGGCCCTCCCCCGGCCCTCCCTCCACGGAGCTATGGCCCGCGCAAAGAGGAGGGCGGCGGCGCCCCGAAACCGTCGGACCCTGGGGAGGGGGAGGTGAAGGTGGACGAGAGCAAGGTGGACTTCAAGAGCGTGCTGCAGCAGTGCCGGGACCAGCTGAACCCCCGGGATGACGCCTACACTGCGCAGCTGCGGAAGCTGGACGTGAAGTTTTCGGGACTGAGGGGGAGTAGCACTACCTCCACCACTCCCCCGACCAGCATGAGCGTCCTGCACTCCCGCACGCCCATGGGCATCTCAACGTCCTACAAGCGGCAGCCTACGGTGGCCCAGGAGGCGACGCCACCGGTGACTTCCGCCACCAGCTCCATCTCCTTCACGCCTTCCGTCTCTTCCACATCCAGTCTGGGAGCGCGGGCGTCCTCCCCTCACAACTTCCTGGAATCGTCGTCGTCGGTGGAGAGCCACGTCTCCATATTCCTGCTCTCCACTTCTCAGACCAAAGAGTCGAGTGGCGAGCCGTCCATGAAGGGCGTGGTGGACAGAGACACCAAGCCCGTCCCGGCTAGCTCGGCCAAGCCTCCACAGTTGCCCGAGAGGGCTGTTCTACCGCCCCGGGAACACAAACCGTCCCCCGGCGGTCTTCCTCCAAGGAGTGAGGGACCTTTTCCCAAAGACACGGGCGTGTCTGATTTCCACACCAAAGTTTCGGAGTGGCAGTTCATGCCGCCACCGGAAGTGTCGCGAGACAGGAAGTTAATCGACAGTCACGCGCACCAAGGCAAGACAGACAGTGGGAGTGCTTCCCCTTTGAAGGACAGTTCTCGAAGTCCTGCCGGGAAGAGGCGAGAAGTGCCCCCACCCCCACTCCCCAGCAAAGACGAGTATGACGGGGTGGGGCGGGGGATTCGTCACATTTACCTCTCCCTCCCCCAGAGCTGTTGAGCGACGGTGGAGGGCATCCGGCGATGCAGGAGAAACCGGATTCGTGAGTTCCGTTCTGTCGTCAGCACCTGTCTGTCTGTGGTACAAGTTATCTTAACGTCTGATGTATACAATCGTGCACTGTCCTTTCTCGTGCCTGTTTGGTTGTGGTGTTATTTCCCTTTACGTCTGATGTTTGTTACCATGCACCGTCCTCCTTTTGCATGCTTGGCTGTGGTATTATTCCCCTTGACATCTGATGTTTACAATCATACACTGTCCTTTTTGCCAGTATGTGATATTTTCTGTTTAGCTCTAATATTTACATTGCGACATTATCCCCCTTACTTTTTTTTTTTTTTTTTTTAATACTTTTTTCCCCTTTCAGCACAAGCATCATCATCAGCATCAGCATCATCATGTTCTTTCTTTCTTTCTTTCTTTCTTTTTGTCCCTCTCTTTCTTTCTTCCTTTCTTTCTTTCTTCGTATACCACTGCTCTAGCAGTGCAGGCTTGATGTTTCCATGATTAACTCAGGTTCTAAACAGTATGACTGCTGCTGCCACTTCTTTAAGATGCTGACTCACCTACTTATTGTTAATGTCAGTTCATTTTAACATGATATTTTAACAAATGACCGCATAAATCCCAACAATGCCCGACTAGACAAAAATGTGTAAAGTGGAAATATGGCAGCCTTGTTAAGAATTGGGTAACGTTGGTTGTCCGTCTTCAGTGCTTTTTTTTTTTTTTGGGGGGGGGGGGGGGGGGGGGGAGATCAGATACAACTTCAGTTGGAACTGAAACACGCTGTGTCGTCGTCACATCTGTAAACCGAAAGAATCAGTTAGTCATTAGAACCCAGCAGAACCCAGAATTGCAAATTTTGAACATGCGTGGTACCAACTTGTGATTCGACCACAAAAAAAAAAAAAATCAAAGCAAGCTTGTAGTCCCGTTGGAAACACAAAAGTGATATTTTTTAATCTGAATTTTGGTTGCAAACATTGTTGTAAAAATATTTTGTTCGAGGAAGTTTTGTTTGGCTGTTGTTGTTCTTCAACCAAGTGTTAAAAGACATTCAAGGACATTTTTGTCATACCTAGTGATTTCTTCATTCATTGAATTCAAGCATTAATTGACAAGCAACCGATAACGATCAGGCGCAGTTAGGTTGCCGTGTTGTCTTTGTTTGTTTGTTTGTTTTTTGTTTTTTAATTTCTTTTTGCAATGAATATAGCGAACGGAGTGAAGGTAGAGAAGTGTGTCAGAACAAAAAGATTGCTGTGAAAACTTTCCTTGTTTTGGTGACGTGGAGTAAAATTGGTCACAAAAATTTTCTTCGGAAAACAGGACCTGGTCGTGTTCCCATAGTGCGGAATGTTAAAGGTGCCCGTGTGTTCTGACAGGAACATTTCCTCCTGTCATCTTTCGTTTTACAAGCTGAACACATCTTGAAAACCGTGGAATAATAGGTACATGAATTGTGTACGGTCCACTTTCTTTACCGTTTACTTTCTGCGATTATACTCGCCCCGTTCCCCCCCCCCCCCCCCCTCGACAGGTCGCAGAACAAGGGGAGTAACTGACGCATGCAATGCGGGAATGCCTAGAGAAGAGTTATCTGCATTGAATCGGCGACTCTCTCTCACTCTCTGTCTCTGTCTCTCTCTCTCTCTCTCTCTCTCTCTCTCTCTTATATATATATATATATGTGTGTGTGTGTGTGTGAGTGAAACACACAAATACGCATACACGCGCGCGTACACACACATGGACATGCCCGCGCTCACACACACACACGCGCACACAAACACACACACACACACGCACACACACACACACACGCACACACTGTCTCTCTCTCTCTCCTCCCCCCCCCCCCCCCCCTTTCATAACGCACAGCCCAATTAATTGTCGACCCATGATGTGTGTGTGTGTGTATACATGCATGTGTGTGTGTGTGTGTGTACGCGCGCGGGCGCGTGCTTCGGTTTGCATTTGTATTCTGATATGATCTTTAGATAATACAACACCGGTTAGAAACAGTTTTAGTATGAAACTTGATCGTTGTGGCTCCTCTCTCTCTCTCTCCCTCCCTCTCTCCCTCCCTCTCTCTCTCCCCTCACTCTCTCACTCTCTCTCTCTCTCTCTCTCTCTCTCTCTCCTCTCTCTCTCTCTCTCTCTCTCTCTTTCAACCAGTCTCTCCATACAGCATGACGCCCGGAAACCACAGAACGTGGAGCAGACCAGTGCTGGACAGAAGCCAGGGTAGAGGTATACTTACTGGCCAGGGTTATTTAACGTGAGCAATTTCCTGTTGCTCATTGTACAGACTGTCACCAGCATTTTGTGTATTCAGCGTCCCCGTGACAGTCCGACTGAGGCTTCGTCAAACCTACTGTGTATACTGACATCACTTATTATGAACGATTTCTGTGTTTGTGTCTGTCTGTCTGTCTCTCTCTCTCTCTCTCTCTCTCTCTCTCTCCTCTCTCTCTCTCTCTCTCTCTCCACACACACACACACACACACACACACAGAGAAAGCACGAGTGTCTCACTGTGTCTATGTCACGAGAGTGTCGATGGATAAGTATGGGGTTCAGCATTTATGTCGTAGAGTTGAGCAGGTAACTCCTGCATTCGTACATCTGTGTTGCCGTGCGTTTCGCTTGGGGCAGGCGAGGCCGATTGAAGCCAATAGCCATGTGGCCATCACACAGACAGCCAACATTAATGGATGATGAATCGCCAGCATGAAGAGGATGGTAATCATACGAAGGTCCGGACCTAGAGGGTGCGGCGCATTAAAATATAGATAAACGAATGTTCAGCGTAAGGTGTTCAAAGCATGATAAAGTTTCTTCTTTAAAATCCTCTCCCAACACCCTTACCCCACCCGTCGCTCTCTCTCTCTCTCTCTCTCTCTCTCTCTCTCTCTCTCTCTCTCTCTCTCTGTCTCTGACTCTCTGTCTCTGCCTCTGTGTGTGTGTGTGCGCGCGCGCGCCTGTGTGCGTGTGTGTGTTGCATCCAAGCGCGCGTGTGTGGTGTTGCATCCAAGCGTGTGTGTGTGTTGCATCCAAGCGCGCGCACGCGCGTGTGTGTGTGTGTGTGTGTGTGGACAACTCTGTTCCTCGCGGCCACTGAAATTCCTTCCTTCTTCACCTACCCATCTATCTTTCTCTGACATGGGAACTTGCCACCACTCCCACTCGTCTCTCTCTCCTCTCTCTCCTCTCTCTCTCTCTCTCTCTCTCTCTCTCTCTCTCCCTCCCTCCCTCCCTCTTTCCATCCCTTTTAAACACACACACACACACACACACACACACGTGTGTGTGTGTACACACACGCGCGCGCACGCGGTCTGAACAATTTAGTAAGGGGGGGGGGGGGGGGGGAAACAAGTGCAGGCCAACAATTCATATGCAGTGGATGTGATATATACGGCGCTCACACACACACACACACACACTCACACTCACACACACACACACACACACACACAGGCAATGGGTGTATATACACGATATACACACAGGCGCGCGCCACACGTGCGGCATGTGCATGTTTATTGACTCCATTTCACCTGAACACCAACAGTTCGAAAAATGTCACCAGTGTTTCTCTTTTCCTTTCCGTCTGTGCATTTCTGCGCGCCGCGCCACCCCCCTACTCCCCCCCTCCTCCCCCCCCCCCCCCCCCCCCCCCCCCCCCCCCTTTCTGATTCAAACCGAATTACCTGTAACAGTCGCAGCAGCACGGATCGGAATTCAAAGCGACATCACACGACTGCCTAGTGGCGTCCCCTTTGGCCGGAGACGGTAGCGAGGCAAGCTCCGCCCAGGCTCTCTGCTCGAGGCCAACACTATACCGTGCGTCTTGTAGCCCTGTGCGTGTCTCTGTCTGCTCCCCGTGGTTTGCTGGGGGTGCGCGGAACGTACCAATGGCCTGGCGTCCCTGGCCGTTCAAATGGAAGCTGGCAGTGAACGTGATAAATAGGTTAGGGAGGGGGGAGGTAACGTGATATACCGCTGTGGAGTGCTCGGCCTCTTTCAAGTGACTGGACCCGACAGACGCTAGTTTGAAACGTGTTCAACGGTGTGCTGCAGTGTCTTTGCCCAGTGAGTGTTGTGCAGGTTCTTTCTTCCAGCACCGACTCGGTGGAGGAATTCTTGCGATGTATGATTTCAAAGTGTGCATTGTGTGTGCAGCAGAATTGAAGTTCACCCTCCGCTGTGTGCCGTGTGTTGTGAGTGTTGTGTTCGCAGCTCGAAAAATCTTCGAGAGGGGCCTGCGCAGTGAAAATTAACATTAGGAATAAACCGGTTTCGTAGTTGTAACGAACGTGTTTGCTGTTAGTGTTGACAACTCGTGGAGGGCGGAGGGCGGGGATGGGGTTAGGAAAGGTTTAGATAAACGCATGGCTGTTCACGGTCGGGTCTGTCGGTTAGGTTTGAATGGCGGTACACAAACTGCCAGCTGCTCTGTGTGTGTGTGTGTGCGTGCGTGTGTGTGTGTTTAGATCAGGTGTGACTGTGAGTCATATCGTTTCATCGCTCACCTGGCCTACCTGTCTTGTCATTTCACGTGGCAGGTAATGAACCGTGTCGTTCGAGCCTCACAACAACAGCCATGCAGCTGTCGGTGGTGAATTGAGTCGGGGTGTTTTATGGTCGGGGGAAGGAGGGGGGGGGGGGGGAGGGAGGCCTAGTCCCTACACAAGGGCTGTCCATACATTGCGCTTCTTTGCCGAATGCATGGGCACTTTAGGAATAATCTTGAGGATCCTTCAAAACTGTTGATGATAATTCAGTAATGCAGACTGTAAGGAGGGGGGGGGGGGGGGGGCTGGGTCGTGATAGCGAATGGTAGTTTCCCAAGATATTGTCATTTTCTGTTAATTAAGCTCATTCTCCCGGTTTGAATCAGTCATGATCTTTCCAACATGTTCTCTCATACCTTCCCAACCTTCCTCCCCGATCCCCACCACCGAATACAAAGCTGTTGATTGGGGTTTCACGAGACGTGAAAATCAGCTCAATATCATACATTTAGTATGCTGGTTCAAGACAGAGCGACCCAAAATGATGTCCTCCACGAATGCTTTAGTTCGCATGATGTCTTCTGGCAGTGACCTTATTGATGATTCAGCTTGTCTGAAAGATTCAATGTAAGAATCTTTTCGTAGCAATATGAACACCTACTTTTTCTTTGCTTTTCGAACATGTATTCACAATGTTATCTATACTGTCATTACATCATTATTCGGCGAACAGAAAGTACATCAGCATAGCCGAGCCAGACCTCCATTTGTCATGACTCATCTGTCCTCACGTCAATGATTACCCATTACAGTGCTCCGAGCTTACCCCCGCCCTCTCCCCCTGCACATTTTGGACATGGATAATGACATCCTTTTAGCTTGCCCCTAGCACGTAGAATTTGTTGACTGTTTGTAAATTACGGCCCATTGCTCTCTCTCACGAGTCTCTTTTTGTGGTGTTGGTGGTCGGTGGGTGGATAGGAGTGAGGGAGGAGGGGGAATGGCATGAGGATAGGGGAAGGGAGGAGAGGGGCTAAACGCACTCTACACTGTAACCAGCCAGGAGTCTTATCACACGGTCACACACACACACGCGCGCGCGCGCGCGCGCGCGCACACACACACACACACACACACACACACACACACACACACACACACACACACACCACACAACACCGCTTAAACACACGCATATCCACAGACGCGCGCGAGCGCCAGCTATCGTTATTCGTGTCTTTTTCCAAACAAATCGTGTCAAAGAAAAATAAAGTTGAGACCCCACTAGTTTTCGAGCAGGTTTGGACAGCAGCCAGGGTTTCTTTCTTCTCTCTTCCTCTTCTTTATGGCATGGAAATTTGCTCGAGCATTATGAATAACACAGAACTCCCGAATGTTTACCCAGGGACACGGTTTACCTAGCCGTCCCTCTCTGAGGCGGCACGTGTTTCCAGGTGTAGAGGAGGAGAAATCTTGTAAGACCAGACGCATCTCATCTCGCTAGTCGTGCCCTTGCTGTTCCACGCTCCCACAAGTAGCGAGAAGAGCAACGGTCTTGACAGATGATGACTCAGGAGTGAGAAGTATTTGAAAAAGAAAAAAAAAAAAAGAAGAAACAAATTAGGAGTCGGGGCTTTCTGAAGGAAAGCACAACGGCAGGTAAACCCAGTCCAGAACATGCAGCTGCCTGGTAGGAGGAAAAGAACTTGTCAAGACATACACGTAGGCTTTCTTTGCGGTCCGCCCCGGGATTGGGCATTTTTGAACTCCTTTGAGTTATCTTGTTATCCAGGGATTTTGCTGGTTCCGTTTTGTGAGTCGGTGTTTTGGCGGGTCATCCTCACAAACCACGTGACGTTATCTGCGGATCCTTCCGTTCCTGTCTTGAAACTCAAGTGATTTGTCCTGTAATCTGTTTGTATCGTCTGGCGGAACTAACACCCTCTTTTTTTTTTCTTTTTTTTTAATTTGAAACTCGGCGGTTAATCCATTTCGCTTCGTCGTTTGTTGTTGTTTTTAATCTGCCCTGATTGCGTTTTCAACTATAGCTCATTGACGATCATGTCTCTCCCCCGTCTGTCCATAGTGTACAGCATCTGTGTTAAAATCATCACTAATTCAAAGCTGCCGCCCTGCACCCCCACCTTATCCACCTTTCCACTCCGAAAATGGTTATTCTTCATCCAGATGCAACAGTCGTGCAGCAATCGGCCTTTGCAACAATTTTTATCAGTTTTATCCATGTTAAAGGTAGATCTATATACTTGTGCGTTTGTATGCACGAGCGCTCGCACGTGCGGACATGCACACGTACGCTCTCTCTCTCTCTCTCTCTCTCTCTCTCTCTCTCTCTCTCTCTCTCTCTCTCTCTCTCTCTCTGTCTGTCTGTCTGGCATGCACTCACGTACACAGAAAATACATGTTTTTGCAAATCATTCTTTGAAGAAAGATAGTACTTTGGAGGGAAGGGAAAGTATGAGAGTTAGAGGAACAGAAAGCAAGAGGGGGGAGAGGGGGGGGATTCATAGAAAAAAGTCATGACAGGTTGAAGTGGTTTGTTGTTGTCCCGGGAATAGGTTGGTGGATGATGGGGGGCGGGGGCAAGTGGGAGGGAATCGGTCTGTGAACGACGCGAATGCGCACGTGGAGGATGTCAGGGGAGTGGAGGAGGGAGGGGGGGGGGTGAAGGGGGATGTTTCTCAAGGGGTTGCATTGCTGCATCACGAACAGTCTGCGCCATGATTCACAAATATGTTGTCTATTCGCCGTGCAATTAGGGGAGGATTTGAGGCGGGCGTTTTTGTTTGTTTTTGTCAAAGGATAGGCAAAATTGGTCCGAGTCTGTCATAGTTTGAGAGACTAGCCAGTGACACGTGTAGGACCGTGGCCTCCGCGGGGGAAGGGCCACGGTAGGACCGACGGTAAAGAACGTTCTTCTTGATGGGTTATACGCGGCCGAGAAAGTTACACCTTCACCCGAGCTAGAGCGATGGTTCGCCATCGGCAGCGAAATGCGGACAATGGTGTTCCCTCACCTCTTCCTTTGCACACCCGCTCCAATTCCGTGTGTGAGTGAAGGGACGTGTGGCGATAGGTTATTGCCGTCTTTTGTAACACGTTTTTCCGCGGCTGTTGTGCGGGGTTCCACCGGGGCTCCACCCCCTCCCTCCCCCGCCAACTGACTGCTTCATTACCTGTTGTGCTGACCGTGACTGTGTAGGTACAGTGGTCAGTTGCCACCTGTGTTCAGTCACCGTGGTGGTGGCTGTTTGATATGCAGCAGGTAAACATGTACTGCAGGTGTACATGGTTCTGTGTTACCTGGTCTGCAGGAACACACGGTTGTTGTGTGTCACATGGGCTGCAGGTATACACGATTGTGCATTACTTTGATTGCAGGTGTACATGGTTGGGTATTACCTAGTCTGCATTTATGCATGGTTGTGTGCTACCTAAGCTGCAGGTGTGCATAGCTGTGCGTTGCTGATATTGCAGAAATACATGGTAGTGTAGCCTTTAGGTCACGCAGCTATACAGTCACATAGTTACACAGTCACGCGGTTATAGCTGCGTAAACATTGTGGCAACTTCTAACCTGTGTTTTACGGTACGTTCTGAGTGTAAAGAACAGTCACCAAAGCCTGAATAGAACGCTGGTTTAATACAGTGGGCCTCCGTGTTGTTTTTGCGTCTGTTGACTTAATAGTTGAGGACACAGATTGTGGTGAGCGGTCGGTGTTTTGAAAAGTTCAGTTGCTTTCTCCTGATTACAATCAGTACATAGGAGTTACTTCGTCAGAGCAGTCTCAAAGGTAACTTGAAACGGAATAGCGAACGTCGATCTTTTACACAGACACTGATCATATTACGGAGTTGAATTGTGGCCAAGGCCTTGAATCATTATAGCGTCCTAGTTTTTATTCGAACTATAAGGTCAAGGTTAGAGCGCTGTGCAGTGTTTCTGAAGGTCTGTATAATTTCGTCCCCGTTTCTAAAGGTTTGCATGGGGGCATCGTGACGCAGGCTTGAGCGAAACTTGGCTTTTGCGTCCGTCTCCGATGTGCTGTTAGGTCGACAATGATGATACGGCCTCAGTCAGAGCAGATGGCGGGAAACTCGCTCATTACCTCCCCTCTCAGCGAGTAATTGTTGACGTGGAGGAATTCCTTACGTCATCGTCTCTATATTTTTTGCCCCCCCCCCCCACTCTCGAGCTCCCATGTCAACCTCTTAAGTGTTTTGTAAATCGTGAATGCAGACCCCACCCTGTTTTCTTTTTGTTTGTTTTGTTTTCAGACTGCTGGAGTTCTTTTGGTCTTCTTTTTGTTTTTCTTTTTTAAGAGTCTCCATGTTGTTCTATTCTGCAGGCCGCCTGTCGCGTTTGTGTGTGTTTTTTTTTAAGAAACTGCGAACAAGTGTAGTCCTTAGAACTCCTTTGCAAGACGCGTGCACACAGCTCGAGCCAGCGTTTCTCAGACATCACAGGTGAAAGTGCATGAAGGAATGAATATTCATGAGAAGAAAGAAGTGACGTTCTGACCGAGAGGAAACAAAACACAAAAACTGTCAGATGTTGCGAGTGCGGGACAGACGCTTGAATAAACTGAGGAAAGTAAACAAAATGCCTGCAGATAAGATCGGATCTGACAGTACAGTTGCCAGCTGAGGGAAGGAAAGGCAAACTAAACGAGACTCAAGTCGGTGAGTGATTACCGTTACACACTGAGACCGGAGGGACAGTGACGGTTGTAACGGTTTCGAACTCTGACGGTTGTTGCCTCGTGGAGACAGTTCTTCATGGGAAAGCAACGGGACGTGGACAGAACTGACGTCACGTCTTCTCTGCCGAGTGCGCCGCCGCCCTCGTCGTCGTTGTCGTCGAGCAGTGTGTTGGGCAGTAGCTACGTGGCCGTGACCAACCCTATGGTGATGTATGCATGTCAGCGCTGGGGTCTCAAGTGAGTAGGCATGGCATGCCACATGCGTGATTGCTGTCAGTTTTTAATCAACCTTCTGTCTTGCCTCTCTTTTCTCTCTCTCTCTCTCTCTCTCTCTCTCTCTCTCTCTCTCTCTCTCTCTCTCTCTCTCAGTGTGTGTGTGTGTATATATAATATATATATATATATATATATATATATATATGTTTGTGTGATGTGGTTTTATTGACCCCCGACCTTTTTTAATGTTTAGGTGTGTTCTCAGCATACTCATTTTACCATCTTGAAGTGATCCGCAGCAAGGGACATGTGGTTCTGTGATTGGAACATGTTCATGTGCGTTTGCCAGTGTGATTAATGAAGAGTTTGAAAAAATACAAGTAGCTGACAGCAAGCTATTTTGTGATGCACGTTCAAATCAAGTGTTGCCCTTGGTGCTGTAGACCTAGGGCATCCTCATAGTCAGAACGGTTTCATTGCGGTCACTTTGTTCTCCTCACAGGAAAGTCACACCACCTCATCTAGTGAAATCATTAGCCACTCCAGCACTGTTCTGCCTGAAATTCTGCGTATTCTGCTCCTCTTCTTCGCCCTCTGCCGTGTTCACCTCCTACTTCACCTCCCAATGCCCCATCCGTCTCCTTTTTAACTTTCTTAAACCTACTTTTCTTTTCGCCGTAAATTGAGAGCAGTTGGTTGAAAATTCGGACATGGGAGATGAAAGATGCAGAAAGTCATTTCATTTGCATAGTTCGGAACTTCCATGAATCAACTGCAACTCTTTCCACGTGATGGAACACTGGGTGTTGTCATCCGATTCTTTTCTGTCAGATTTATACTGACTTCCGTCAAAAGAGAATGTGTTATGGCAATGGCACCGAGTTTAGTACTGTTAATTGTTCGTGTGTGCTTTCCACAACGATTTCGTTGTTCTCAAGATTTACAGCTTTGGTCAGTTTTCATTACTGTTTGAATGCCTAATCAAAATGCTTTAAGAACTTCATCTTCTTCTTCTTCATCTTGTTTTTTTCTTCTTCTTCTTCTACTTCTTCTTCTTCTTCTTCATCATCATCATCTTGTTTTTCTTCTTCTTCTTCTTCTTCTTCTTCTTCTGCTCCTCCTCCTTAACCTCCCCCTCCTCCTCTTTCTCCTCTTCCTCCTCCTTCATCTCCTCCTCTTATTCTTCCTTATCTTCCTCCTTCCTTCGCCTTCTCTGCCACCTCTTCCTCCTCATCCTCTTCTTCATCTTATACTTTAGTTTGAAGAAAATCCTTCCAAGACCTGAGTCGTTCTTAGGGAACAACAGTGAAACTGTCCATTGGAATCGGTGCCGGTGGTGACCAACTGCTCGGATCTTTGCTTCTGGGGAGGTTGGCTGACGGGCTGCACCGTGAGTGGACGGGTCTGGAGAGACGCATGGCAGTTGTTCGCTCATACACAACAAATGAATAATGATCCAGTCTCTGTCAGAGTCACCAGCTGTTCTTTGTAAGTTACTGCGTCGATAACAAATTCCATAGAAGTATCCGATTTCTAAGGATTTTTTTTTTTTACTGTACGCTATCCATACCAGAAACTCTCTCTCTCTGTCTCTCTGTCTCTCTGTCTCTCTGTCTCTCTCTCTCTCTCTCTCTCTCTCTCTCTCTCTCTCTCCTCTCTCTCTCTCTCTCTTGTCATTATATATTTATATGTATATATGTATAGGGTGTGTGTGTGTGTGTAATTAAGTAAGTAACTTACTTTTCCCTTTCCTTAACTTCTTCTCACGACCGAAGGATTGATTGTGCGTACACTTGTTCCCCTCGACTATTTTAATTGATCAAATTACAAATGCGAGACATCGAAAACCATCTTCAAATACTTCTTGACCGAATTTTCAGTGGACCCTTTTTTTTTTCAGAAAATGATTTCAATGTATGTAATGATTCTCGAGGGAAAGGGAAATGCTCCCCTTGTCCATGCTGCGGATTCCAATCGATGTTTTCCATTCCCTCAACCGACAAGGATCACCAGAATTCGACGCCCAGACCAGAAAACCGACCTGCGCCTAACACGGCCCAAGCCGACCTTATCCAAACACACCACGCGCTATTTCTGTAATTGTTTCTTTCCGTCGGCAGCCGGTTCAACGTCTGCTGCTGTAAAGCCAGGCGCCACCACTAGCTTTGGTGACTGCCAGTTTCCACAATCCTTTAATTAGCGTCCATTGACGTTGTTTTTGGCTTCGCGGGTACTGTTGGGGGTGAAATTTGAGAGAGAAACACAGACATGGTGTGGAAGCGCCGGTTGAGGAAGTTGCAGGCATGTGTGGTGGCGCTGTTCATGGTGGTGGTGGTGTTGTTGGCGTTGTCAGTGAGCGGTGGTCGGCTGTTCTGTCGTTTCTTGTTTGTTCAGGAGTGCATGCTGTTTTTTTTTGTTTTGAACATTGCCTCTCTCTCTCCCCTCCCCCACCCCACCCCCCCCCTCTCTTCTCTCTCTCTCTCTCTCTCTCTCTCTCTCTCTCTCTCTCTCTCTCGCTATGTTCAGACATGCCCCTTGTCTGAAGGGCTTAATTGCTGAACAGACAATAAAATGTCATTGTCGCTCTCTCTCTCCTCCCCCCCCCCTCTCTCTCTCTCTCTCTCCCTCTCTCTCTCCCTCTCTCTCTCTCTCTCTCTGTCTGTCTGTCTGTCTCTCTTGTTGTTTGTATTTATGTCTATTCACGTCTGCATGTGTTACGCTGAGGATCGCATTTACGGGTTTGCAATCTTTCGAATCTACGTTTTACTTCAGCATTGATAATATTTGGCCTTCGTCATCGACACAGCTATGTACAGCATGGGTTGACTTTTCTTCCGTTTGTACCCCCTCGTCTTCACCCACGCACATCTCTCTCTACCTCGTACCTGCCCTTGACCGATCCCCAACGCAGAGTACTACCCACCACACAATCATACCTACACTACGCACACAGTATTCACCCCCTACCCCTTTCCCCACACACGCACACACTAACTGGCATGATCTGTAAGCTAATTGATGTAAACCATAATCCAAGCATAAGCATGACCTGCCTTGAATGCAATGCTTTTACCATGTTGTGTCTGTACACCGTTTAGGGTTCCCGTCTGAGTCTGAGTCACATACTGTCCCTCTCTCTCTCTCTCTCTCTCTCTCTCTCTCTCTCTCTCTCTCTCTCTCTCTCTCTCCCACCCAGCGACTCCCATAATTCCGCTATCCTTCCGCCCCTCCCCCGAAAAACAAACAAAAAACAAAAACAAAAAACGAAAAAAAAAAAATCACCATGTTCCACACCCATTTATATTTTGATTACTCTCACCGCCCTCATTGAGCTGGATGAGTTGATTCGCCTCCAAACCCACCGCCCATGCATGCCCCCATGGCGAGACGAAGATGAGTCTGGCCTGCCGCTGACGACACAGGGAAATGGCCTGATTGGATTGGAGGGAGGGGGCTTCCCTTCGCCACTCGGCGTGGTCCGCCAGAGCATCCAGACAGGGCAGCAGGAGAGGAAGAGTCTGGAAATTTCCGTAGACGTGACATTCATTTTGTATGTCATGTGTTCTGGGCTTCAAGTATTATACTAGGAAGGACGTGGGCTTAAGGTTCTCGCACAACAAGACTCGTGAAGAAACTTATCAGTTAAGCGGCTGACACACGAGCCTCCCCGCCCGTACGCTTCGTAAGTACCGGTCGAACCCGACCCCAAACGTAGCGTCTGTCATAGTAAACGTACATCTCAAACGGACTTCGGAATCCAGTTAAACCCGACCGTTCGAGATATACCGTGATCTATTCGAAACGGACAGTTAGTATCCTCCAACCAATCAACGCTCAGCATTGAGCCAACACCCATGACACAAGGAAAAATGGCGTCGTCCAGCAAGGCGGTCAGACTGTCCGATTCGGAGACCAAACATTTGATTGAATCGTACCAAGGCCATGATGTGCTTTGGAATGTCAGCTAAAAATGGCGTCGTCCAGCAAGGCGGTCAGACTGTCCGATTCGGAGACCAAACATTTGATTGAATCGTACCAAGGCCATATGTGCTTTGCAATGTCAGCTCAAAAAATTATAAGAATCTAAATATTCGAGAAAAAGCTTCGTATTCAATTGTACAGTCCTTTGAAGCGGCATGTGGGATCAAACTCGAAGGTTTTAAAACTATCGTGAAGCACTCCGTCCGTTCGACACTGACTGGTCGGACCGCACAGGTTCAAACGTTTCGTCTCAACTGTACGGACGAAAAGGCTCGTGTGTCAGCAGCTTTAGATAGTGTTGAGATGAGACGTCAAAATATGGTGTGTGTGTGTGGGGGGGGGGGGGGGGGGGTGGAGGGAGGGGGGGAGAAGAAGTTTAGTGAGTGGGATATTGACGAAGACAAGCGAAGAGATTCCTCCTCCCCCGATCCACCTCTCTCTCTCTCTCTCTCTCTCTCTCTCTCTCTCTCTCTCCACACACACACACACACACACACACACCACACACACACACACACAAACACGCACTGGCGCCGCGCCACACACACACACACACACACACACACACACACAATGTGCACGCGCAGAAAGAGTGAGTGAGAGAGACAGACAGACACAGATAGAAAGAGAGGGATAGGTAGAGAGAGAATAGAGAATGCTCTGGGGGTGACTTTACTATGATAATAACGGACAAAAGATGATAATTATGGCCCTCTGGGGCTCTTCAAGAGCTCTGTAGGTCTGCGAGAGTTTTGGCAAAGAGAGAGTAAGCGAGATGGAGAGGAGGAGGAGGACGGTGGAGTCGTGTGTGTGTGCGCATGCGTGTGCGTGCGTGCGTACGTGTATGTGTGTGTGTGTATGCGCGCGCGCGCAGGTTCAACCTGAGGATTTTATTTACATCTGTGACGGGTGGAGCTTGAAGGCGAGTTGTCGTTCCGTTCTGTTTTAGGATGATTAATTCAGATGTAGCTTTGTCTTATGTTCTGTGTTTCTTTGTTTCTTTCTAGCCATCTGCTTCGTTCCTTTTTAGTCATCACAGTCTTTGTCTTTGCTTCATCTCTTTATCATCTTCTTTGTGTCTGCCAAACATAGTCACTCAGCCCATTTTTACACCGACTTCGCTGTCAATGAGGAAAAAAGCGAAGACAAGTGAAGAAGAAATCCAACCAGAAACCGTGTGTGCTGTAAAATATTTTGGCAAGTTTCTGCCAGTCTCAAATCGAACTCATTTCCGCCGGTGGCTGTGCAAATTGGTCGACAACATTCTCCAGCTTACTTCGTTCAACGTTATTTGGGGGCGGTGCAGGGGAGGGGGGGGGGGCGATGGGGAGGAGGAGTGTGGTTGGGGGTGGGAAGGGGAGACAGATGGTGTGGCCCAGGTCAGACTGTAACAACAAGCCGAGCTCTGAATGG
>CM065720.1:62273810-62311310 GCA_033310375.1 Conus canariensis | reverse complement strand
CTACTCCCCTTTCTACCCCCTACCCCGACCTCCACCCCTCTCCCACTGAACGTTGTGGTTTCATTGTCAGGCACTGGCAGAGGCCAGAGGAGAGGAAGAGGGATGTAGGGTGGAGAGGGTCTGACACAGGACGAGGAGCACTTTCCCAGACGCTTCAGTCTCTGTGGTCTTGCAGCACGGTTCCGTCTATCCTGCAGTGACCTTGTTGACCCCTCTCTTTGGTGGCTTGGTTTACGGTTTTATCACTTTTCCTTGCTGCAGCCGCTCCCCACCCGTCTCTCTCTCTCTCTCTCTCTCTCTCTCTCTCTCTTCTCTCTTCTCTCTCTCTCTCTCTCTCTCTCTCTCTCTCTCTGGTGCTTTGGTATTGTGGAAAAAACTTGTGTTGGAGTCGGCGATCGATGCGTAGAATTCACTGGATGGAGTGAACGTAAGTCGACAAAAGTTGGGATCCGAATTGTCATTGAACTGAAAAGTATTCATTATCTTGTTGGGAAATAAAAGTGTAAGCAAGATGTATTTGCCCGTTCAGAATGAAGCTTCTACACCCACAGGTATTTCTGCACACAGCACGCGCATCTAGGTCACACGCACCTCCACCGTGCGAGATAAGGGAATCACGTCGTATTGTGAATGCTTTCGCTCTCAGTCTTTGCTCACCTCTGTGGGATGGTTCAGGTGCGTGCGTGCCCTGCAGATGCCCTCCTGGCTCCTTTCTATCCGCGGCGGTAAGCGTCTTTCTCTCTGGTGCCCGTGCCTGCCGCGAGACAGAATTATCAGTTCCACATACCTGTTCGTGGAGGATACTGACATGAAGAGATGAGGGGGGGGGGGGGGGGGTGCAGTCTGGCGTACCCTGCGTTGTGCAGTGCGAGGGTTTGCCTGTGACGATCGGCCCGATGTGAACGATAATGCTGATGGTACTTGATGACCCTTGGTCGCTAGGTGGCGTTGCTTGACCTCCTAGTGAGCGGAGCAGACAAATGGGAGGAATTTCTCTGGAACGGAGTCGTCATTCTCCTTCTTTGTATTCGATCTTTATTTGTTCCATTTATGCGTTTCAGAGATAGCAACACCAATTCAAGAAATAGAATTAGATAAATCCATCGACAAAGGCAAACACATAGTTCGTTTAGTGTCTTTTTCCCCTCTGAAATATGTTGTTTCCAAAGTTTAAAAAATCGAAGAAATCTAAATTACATGTAAGGAATACAGAAAACGAAAACGGAGTATAAGTCCCTTAATAAGTAAACATTTTCTATATCAAATCAAAGACATTTGTAAACACAACAATAACCACAAATGTCCAAGAAAAATTGTTTTCAAAATGTGAAACCTAAACACAACCGAATCAGACAAATGACGGACAACAGAACACGAAAGACTGGGCTGTTGCCATGGCTTTTCAAACCCTGAGAAAAAAAAGTTAAATTTTTACTCATATAGATGAATATGGGAGCCGGTGTTTAGCAAAATTTAAGTTCGTGCTTCTGTTGTGAAAATCTTCAGTAAGACAGGCAGAAAATGAAAGTGAATGATATACAGACAATGTAACCTTTTCTCCCATGTAAAAAAAAAAAAAAACGATGACAGACACAGCTCTAAAACCAGCGTTGCTGGCGGTGTTTGTTCACGAAGCACATGAAAACGAGAACGACACAGAACGGCGTGCTAGGTGAAAAGGTACTGCAAGCAGCATTGGTGTGAAGATATGTGCCTTTAACGCTTTCACTTAGGAGGCAAAATTTGCCTTTCGTACTGGTTTAGAGGTTTCAAGCTCTTTGTCTTATACAAGATAAGTGTGACTATTTCAGTCCACTCACTAGACCCTCATTTGTTAGACTTCGTTCTAAGAATAAGCAGGAGACCTAGGGTGACCACTTCTATGAGCAGGTAGAAGTACTAAGTGACTACTGTCTCGACTGGAAACAAGTTGGACATTTCCTATAACCCTAGTTCTCCTGCATGTTCCCAGTCCCAGAGACTGAATTGGGTCATTCTAGTTTTCCTACGTGTTCCCAGTCCCCAGTCTGAATAGAGTCACTCTAGTTCTCCTGCATGTTCCCAGTCCTCAGTCTGAGTAGGGTTACTCAAGTTCTCCTGCATGTTCTGGTCCTCAGTCTAAGTAGGGTCACTCTAGTTCTCCTGCATGTTCCCAGTCCTCAGTCTAAGTAGGGTCACTCTAGTTCTCCTGCATGTTCCCAGTCCTCAGTCTGAATAGGGCACTCTAGTTCTCCTGCGTGTTCCCATTCCCCAGTCTGAATAGGGTCACTCAAGTTCTCCTGCATGTTCCCAGTCCTCAGACTTGAATAATGGTCACCGTAGTTCTCAAGCCTGTTACCAGTCCCCAGTTTGAAAAGTGGTCGTCAAGCCTGTTTACCAGTCCCCAGTTTGAAAAGTGGTCGTCAAGCCTGTTTACCAGTCCTCCAGTTTGAAAAGTGGTCGTCAAGCCTGTTACCAGTCCCCAGTTTGAAAGTGGTCGTCAAGCCTGTTACCCCCAGTTATGGCCTCACCGCCAGTTTTGAAAAGCTGGTTCAGTCCCATTGAAAGGGTCTCAAGCCTTTACCAGTCCCCAGTTTGAAAAGTGGTCGTCAAGCCTGTTACCAGTCCCCAGTTTGAAAAGTGGTCGTCAAGCCTGTTACCAGTCCCCAGTTTGAAAAGTGGTCGTCAAGCCTGTTACCAGTCCCCAGTTTGAAAAGTGGTCGTCAAGCCTGTTACCAGTTCCCCAGTTTGAAAAGTGGTCGTCAAGCCTGTTACCAGTCCCCAGTTTGAAAGTGGTCGTCAAGAAGCCCTGTTTACCAAAGTCCCCAGTTTGAAAAGTGGTCGTCAAGCCTGGTTTACCCAGTCCCCAGTTTGAAAAGTGGTCGTCAAGCCTGTTACCAGTCCCCAGTTGAAGTTGTCGTGTTCCAGTCCGTGAAAGTGGCGTAGCTGTTACCATCCCAGTTTGAAGTGGTCGTCAGCCTGTTACGTCCCAGTTTGAAAAGTGGTCGTCAAGCCTGTTACCATCCCAGTTGAAAAGTGGTCGCTGGAATTTTCTGGCGTCCAGTGCCCCAGTCTGAAAAGTGGTTGCCATAGTTTTCCTGCCTGTTTCCAGTTCCCCGTCTGCACAGTGATCGCCTTTGTTCCTCTGCCTGTTTCCAGTGCCCAGTCTGAACAGTGGTCACTATAGTTCTGCCAGTGTCCGTTCCCCTGTCTGAACAGTGGTCATCCTAGTTCTGTTGCTTGGTCTGAGTCTGGATAGTAGTCGCCCTTACTTTCCTGTTTGTTCTGAATTCCTGTCTTGACTGTGGTCTCCCTAGTTCCTTTTCTAGTTCCAGTCTGAACAGTGGTCACCCTAGTTCCCCTGCCCTTTCCAAGTTCCCGGATTCACAACAGCTGTGGAAGGTCCAAAGAACAGACCAAAATATTTGGACTTTATGCCTGACCCTGGGAGTCTAAGAGCACTAACCATGACGCCACTGCCTGAACTCCTCCGACATTCTGTGTTTGTTGTCTTCTGTTGACGTCTGTGAATCACCAAACTCTTCTAATGCAGGCTGCGGAACACTCCACCGTTCCTGATTATCTGTCCTTTTGTTCACCTTCTGCTTCACCCCCCCCCCCCTCCCCCTCCCACCTTTTTTATTTAGAAAAAAAAAACAACAGAAAAACTGAACAAGTGCCTGTTTATTCTGTCTTATGTGTAAAGCATTTTCTGGCTGGCGTTTGTACACACGTGCCACGAGGAACAGGGAGAAAGGAAACGGATGCAAGATGAGTTAATTTGAGTGTGTTGACAGACCATGTATTTCTCTGTTTATACGTTAGCGTTATCGTCGGAATTGCGGGGACATTCTCTCGTTCACTATCCTTGTCGCTGGCATTTGAATGCTAATTTTCCGTTTGTTTGGGCCAGTTTACTGATGTTGTTGATTATGTTTTTGTTGGGAAGAATAAGAAATCAACACTAATGAGAATTACTCCAAGATATTTGGCACGTGACACCAGCAAACATTGTGGTGCGTGTTTTTCGGGGTGGGTTGGAGCTTGGCATCTCGTCTGCAACAACAAACCAGCCGACTGGTAAATCCCAAGTGAAGGTGGTTTTGGAGCCTGCATTAGTATCACGTGCATTCCATGTTTAGTTGTGCGTGCATTCGCTCGTTAGTCCTGTTAGCTCCGCGCCGTTGTTAGCGCTGACACACTGACCAAGCTGCCAGTCTCCGCCTGGAACTGGAAAAGGTTCTGATCCCGTCTCTCGCTTCCCCAACACAAAACATTGCCGCGGGTAATAGTTGGAAAACCTGATTGGTTTGGTAACCGGCGTGCCAGAGAGACTGCCGTGGGGTGGGAAGGAATTAGCACCGGGAGGAAACAGGCGAATGTTTAGACGGCCGCCGCGGCTGCTTTGGAGTGGAATACCTGACGTTCTTACCTGAGTGGGATTGGGTTCTTCGTCGCTTGCGTGCGTCTTCTTTCCTTGTTTTTTTAGGTCAGGTGAGGAGGATACGAGGGTACAAAACTGTTCGGCGGGATTGGTGAACTGGTTTTTAGTTCATCCTTCGTAGCAGCTCCCTGCCTGATTCGGCTCTCTGTCTGTCTCTGTCTCTGTCTGTCTGTCTCTCTCTCTCTCTCTCTCTCTCTCTCTCTCTCTCTCTCTGTACCTCCCACCCCCCCTCCCACCCTCCCTCCCCTCTCTGTAACTCTTTCCCTCCCACCCTCCCACCCTTCCTCTGTTGTTTTGATGGTGATGGGGGATGGAGGTCCCCACCATTTTATGGTCACATGAATCCTGGCTTTCAGATTAATATAAAATTAGACTACATCTGTATGGCACGCTTAGAGTGTCAGTGTAGCAACAGTTTCAGCTGATATGGTTAATTAAAGTATGCTTTTCATTTAGCTTTCGTTCAGTTGAAACGAGAGAGAGAGAGAGAGTTACAGATTATAATACGCGCTCGTTTTTCTGAAGGCTCTTTTTTTTTGCTTATTTGGACTAATTGATGTGGTTTTGGACTAATTGATGTGTACTAGGCCTACATTTTGGCTCCAGGTAATCAAATGGCAGCTGCGTATGCTTTATTTGGCACACGTTTATGCTTGCATAACACTATCCAGTTCAGCTCTTCATGTGCAGAGAAGGATGGGTGTTCACGTTGCCCGGTTCTTGGTGGGATAGGGGAAGGGGTGGTATAAGTTTTAAGGGTTGCATGTTAATCTTAAGTTTCCGGTACCATCTTCTACAACATCCAATTTGTTACCGGCATCCTTGATTTTAAGAACATTTTTTAATCATCATAGCGTGTCCAGTGTTAAGATAAAGAGAATAATCAGAGTATGCGTTGTCACCTGGCTTTGTTATTTCATTTCTTTTCACTGATGCTGACTTATCTGCTCCGGAGCGCGAAAGTTCTACGCAAAGAGTGTGTATATAGATCTATATATATATATATATATATGTGTGTGTGTGGGGGGGGGGGGGGGGGGGGATTGGGGTTGGGTATGGGAGTATGCGGGTGGGGGTGTGGGTATGGGAGTTGAGCATAATAAGAAAACCTGTACTGCGTAACCCTGACCGAAGTAAGCGAGCTATAGACGAGACGAACCTGAATAATAGAACTGTTGCAGTTTCTGTTTGTGGGATCTTGTGACTGGCTCAGACCACAAACAGTACGCCTTCTGTAGGGCGTACTATTTTTGCTCTGACGGACAGCAACAAGACAAAGCCATTATTAGACTGACTGTTCATGATCTGCACACGCCCTTGCAAAGAGAAGAGAACCACAGTATCAACGGACCGCAACTTTGAGCGCAGCTGTGCCTCCTTGGCAGCCCCTTCCATAATCACCGCGTGCTGTTTGGTCACTCAACAAAGAACCTTGTGTGCAGACAGACATGGTTAGCTGTCTGCCGAGCAACTCAGTGACGACAGACCTGATTATAAGGGCGTGCCACACCCGCAGTCAGGTGCCCGGAACCTGGTGCCAGCTGTGCCCAGCACGTGACAATCGGCGGGAAAGAGGCCCAGAAAGATAAGGACTACACCACAAAGATGTAACATACATTGGTGGGTTGCGCTTGACGTTGACTGGCCAAATGGATGCCAGCCTTTTGTTTAGAAATACTGAAAATTACAAGGCGTGGAGTATGTTGTGATGGAGGAGGATTCGGGGGAGGAGGGAGGGGAGGTCGAAACGAAGTGGAATTCCTTTCAGGCGAAAAGGGGAAGGGGGTTCAGGAGTAGGGGTGTGGAGGAAATGTGCGGGAGTTGCGTGGGGGATGGGAAAGAGGGGGGAGGGGGCTCCTCTTCAAAGGCAGCGGTAGGCGGGGGGAAGGTTTTTGTTTCAACCTTGATATTATGTACCGTATTGTACACTTTTGTTCTTTTCTCTCTTCATGTCAATCCATGTTCCTCTCGAGCGCGCCCTTCATGTTCTCCCCCCCCCCCCCCCCCTCTTGTGTGTGTGTGTGTGTGTGTGTGTGTGCGTGCGTGCGCGTTTCTTCTTGTATCTGTGTTTCTTCCACGCCTTAAATACGGTCAAAGATAAACTAGTCCGAGTCCGAGCTCTTGTTTGCTCTCCACTATTATCCCCCACACGTCTCATGTCTGCTCTGTCTGCTCTCTCTCTCTCTCTCCTCTCTCTCGTCTCTCCTCTCTCTCTCTCTCTCTCTCTCTCTCTCTCCCCCCCCCCCCCCCCCCCCCCCCCCCCCCCCCCCCCCCCCCCTTCTCCCCTCAACCGAGAAAGAAGCCATAGTATACATCGTCCTGTTTGTCCAGTTTTCCAATCGATTATCCGTCCATTTTCCAGAGCCTTCGTGTCTGTTTGTGATACGATCCGTTATTGCCCTTATTGGGTCTGAGGCATTAGACGGTAAACCTCTTAGGAGGTATGGCAGTGGGTGTGGGTGGGACTGGTGCTGGAACGATCACAGTGGCTGGTGGTAGGTGGCATCATAGGGTGTGGACCTCTCTCTGGAAAGGTCATCTCTCCCCCCTCTCCCCCCTCGTCTCTCTCTCTCTCTCTCTCTTCCTCTCTCTCTCTCTCTCTCTCTCTCTCTTCTCTCCTCTCTCCTCTCTCTCTCTCCTGCGTCTCTCTTTCTCTCAACTTTAACGTGTAACACTTATACACACGCACGTGCGCACGCTCACACATACACACAGATACACGTACGCCCGCCCGCACAGTCACACACACACACACACACACACACACACACACACACACACACACACACACACGCGCGCGCGCGCGCGCGCGCGCGCGCGCGCGCATACGCACATGGGAAGGGAGGAAGCTATTTTCCTTTATTCTGTTATACAGGTGACCTTGATCTGAACAGACAGTCTTGCATCAGTCGCATCCCACAGTTAGAAGCATAGTCGTACTGGCATCTTTCACAAGGACTGTTGGCAATTTGGACTCGTGTAATACGATCTTTGCCCCAGCTACAGACGTCTACGAGAAGTAACGCTGTTCCCGCAAGACAGGGATGAATGCCCAGCGTTGTCAGCACGGTCAAATTCATAAGCCATAAATTATCAAGTTGCCATGCCTCGTAACCGGTTTTTTTTTGTTTGTTTGTTTTTTGTTCTCTGTTTCTTTTACGGGATTTGTTGTTTTGTCGATGGTCTGACTTTTTTTTTTCTTGCACGAGCCCTCAAAGGGGTCCGTGCAGTCGGCTTGGCTGTAGTATGTATGATTAAGACGTTGAATTTAAGACGGTTACGCTGTGAAGGTTATAAATTAATTAATCAGAGAGAAGCGTGTGGCCAAGTACTTGAAGGTCCATTGGTCAGTTGATGAAATATGCAAAAGATTTACTGTGGAGCAAAACTGCCAGTGTCATACAAGATATAGCTTTGCATGTTTACTATTCACGCAAACACAGAGAGGAATATGTTGCTGCAAATCCAAATTGATACGAAATCTTTAATCAATTTGTAGTCTGCTTACGTTTAGCCATGTTTACAGGCTGGGGCCTGACGTGAAATTATTTTCTCTCTCTCTCTCTCTCTCTCTCTCTCTCTCTCTCCTCTCTCTCTCTCTCTCTCTCTCCTCCTCTTCCTTCCCTCCCTCCCTGTCTCTCTTCCTCTTTGCTCTGCCTCCCTCTTTGGCGCGTGTACGCACACACACACATACCCACACATGCGCGCGTGCATATATGTGTATGTATACACAAACAGGGCAGCAACAACAAAAGTGAGTAAAGGAGGACAGTGACGAAGAAAACCTAAGCCGTGGTTCCGAAATAACGAGAAGGTACAAGAAAAGGAGGAGAAAGAACGCTTTGGAGTTCTGAAGAAAGGAAAAATGGGTTCTGACGGGAATACAGAGTAACGCCACTCCCCCCGTACCATCTTTCCCGCGTTGGCATTTTTACCCTCCGGGTATTGCCCTTTGATATTGTCCTTACCCTTCTCCCTTCGCCCCAATCCCCCCACCCACCTTATTCCACCCTCGCCCCCCCCCCCCCCCCCCCTTACCCCAACCCTTTCCCTCACTCATGCTGGCAAAGAATGACAAGGGAGACTATATCGACGAGCTGCTTGCGTGAGCTGATAATGTTGGAAGGTGTATATACGGGAACTGTCAAGCTTGTCAAGGCCGATTTGTCGGCAGTTGGGCCATAGACGACTTGCAGTGGCGGGGAGAAGAGGGGAAGGGGGAGGGGGGAGAAAGGTATACACTTGTGTATTATGTCAGTGGGTGGGAGCTGAGGCCGCGGGGACGTTTGTCTATGAAAGGACTGCCTGTGTGTGTGTGTGTGTGTGTGTGTGTGTGTGTGTGTGTGTGTGTGTGTGTGCTTTTTTTTGTTTGTTTGTTTGTTTTTTCTGCTTTTGCAACGACTCAGCTTTGTGTATAGAATATCAAGTAACAAACCAAGATGATTTAGAGAGAGAGAGAGAGAGTGTGTGTGTGTGTGTGTGTGTGTAAACGTTACTGGGAGGAGCTCTTTATTCAGAAGGAAAGCTGAATAATAGACGAAGAGAAGAGGTGTATCTACACACAATTATGAAATGGAAGGGCTTTTTATTCAGAGTAAGTGGGTAATTGAAAATTGAGTGATTGACAGAGGGAAGGGGGGTAGGGTTCTGTCTGTACTCGGCTGGTCTTTTGACGAATTGAATTTGATATAGACAGATAGAATACTGTTCTGTAAGAAATCTTTTCCATAGTAGCCAGTGTTTAAAGATTGGGCGGGGGGGAGGGGGGGGGGTATAGGGATGTTTTGGTGTACTTCATTTCCCGCATTTCCGCACTGTTTGCCATCGATGTCTGGAAATGTACTTGATAATGTCGGTGACACGTGCGCAGCGCACAGGTGTCGGAAAAGCTACCTGATAGTGTTAGTGACTCATGCACAGTAAACAGGTGTCGGCAAAGGCACCTGTCAATGTTGGCGACACCTACACAGTACACAGGTCGCAAGAGTGACCCATACAGACGACAGACCTTGCTGCTGCCTGATGAATTCGTTACAACTCTCAGCGGCACAGTGCAAATGAAACGCACCACTCGGACCCGCACGTCATCAATACCTGTCTCCTGCGAACTGTGGAGAACACGAACCATAGAGGACCATCACGTGCAATCCATGTTGCCTTGTCCACCACGTGGTGGTGTGTATCTAGCCATTGTCACACCTGAACGCCTGACAAAAGATATACAGCCAGATGTTGGTCAACATTACCTTGAACGACATTTGTTGTATATTAAATGCGCGCGAGTGCGTACGGGGGAAAGGGGGGGGGGGGGGGGGGGGGGCGCTATCCAGACAGTATATTTGTTGAAAAGTGGAGGGTGCGTGTAAAGAGGGAGATGGGGAGCTGTCTGACATGTTGAAAAAAAAAAGGTACCAAAGAAAGTAGTTCTCACTGAACAATGTACAGGTATGAAAAAGTAGGGGAAGTGGCTCTGTCTAAAAAACATTTATTAATAAAAAGTAGGGGAAAATAGTTCTGTCTGAACCACACAGGTACGAACCATCGGAGAACGTAGGCCTAGCTGTGTCTAGAAACTCATTTATTGAAAAGTAAGGGGGGGGGGGGGGGGGGATAGTTCTCTCTGAACAATAGAGGTATGAAAAAGTAGGGGAAGTAGCTCTGTCTGACAACACATTCATTAAAATGGAGAAAGTAGTTATTTCTGAACAGTACAGGTCTGGAAAAGTAGGGGGCAGGAGCCGTGTCTGAAAACCCCATGTTTTCAGTACGGAAATGCAGTTTTGTCTGAACGTATATCAAAAAGTTGGCAGAAGTAGAGCTTCCCGAAGGATGGAAGTAGGGGGGGGGGGGGAATGGGTAAAGTACTGTTGGTTGAACGAAAGTTGAATTGGAATTGGTTCTGCTGTATGAAAGACATACGATGAAAACGGACTCTTTCCAACCTGTTTGGACTGCAAGGAACCCCTTCCTCTGCCTCCGGAAAGAGGAGACGCGGGATGTTGTGCAGACTGCACACCGGACACACCTACTCATTAGTGGGCTCGCCTTTTGAAAAACGAGGAATGCATACCTTGCAATAATCTACTTAGCCTGAAACTTCTTTTTGTACTCCCAGTTCTTATAGAACGGGGAGTATATTTACAATGGGAACGAAGAAATGCTGTCTGTCAGTCTGTCTGTCAGTCCGTGGTCAAAATGTGTTCCACTCGCTCCAGACAAAACTTCTGGGCCAATCTTTCTGAAAATGTTTAGGTATGTTCATTATGGGTCACGGATGATGCCCGATGTTTTTTGTTTTTTTTACCAGCATAGCCGTTACTAACGGCTATAACGGCCCAAAACGGTTTTTCTTCTTTATGGAATATCTCTGAAAGTACTTCGCCGATTTCTTGTCTCGGTGACAAAATACATTATGACGCATGTTTGATTGTGACGTTTTTTGTTTTGTTTTTTATTATGACGCAAGTTTGATTGTGATTTTTTTTACACGCGTATTCAAGATGGATCTAAACTGGGAGTACGTTTATATGCTTTGCATGTTGTTTAATTGAGTGTTGGGATATGTACAAAGACACAAGCATTTTACTGCGGACTCCTTGAAGACTTTGTTCCGAGATTTCCACCAAATGTGATTTTCTTCCCCACCCTCTTCCCATCCCCCATCAGCTCCGGCTTCCCTATCCCCGTCAAGGAGACGGTCTGTTTTAATCTGTTCAGAACGTTATTGTGGGAAACTGCTTTAGCTCGATCTTTTAATTACTGACCTGATCTACTTGTAAGGTTTTAGCCTTGGCTTTTTTTTTCATTTCTGCATAATTCATTAACTTGTTTACAGCCCTGATGTGGCCTCCGTGACCTGAGCGACATGTGTAGTAACGAACAATGCTGTCTGAACAAATGAGTCTTGTGTTGTATAACAGGGTGAAAGTGTAGAGAGACTTGCACCTATCCATCCCAGCTACTGACCTGCCTGCCTCTCCACACTTCGCCGGCTCGGGGCTCACAGGTCGCCATGTGGTAGTTTCTCTTCCCCCCCCCCCTCCCACGTCCTTACTCGTCCACCCCACCCCCACCCTCTCCACCGGTGACACAAGTGACTGACCTGCATGACTTGGCGCTTGTGACCCAACCCTTCATTTAACCATCGTGCTAATCGCCCACTGTAAAGAGAGGCCTTCACAGCTGGTTCCACAATGAAGAGATGAACCGTGAAAGGACAGCCCTCCAGAGGTATTTGGAGGACAGTTGTGGCGCGCGTTTCGAGGCGCATCTTCGCCGACCATCTCTGGTGTGGCTTTCGCCGTTTGTGCTGAAACGACAGAAAGAAAGGGAAAGTAGGAGGAAGACAAATGGGAACGACCAAAAGCGTTTTCTCTGTGTGTGTGTGTGTGTGTGTGTGTGTGTGTGTGTGTGTGTGTGTGTCCTCGCTTTCTGCTTTTGATTGTCATCATTGAGATAAATGTGCCTGGACAAACACGGTGTAATGTAACAAGGACTAATCATCGTAACTAACTCATTAAAAAAAAAAAACCCAATAAAAATAATTACTGTAGCATACAGACCTCAACAAACTCATGTATGCTGCTTCACATGACATAAGCGTGCTCGCTGCCATTTAGACCTCCACCTCTCTCTCCCTCTTAATTGTGAAAACCGATGACGATTTCTCTCACGGTAATCACTGACAGAATTCTGCTGCTTGTTGCAGGTTCGCCGACGACTCGTATGGAGCCTACAGGAACCGGGGCAGCCGCCAGGTGGGCACGTACAAGCGTTCCTCCTCCGCCGCCCTGCTGCGCCCCGACAACCAGCATCTAAAGGGCGCCACTGATGCCCAGGCCGTCTTCGGCGATCGGCGGCTGGGCAACCAGGCATGGAACAGCGACACGCAGCTGCAGGCCAACCGGAAGGTCGAGGTCCAGGGAGCGAGCTCCAACGTCAGCAGTGGAGTTCCTCAGCGACCTCCAGATCGTGCCGGAAACATCCCTGCCGAAGGCGTCCCTGCGCGGAGTGTGGGAAGAGTGTCGGGTATTTCTCAAGCTTCCATGTCGTCAGCCCCGGGACAGACTGCGGGAAGAAGTCGGGATGACGGAAAAGTGTTCACAGCTCACCCCTTCCGCGTGGAGCAGGCTCCTGCTGTCATGGAGAAAGAGGCCGTAAACAGTCATGACTCCGTACCGTCATCCAGACTGGTCGGCACAGAGAAAGGAGCTTCTCCATCTCTGTCTCCCACCCCCTCCCCCTTGAATATTTCCATCACCTCCAGCAGTAGCGGCCAGAGGTGGGCCAACGCCATGCCCTTTACCAGCACTCACCGTGTGGCAGGAGACGACATCAAACCGCTGCCAGGGAACGCAATTCCCGGCAGCCCCCACTCCCATTCTGTGTCTCATTCTCGCCCCGCGGTGCTGACAGCCACAGACACTCCACAACCCAAAGACAGACCTTTAGGGTCTTCTCCTATCGGCTCTACGCATTACACCACCCGTTCCCGCCTTCTGTCGGATCGCACGAGGCACGGGGGCATGTCCCCGTCTGCAGACAGCAAGCAGAGGTTCGCAGAGGTGGCGCCTTTCGCTTCAGATCCTAGGAGCCTGCCAGGTCACGTGCGGACCTACTCTCAGAGTTCTGACCCTTCCCGCTCCACAGCTTCTCCATATAGTCGCCGGGAGAGCGCCCCGGTCTCCCACATACCTCCGGAGGCCATCGCTATGGTGCCGCCCAGGCGTAAGTCGGAGGACCAGCTGTTGTCGGACACAGAAAAAGAGACCAGTTCACCTACGGAGCAGGTGCTTATCAGTCACGGGCGTCAGCCTTCCCAAGAGGAGCTGGAGTGCGACCAACGAGCCAAGGAGCTGGCCAAGGAGGTGGCCGACAGCGAGAAGAAGCTGTCGGATGTCTTGAATTCGGACGCCAGCAAGAAGCGCATGGAATACATCAACGGCATCTTCTGCGAACCCGTGGAGGTGAAGATCCAGGCCAGCGTCCGCATGCATCAATCGCAGAGCGCTGGAGATGTGCCCTCGACCAAGCCTCCATTGCTCAGGTCATCCCTGTCGGCCGATGAGGATCAGCTGAAGAAGAGGTAAATTTTCAGCAGAAGAGGTAACGTTTTAATGTCCATGTAATGTGTTCTGAACTGCAGTGAGTTCCGTTTCAGGAAGAGATGGGACAGTTTGAGGGTTGGTTGTGTTATTGTCTGCCACCACCATTGATGTTATGATTAACTCGGTAGTATTAAGAGTACTGTTAGTATATCAGTTCTCTCGCTCTCTCTCTCTCTCTCTCTCTCTCTCTCTCTCTCTCTCTCTCTCTCTCTCTCTCTCTCTCTCTCTCACACACACACACACACACACACTCTCTCTCTCTCTCTCTCTCTCTCTCACACACACACTCTCTCTCTCTCTCTCTCTCTCTCTCTCTCTCTCTCTCTGTTTTCCCCTACTTTTTTCACGCCAGATGATCCCAAATAGTCTAGTACTTTCGCCTGACAAATCCTCACGAATTTTGCATTTTGCCAGACAGGCATGAATCCCGTGATCACGCTTCGATGAACTCATTCAATCCTGGCCTTGCAGAGACGAGAACGAAGTTTCGGTTGGGAAATCAGGTCACCTGTCTCATTCAGGACTCCCCTTTAGGGGCGAGAAGCTCCTGGGGTAAAGCTGCCATTGAACTCTGGGTATACGGTGACCTGTTCACTGAATTGGCCCTTGGCGAGGGTTGGATTTTTGTTGTGGTGGGGGTTTTTTGTTGTTGTTTTTTTTTAAATCCTTTTTCTTCACTTCTTTTGAGGAAGTATGATGATAGAGAACTCGACGTTCTTGGTTAACAATACAGGGCTGGGGGGAGATGGTGATGGTCATGGAGGAAGGAAGGGCGCGGGGTTGATTTGCACATAGTTAAGTGTGAACCGATTACAGATCAGCTTTAAACATGGCCTTGTTCTGCAAATGTGATAGGGGTGGATCCTCAACACATGTAGGCCGTGTACCGATTCTCGAAGGAATGAGGGTCTACACACAATCGAATAACCGAAACAGTAAGATGGGCCAACAGTTTTAACGTCCGAACAGAACAACAGGGTGAAAAACAACATTCCGGATACCCTGAGTCATACACACAGTCAGCACAATCAGCCTGATTATGTATGTTCGTAACATACGACTTCCTCCATTTCGACATGGTGAATTAAACTCGGTATAGAAGGCCAATTACCTTGACAACAGATAGTTTCCCACACACGGTATGGTATGGCTGGCTGTGGCATGGCTCAGCGGAAGACTGGCGCCCCACTGTGACCTTTCAACTGGGGACAGGTGCAAAGACTGTGGCCAGAGTCTTTGACACGAGTGATGTCAGTTGAGCCGGGATTGTGTCAAAGCTGACTCCCTCTTCATGTCACGAACCATTATTGACTACACCCAGCAGTCAACGTAATAACGTATAACGATTTTGTGAGTGGGGGTCGTTGTTGATGTAATTCGCTCAGGGCTGGTCCTACAGGTCGGCTGTATTGTAAACAACGTGACTGAGTGATGGCGAGATCATTACATAAACATTCTTTCATCAACACTTCTCTGTTGCCTGATCAGAGTTTCTGTATGGTGTGTTCGTTACACAGCGTATTGAAAGAGTACCTTACTAGTGTGTACAGCAAGCAGCCTGTGATGAATACCATGAGTTTTGCGATGTCTGCCGAGACGGCATTTACTTTTTACAGTTTTACACAGTCGCCTGTTACGCTTTGAATACGAGCATTTATGCAGTGCTACATACGAAGTCTCTAAAAATACGAAAATCGAAGTCTCTAAAAATACGAAACTCGACACTATTTTCTCTATGTCCAGGTTCATAGTAGCATATAATACAGTGCACACGAAATATATGTAGTTGTGTGTACAGCAGACTGTCACAAAATGAACACGATCAGTTAGGCGATGGAAGTGGGAACTGTCGATTTCTGTGGCTATCCGTCAATTTCTGTGCCCAAGCGTTGTACAGTGCACGTAGCATCTGGAGTGGGCCCAACAGTAATTGCACGCAGTAGGTGGACTGCATACTGTGAAAGTTACATCAGTCGTCACAGCCTAGGTAAAACGAGTGGACAGAATAATCTTGTTTCTTCGTAAATCAGTTAAAGTGCACGCAGCGAACATAAATGAGCGAATGACTTGCACTGTTTGTGCATATCTCGCGCGTTGTGTCAATCGAAAGCTTGAATAGAATATTAAAAGAAGAAGAAAGAAAAACGACGCACATTAATCGGAAAAATTTGCATCGTAAGCAACCAACCCCCCTCCTTCCATTTCCTTCGGTCTGGAACCCTGATATCCACAGCTAGGAGTGTGTGTGTGTTACCGGAAAACGGATTCATATATGCAGGTGCACACCCGATGCAGGGAATGGAGAGTGGGGTGGAATGGGGAAGAGGATTGGGGGGGGGGGGGGGGGGGGGGGGGCTCAAAGAGGAAATCTGTCATTGTAGGCTCTTTACACAGATAGCTGGGGCGAAAATATCCTATCTGGAAAAGTGATCAGAGTGAAAAGATTGGCACCGAGAGGCAGGGGAGAAAACTGCGCTGGCAGCCTGCCGTCGACTCGGATGTTCTGTTCGAAGGCGTCAGAGAATGCGAAAGCTGCTCCAGTTGGCTCGAGTTCATGATTGTCACTGTGCAGTTACCGTTAAGGATGAACGGTTTTAGATGTAGTTCGGCAGGGTGAGAGACAAACGGGAAGGGGGGGGGGGGGGGGGGGGGGGGGGGGCTTGCTAACGGAATTTACAGCACTGGAACACTGTCCTAGAAACCCTTGCCACCGGGAGGCATAGTCGTTGGGGGGCATTTACCGAGTTTACCGGTCACGTCGCAGTCTGCAAACCTTTTATCCTCCCCAAAGGATGCCTCGGAGACACTGAAATCTGGGTACATCGTTATTTTGTGAGTATGTTTTGGTTGAATCCATGGTCACGCTTCGTGCCACGGGCTGCACTGCCCAGTGTGATATGATGAAATGAAACGAACTGAGAATGAAACGCGCTTCCACGGCACCGTAACTGCCGTGTTGATAATGCCTGTAACATTGCTCCACACGATGTTTATCAACAAATCGCAGGAGCACCTAAAAGTGTGGTAGGAGACATTTCAGGAGAGCGAATAGTAGGGTTACTCTCCTACACAACACAGGATGTGATGTTGAAGTATCCTGTCAAAAGTATTCGTGACACCAGTGTACCGTAAACGGACGTAAACTCTGCACGCTCAAACGATTCCCCACACAAATGAAAACTGCGGCCACTTTCCTATGCCGATTGTCTTCGCTTGTGAATGTTTTCTTTTGTTTGTTTTGTTTTTACAGAGTGTATGTCTCGTTTTGGCCTTAGAATCTCTAACATCTAATCATTCGTTGTAGACGTATACTCTGCAAATGGTTTGTTAAAATTAAAAGAACATGCGATCATCTAAAAGTGTTCGAGTTCGCTTGTGAACACACGCGCGCGCGCGCACTGGCAGGCTCAGAATTCAGAGTGGTACCTTCCCCGTAGCGCTGCTTTTTCCATGCAGGGAGCCGAGCTCCAACCCAAAGTCTTGTGGTTTACAGTGCAGCCGACTTCAGTGACCATAAATTATCAGGATTAAGAGGAACGTGACATCAGCATTCTAAACCTCTTCGAATCGGTCATTCCGAAGAAAGTGCTGAAAGCGACGTACAGTGAAAGGAACCCGGAGGCTGGGAAGGCCGTGGGAGGAGGAGGTTGGGGGTGGGGTGGGGTGATGGCTCCCAATGCGATATACTCATCCACAGGCTCCGAGGAACCCGGCATGGACGCTACAATGTGTAGTGATGTCTCGTGATAGAGTAGTCGTTCCTCCTCACCAGTCATCCGTTTGTGAATCATCAAACACAAGTATCCCAGAGCAGACCACTTATACATCACAAGAGGCCCGTGCGTTGTTGTTTGTGGTGATGGGTGTGTGTGTGTGTGTGTGCGTGCGTGCGCGTGTGTGTGTGTGCGCGTGCGTGTGGTGTTGGATATCGCTCCCCATTCTACCCGAAGATGCTTGACGCTAGCTGAAGCGTGTTAGTTTCTGATTTTTCGTTCACACTCAGCACTTTCGGATACAGTGGGTATTCGGAAAAAATCCTAACGTATACTGGTAATATCGCTGTGATGTGTACTTCAGAGAAAAGAAATTATTTGAAAAGAAATGATCAACGATAGTTGAATCTGTCTCCCACTCACTTTCTGTCTCTGTGTGTGCTTGCGTCTCTCTCTCTCTCTCTCTCTCTATCTCTCTCTCTCTCTCTCTCTCTCTCTCTCTCTTCTCTCTCACCACACACACACACACACACACACACACACACACACACACACACACACACACACACAGAGTTCGGCTGATAAACGGGATACCCAGAGTTATTCATTGCCAACAAATTGCAAGAGATAACGGCGTCTCGTGTAACGTCAAACGCGTCTGTGCATCGTTGCGCATAAATTGGTTTTCAAATTGGAAAAGACGATATTGGCGGTGTAGCATAGCTTTCACGGTTTTTATGGTATCGTTTGTTGAGTGTGTTTTTCCTACGAGAGAGAAAAAGATAGAGCATGATAATTGCAATGTGCCATAAGTTGAGAGAGCATGTTTTGGGGTGTTATATCACTGTCAGTGCAAACTCTCTCTCTTCTCTCTCTCTCTCTCTCTTCTCTCTTCTCTCTTGCTTGCTTGCTTGCTGCTTTCTCGCTTTGCGTGTGTGCGTGTACCAGCGTTTTTGCTTTGATATGCAGGTGTCTCTCTCTCTCCTCTTTCTCTCTCTCTCTGAGCAGCAGTGACTACGTCATATACGCACCAACCCGCAGTCCCTCCACTTCGCACCGTTATTATTATTATTCCATCACAAGGCGAGCTCCGGGCCAAGGATGGTGCTCATCGCCCTGTTATCAGGCCTTTCTCCAGTCTTATCAGGGGCTGTCTTGGGTTGCATTGGCGCCCTCAGACGTCAGACTGGGGCAAGCAGACGCACGTGATAGGCTCGACACTTTATCAAGCGTTGCTGATGGTTGCTGGCTTTGCCCCACAGTTGTCTTAATTCCAGATTCGTCTTGGTCTGTGTGCGGTCCTGCCATGGCGAGGGAATGATTCAATTAATTCTGGAGTCCTTGGGAGGAAAAGCTTTGACGTCTGTGCCAAAGTTTGATAGTTGGGAGTCATTAAGAAAGAATCGTGTGTGTGTGCGCGCGCGCGCGCGAAATTCTCTGTCTCCCTGTCCACTCGTCACATTCGTTCTTGTTTTTGTGTAAGTGTATGAGTGTTAAGGTAGAGAGGTGTAGGGGGGAAGGGGTGTGCAGGAAAGGGACATTGTAAGTGAAAGAGTTTCGCTTCTTTGTGTTTATTATACGTGCTTGTTTTCTTCCTTTGAGGGGGCTAGTTTCAGTATGTGGTCTCAAGTCGTGTGTGTGTGTGTTCGTTTTGGCCTATTGCTTTTTATGGGCGAGGGCTAAATGAAAAAAGCATGAACGTCACTATTCAGCCTCGTTAATATAGAATACTCTCTCTCTCTCTCTCTCTCTCTCTCTCTCTCTCTCTCTCTCTCTCCTCTGTTTGTGTGTGCGCGCGCTCGCACACGCGCAGTGTACTTTCTGGAAAGTGGGTTCTCTCTTTTTTCCCTGTAAAATCACTACTTCCTCCCCCCTCCCCCTCCCGCCTCAATCAGTTAGACTTTTATTCAGTACATAGTGGATAAATGAAAGAAAAAAAATCAGCATTAGTGGATATGAAAAAAACTGAAATTTCAAAATGTCCCGGGGGGGGGGGGGGGGGGGGGGGGGGGTTATTTGTTATACAACATACCTGTTTCGCTTAAATGAAGATTACGGTGTCAAATGGCGTACGTAAAGTTTGCCTTCTTTCCGTATGTTAGAACGTATTACAGAAGCATTTAAAATTTTGAATAACCCATTCTGGAGATTTAACACATTCAGTGTTTGTTTATGTTGCGTACGTATTCGTTTCAAGTTGAGCGTGGGTGTATGTGTTACGATGCAGTTTCGGTATTTGGCACCGATGATTGCTGACACCTTAATGACACGAACTAGCACCACTTTTAATGCAGCAAGGACTGTTTGTACACCAACTTCCTTTAAACTGTTCTTATTGCCATGACTTTGCAATAACCATTTGTACAATTTCGTCTTAACGCGACTCTCGCGATTAATTTGCGGTTTTGGTGTGTGTGTGTGTGTGTGTGTGTGTGTGTGTGTGTGTGTGTGTGGTGTGTGTTTAATTAGAAGTGCTTTTCCAGCTTCCATGCGCTCATAAAAACGTAACACTGCTTGGCACTTTCAATTATCGTAACTTGTGTTCCCATTTCCGGCCAGTGTAGTTTAGTCAAAATAATCACACCACTCGCCTTTATCTTCTGGCCTGGTGCTTCGAGGGAGACATTAGTCACAGATAATGGGAGGTAACTTTACTTGGGGCTATGCTACCAGGAACCTGGCATTTTACAGCTTGTGTCGGGAGCTCATCAACACAAGAGAATTTATCGCCGGCAGGGCTGGGACAGATGAAGGTTGCTAAGGTAGAAAACTTCACGTACCCTGGCAATTCCATCAGCAGCACCAGTGCCCCTAAACTTCGCCGTGCGTCGCCTAAAAACCATGGGTCAATCGGGACCCACGACGTACAGTGAACAAAAAGCTCATGGTACTTTGTGGATCTTGAGGAACCGATGCTGTTTGTGTGGAAATAAATCCTTGTCGTACATCATGGTCTTCAAGGACTCGTGCTTTTTGTTAATTGCACTCGTGCTTTTTTGTTCTTTGGCATGCGTCGAGGGCCTCCCGAGACCTTCACTTTTTTCTGAAACGAGGCCTTGCCGGGTTTGTGTGTGTGTGTGTGTGTGTTTTTTTTTTTTCTTTTACTCCTTTCTTAGTCTGCAAAACAATTTTTGGTACAGATCGTCATGATTATTGACAACGTCGTGAAATTTTGTGGAGATAGTTTAAAATGTGGTACTTAAGTGAACATCGTGACTGTGGATCATTTAATAATACCCACGACATAAACGGCGAACGTTCACCACGAACTGAAATAATGGATTGGGAAGTCTACAGCGACATTCACTCAATTGAATGAAGTATGGAACAGAAGAATTTTCCCCTTTGAAATATCCGATGCAATATCCAAGCTGCTCTGCGGCTGCTAGACGTGGCAACTAAAAAGCAACCACAGAACGCCTTTGGACACCTTTGACTCCAGATGCTTACGTTAAAATTCTGCACATCAGTTGATCAGATGGAATGACTTCGTGTTAAACGAAAGGTGTGGGACAGAATACGTATGTCAGCCATCAGCAGACAAAAAAAAAAAAAAAGAAAACGAGAGTAGCTGTCTGCAGGCGATGGTTGACATACGGGGAACTGTCGAGTTCTTTCCCTTACCTTTCGTTTGACACAAAGCCATGCCATGTCTTGAGGCTTCCCACGACAGGACCTGTAAACCAAGCTGTAATCCGGACACCGACCGGCCGGAGAAGACGGGCAGCCCAAGATGAGCTGGATGGCAGACAATGGAGAGTGACCCCAGACTGGTCAGAAGTTGGGGCGACAACAGGAGGCAGAGGATCGGGCTTGGTGGAGCTCCTCGACTGCCTGTGTGTCGCAAGACGGACCCGGGAGCAGCCACGCCTAGGAAGTGCAGAGAAACGTAACTATCCGAGGCGGGTGTCGGCATTCACGCGAATCATGTCGGTGATTACTCAGCTACTTTTGTCGCTTGGAAGGTTCATAAAATACGCTTTAGTCATAGGGATAAGTTGATTATTACTCTTACCACTTCTTTCTGTGTTGTTTCAGGACGTCCGCTTCCCTCAAACCCTGGGTGTCGTCACCTGAAGCGGCGGCAAAGATGGAGACAAAGGAGGAAGAGTCGACCTCGGAGTCTGTGAATGACGCCCTCGACGGAGACAGCCTCGTCAGACATAAGGTCTGGTTTGGTGGTAGTCGTGTCTGCTGCCGATGTGTTGTAGGGTGTAACAACTGAAGATATTGGTTGATGTGTCAACTGGATGTGATGTTTTGTAAACTAGATCTATACTGTATTCAGTGTTGCATCAACTGACAATCTTGTGTCTGCTGAAGATGCGTTTGTTGTTGTGTCAGTGGTAGATGTTTTGCCCTGTGCGAACTGAAGGTCTTGGCCATTCCAGTCCAGGTGGTCCCTTGTTGCTTCAACTGGACTGGAACTGAACTGGACTGGAATGGTCAGAACAGAGTGCGATGGCGAAGGGTCATCGGATGGCCTATGCTTCACCGGGAGCGATGGGCATAATGATAATGATAATGATGAACTGAAGGTGGTGTGTTCGTTGTTTCAGCAGAATTCGTTGGTTATGTCAGCAGAGCATGACATGCTGGTGGTTTAGGCAACCGAAGGAGGTGGTGGTGATGATTCTATTAACAGAAATTGTTGTGTTGGTTAATGTGTTAACGGCAGGAAGCGGTGATGATGGTTGTATTAACTGAGGGAGGTACTGGATTCACCAGTTCTATCAAGTAAAGGGGGCGTATATGGTTGTTTCTGGCTGGTGGGTTTTTTTTTTGTTTTGTGTTTTTCGTTTATAGCCCTGCCGACCGTAGGAGACCATATATTGGAGCGGTCACATTGTCAGAATATATTCCATACATGTTTATTTGAAGAAATTACAACCATAAACACAGTTCAGTTCAAACAAAAACCCAACACGCCCTAAAACAAAACCTACTTGCACAACATCGTAGATCAAATGAAAAGCAGTTGTGTCAGTTGAAGTCGATGGCTATATCACCTTACGGAGGTGGTAGTGATGATTGTGTCGACTGAAGGAGGTGTTACGGTTCTGTTGCAGGAGGAGGTGATGGAGAAGCTGCACAAAAAGCTGGAGCTGTTGAAGGAAGAGAAGAAAGGGCTGCAGGAGGAGATAGACAGCAACAAGGCCCTGGGAAAACAAGTGAGTCACGCCAGTCCTTTGGTCCAGTGTCATTGTCAGTGTATAGACAACAACAAGGCCCTGGGAAAACAAGGGAGTCACGCCAGTCCTTTGGTCCAGTGTCATTGTCAATGTATAGACAACAACAAGGCCCTGGGAAAACCAGTGAGTCACGCCAGTCCTTTGGTCCAGTGTCATTGTCAATGTATAGACAACAACAAGGCCCTGGGAAAACCAGTGAGTCACGCCAGTCCTTTGGTCCAGTGTCATTGTCAATGTACAGGCCCGGGAAAACCAGTGAGTCACGCCAGTCCTTTGGTCCAGTGTCATTGTCAATGTATAGACAACAACAAGGCCCTGGGAAAACAAGGGAGTCACGCCAGTCCTTTGGTCCAGTGTCATTGTCAATGTATAGACAACAACAAGGCCTGGAAAACCCGTGAGTCACGCCAGTCCTTTGGTCCAGTGTCATTGTCAATGTATAGACAACAACAAGGCCCTGGGAAAACCAGGAGTCACGCCAGTCCTTTGGTCCAGTGTCATTGTCATGTATAGACAACAACAAGGCCCTGGGAAAACCAGTGAGTCACGCCAGTCCTTTGGTCCAGTGCCATTGTCAGTGTATAGACAACAACAAGGCCCTAGGAGTCACGCCATCCTTTGGTCAGTGTCATTGTCAATGTAGCGAGAAACCGTCACTTCTTGGACTGCGTATTTCAAGATCACCTTGTCGTATGATGCCGATGTATTTCATAGAACAACTGTGATTGTTATGCCCGAGTGCTCATCATGGCATTCCAGTAGCCACTGGAGAATGATTGGCGGAGCCCACCGCCTCTCCAAATATCCTGATGCATGCAGGATATTTTCCTGTGAGCATCCCCCCCCCCCCCAAAAAAAAAAAAAAAAAAAGAGCTTGCATGGATCATACAGGATCTTCAAAGTGCGTATGTTATTTGTGTGTGTATATGATTGAAGGGGAAGGGCATTATGTCAGCAGCACGTTTGTACATAATACGTTAGTGTGTGCAGTAATTAGAGGATTCTTTAATATGTATTGTTGGCGTTCTTCACATTTCATTATCTGAAAGTCGTCATTTTTTTTTAACAACACGCACACATTCTCTCTCTCTCTCTCTCTCTCTCTCTCTCTCTCTCTCACACACACACACACACACACACACACACACACACACACACACACGAACACATGTGCGCGCGCATGCACGCGTGAGTTTTTATAGGTTGACTTTGCCATAGGTGTCTTTGTCGCCGTGGACCTGCTTCAAGTGCGCCCTAGTAATGAAAGGAGGAAGATGGGCGGTGCGGATGATGAGAAAATCGGTCCAGAGTGTTAATAAAAACATGCAGTTTTAAGACAGAAAAGGGAGAAGACAACAATGACATATCGGTATGAGTCACATAATGCAAACTGTACGTCTGTGCAACCATCAACACAAGATCACGTGAAACAGAAACAAATTGAATTGTAGAAGAGGGGGGCTTTTATAAATATAACTGATAATGACAGTGTTCAGTAATACGCACGTTCGTGTATACACACACACACACACACACACACACACACACACACAATATAAATATAAAAATAATAACAATATAAAAAAAAGTCCTTAAAAAATTGAAGTGCTCAACCTTGGGGAGCAACATCTGTTAAAAAATATTTTTAAAATGAAGTATTAAAATCTACAAGCTTGTTTCTAGCGTTGCTATCTTCAGGATGTCTTTTGGGGCACGCCAACGATCTTTTATGGCGTGCGGGACTTGATTTCAACTCTGTGTGTGCAGGCGGATCTCATTTGCTGCACGTGCGGCCTGTGGTTCTTATTGGGGCCTGTTCAGATGGAATGTGCTAGCAAAGATTTCCACTTGTGCCTGCAATTGTTTACAATTTCTACTTTTGTGTTCAGAGTTGCTAAGTGTGGTTTGCATAATATTAACCATTTTTCTGTGGAGCATAGATTGCTTCTTTTTGAGATATTGTTGTATGGTGTTGCTCTTTTTATGATTTTCCATGATATGTTGTAGTCTATTTTTTTTATCTTTGAGTCTCCAAATGCATTTACTCAGCTCTGTTTGATTTTTGTATTTTTCATTTTTGAATGACTGTTTGTGTACACACACACACACACACACACACACACACACACGTAGTGTGTGTGTGAATACAGGGTGTGCGCCACCCATTGTCGTTTCACCCACCCAGTTAACATACATTCACTATCGAACTGACCTAATCTGACCATCATTAGCACTATGCATAAAAACACTGTTTCAATTTTATAACATTGAAAAAATATTGGAACGTACTATAATGTTCCAATGTTATGGGTAAATATTGTGAAAAATACAATTCACAACCTATGACCCGTCTACCAGCACGCAACACGTAGCAAAGACTTTACTTGAATTTGGCGCGTGTATGTGCGCTTGCTCTTGGCATGGAGAAAATACTTTCTGGGCTGTCCGTTAGAGTTCATGGTAGTAAAGTCGGACTGCAGCAGAATTTGTAGCATTAGTGGTATCTGTAGGTTTTGACTGAAGTGTTGCAAAAGGGCATCCTTGAGCAGCGACTTGGTGTCTGTAATATGCAGCAGTTACACTCATCTTTCCTGTCCTCGCGTTTTGAGAAACTGAAGCATTCAGACTTGAACAGCCTTCGGTTTGCATAAAATCGGGCTTGTTATTTCCTGCATAATAAACTTTCAAATCAACCGGTTGATTGTCGAAATAGAAATTGGACTGCAGTGTTGTCATACCAATTGCTTTGCTGTTGGCTATATTTCATTAATCAGACTCGTTACAAATTTATTACCAGGTTGATAAATAAGTCGTATGTACTAGCATAGGTCGAGCTATACAGATCGGCCAATCAAAACTTGGGTACGTCCTCTTTATATCCCCCCCCCCCCGAGCTTTTCGCCTATACACAGGTTTCACCAGGAACGTCATTAAAACTAGAATGATAACCACTTGCAGTGAAAGAACTTGCAGTAAAAATCCCTTTCATTGAAAAACAAAGGTCACCAGGCACGTCACAGCTTGGCAGAATAACTTGTAACCCCCCCCCCCCCCCCCCCAAAACGCACACACACACCGCGCGCGCGCACACTCACACACACACACACACGAAAAAAGACGAATTGTTTTCCCTGCCCTCTGCACGTTTGTCACCTTGACCTTTGCAGGTCTGCGACACGGTGGACAGCAAGTGTTCGAATCCCAGTGAACGGGACAAGTTCCACACGTACGTGAACGACGTGGAGAAGATCGTGCGGCTGTTGCTCAATCTGTCCGGGCAGTTGGCACGTGCTGAGAGCGCTGCGCAGGTCATGGAGGACAGTGGCGACTCTGAGCAAAAGGTAGGCTACATTCACCACTCCCCGTTGGTGTTGGACTCACGTTGTAGGTCGTCTCCATACAATAGTTTATTATTGTTGGATTTGGGTGTGTGTGTGTGTTGTTGTTTTCGGGGGTGGGGGGTTGATTTTTTGTTTTTTGTTTTTTTTAGTTCAGTCCACTACATGGGGCCTTTTAAGGCTTATACAGGAAAGATCGCATCCTGAAAAAGTTACATTCCTAAAAGAAACGACAAAAACAAGTAAAATTACATGGTGGCCAAGTCACAAATGGACAAAACTAGACCGCTTGAAGAGCGCCAGCCACTCCCATTAAGAAGAGAGCAAGGAAGCAGACAGGTAATTAGTTAGAGAACATAAGAGAAAGCGAGTTGCCAGCAGCTATGGAGGGTCGTTGACATACTCAGCAGGTTTCTTGGAATCTGTAGGCTAAGGGAGAGTAAGAACTTAGAAGGTACAGATTGGGATAGAGAATGCATTGAAGGTATTGTGTTAGAAGACGTGATGGTGGTATCCACATTTACCCCCATAAGAATCGTTTGACGGAAAGAAGCTCAGTGAACGATTCAGAAAGCTTTTCGTCCGTTGGTTATCTTCTCGTATGGGGGTGTATGTGGAAGCTGTTGGTGCTCTCTTATACAGACGGGTGTATGGTATTCGTCACAGTTGTATCCGACGAATCGTGAACTTCTGATTGGGAGTGATTGTTTCTGTATGTTATTGCCAAGGCTACCGAACCAAGTAACCGTTTTTGTTTGTTACTGCTGAAAGTACAATGACCACAGAACTTGAGAAGGACAAATCGGAGCCGTCATCAACAGGTAAAGGTATCACTTCCAGCCGTACACAGTATCAACGTTCATAATAAGCTATAATTATGCAAGTCGTTCCACTCTTTGCAGTCCAGGCATGTACGGCCGTAGTGCATCAACTATTCTGCGTGATTCGTTACAGCCAGTTAAGAGTTGAAACGTGAGAGGACGTGTCAAGGCCAGACAAAGGCACTATTGCTGTTACAACTGTACATTGGATAGGTAATTCCGATGGTTGCAATCTTCCTCCCTGATGTCACTAGATCGTTTTAACAGCATACTTAGCAGGCTGTAGATTGTGACAAGGGGGGTGGAGGTTAAGATTTCTTAGGTTAAAGACGGGTAAATGCAGGAAAACAACACGGAAAAGACAGCAAAGGAAGATTTTTGAAAAATCAAGAGTTAAAGAACAGGGTAACTTTCGAGCATGAAATTTGCTCAAAAAAAAAAGAGAGAGAGAGAGAGAGAGAGAGAGACTGTCTGAATAAGGGATTGCCATTTTTTAAAAAGCGAAAAAAAGCTTTTGTCGTCTTTTGGCCTGGCACGTGAAAACATTTGAAAATAAGGATATAATCTGGCGTAAGGTATTGTGCAATTCTATTCTTCTGGCCTGACATGTCAGCATCATTTAACAGGAGAGACCACAGCAGTATATCCACGATTAGCATACACGCGGTTGAGAAGAAAGTAGTAAAACAATATGCGTTTGTTTCTAGGAAAGAAATATAAACGGTTTTAACCCCAGTAAATAGTTTTCTTTCATCCGAGTTGCATACTAGTATACTTTTGAATGAAGTTAGTAAATGTGAGCAGGAGTACTTGTTTGTGTAAAACTTTTCCATTGCTGTGTAACATATTGTACGTTCTATATCATATGCCATCACAGATAAATTGAAAACGAGTAAAAAGATCACGAAGGACAGATGAAACGATTAGACTGGTTTTAAACAGGATGACTTGTTCGTCAGACCTAATGCCAGGCAACTTTCCCTTTTTCAGAAGCGAGCCCAGGAGAAATGTGAAGGACTGAGGACCAAGTACGCCGAGGCCAAGCAGCTGAAGGAACACATCGACAAACGTTCGGACAACGTGTCGGCCATCCTGCGGCAGTCCCTGAGCAGCGAGGAACTGAAGGACTACAGCCAGTTCATCAGCAGCACCTCCAGGTTCACCATCCACCTGCAGCAGCTGGACGACGAGATCGCCCTCAACCAGCAGCAGATTCAGGAGCTGAAGAAGAGTATAGCGGATTGGGCCACAGCTCAGCAGTCCTCGGCCTCCTCCCCGTATGTGTCCTCCCCCGTGCCCGTCTCCTCATGAAGTCGCCGCCCGCTTTTCGTCTGGAGCCAGATCGGTCCTTGGCAGCTGGACTCTGCGTTGGGACTGTTGCTGCATTTCAGTGATGCCACTGCCATTTGTATCTCTGCCAAGGTGGAGGATTTCTACCTTGTAATATTGAACACATTGACCAAGACGAGACGGGGATTTGGCAATGCGCTGGTTAACCTTGCGGCTTCCTAGCCAGTCGGAGATGCGTGAATTCACTCGTTCAAAACGTTCACCCGAAGATGTATGCATTTTTCAAGCGGCGTTTGGAAGGTGGTGAGAGTGGACATGGTTTTCGCTGACATAATGGAACCAAGTAAAGTTTTTTTTTCAGTCTGCAAGTCTTAGCCAACTGCCATAAACAATTTGCTTCTGGAGATTGTGACGAAAATGCAGTCTTCAATACTGGCTGGCAACTTCAGTATTTTCCTTTTGCACAAAAATGGTTATATGCAGATACCTGAAAAGTAAAGGGAGGTAATTAGGAGACAAATTGCAGCATGCCCTTTTGACATAGTTGCACTAAATTACTACTTTTATTTATTAAGTCTTGCTGTGGAAATGGAGTGCATTTTGTCTGGCAGTAGATATGCCCTTATGCCAGTCTGTGACTGATGCCGAAGTATACAGAGAGCAGAATGGGGGTGCAGCTGTGGTTGTGAGTGTAATTGTGAACGAACTGTGTGGCCGTCATTGTGAATGAGCTGTCCATGTGATATGTATAGATACAAATGTACCTATGACGCTAGGTGTACAGATACTGTGTTCACCTTCTGACAACGCTTGGCAATCCGTTATCCATTCATTCACGCGACGATTGTAGAACATGTGGTCCTGACATGGGAGGTAACTTTTTCACATTGCATGTATAACTCTGTATCCAATTTATGTAACGATTTCGAATGTAAATACCAACTACATTGGAAAGGTAAATTTAAACAAATATAGCCTATGTAAAAGAAAGTCGGCCTGCGTAGCAATATAAAACGAACAGCAGTATCATAAAGTTCGTTTCAGGCTTTCTGCTCAACCCATTTCCATGCTGGTCATCAGACTGTTAACTGAACAATAAAATGGTGCGTGACCAAGTCATCAAGACTGTTGGCTTCTGTGAGAAAACCTCGATGAATTCATCTCGCGTTCCCACCACTTAGAAAATCTTTCTACATCCCAGCCGCCGACCACACAGGCCCTGCAAACTCTTATGGAAGAAAGGGGCGTTCTGAACAAGAGATCATATCCTGAAAAAGAAACAAACCAGCGAGATGGCCGCCAAACTTTGACATCATTGCAAGATAAGAATTGTCGCTCAGAATTTGAAATACAGCAAGTTAGCAACTGTAACAAGATAATGAAAATACAGCATGGGTCAGTATACACTGCAGAATGTATAGCAAGATAAACGTAACGAAAGTCGGTAAACGGTGCAGAATGAACCGTCAGCTTGCACCCTAGCCAGCATGTACAATTTTCACAGCCTAATCGCAAGATTACACACACCCTCTCTGACCCCCCCCCCCCCCCCCACACCACAAAAAAAAAAAATTGTGAAAGATTATAGGGGGGAAAAAGAGAGAATGGCCTACAAAACCAGTGAATAATAGACAACACACTAAAGACTCCCCCCCACCCCCACCCCCCAAAAAGAGCGACAGGACAAAAAGGTTGATGCTGTAACAGAACTTCCACCTAAGAGAACTTCCAAAAGGCAGAGAAGATATTTGAAAGACTCTATGGCATCAGGTGCAGGGCCTGATAAAACGTTGTGACGGTGACGAAGGCCTTTATAAACAATGCAGAATCCTCATGCCAAATCAAAGCGACACTACTACAGACACCGGACAAAATAAAACGTTGTGACGAAGACCTGTATAAACAATGAAGACTCTTCATGTCAAATCGAGACTACTACAGACACCCGACAAAATAAAACGTTGTGACGAAGACCTGTATAAACAATGGAGACTCTTCATGTCAAATCAAAGCGAGACTACTAAAAACACCTGACATTATTCAAACTGGATGTCTATGTTCAGAAAAAAAAACTCATTAGATATTGACAATCGTATTTGGAAATCCTTCGGTTCTGAGAACGCGTATGTCTTAATTCTCCTCTGTAGACTCAACAAGCAACACATCATATCGAATGGCGGCATTCATTTTTCGCGATTTGGACACAAATCGGACCTCCACAACAATACCTCTCCAAAATGCACACGCTTAAAGACCAACTCACACACACACGTTCGAAGGCCAACTCGCACACAAACTTGAACTTGCTCGCCAACAACACACTCGCAAACGCCTTTTTTTTTTAAACACACTTACAAACACTTTTTTATCGAGAAAAAAGCTATAACAATCTGCGTTAACCTCTGTGCAGCTTGTGTTGGGTTAACGCCCTTGTTTCCGCTTGTGTACTTTTGTGCCGATAGGCACCTTTTATCTCGCACATAACGGTTAAACACTGGCTCTCCTGACCAATCGCAAATAATGTTACAGAATTCAATATATCACGCATTTTTATTTTTGTAATCGTGATGTTTATCAATAAATGAGACGGAGATGAAAAACAAAGGCGAAATTTGAACAGTGTAGTTTCTAGTTCAGCTGCTCTCCGTTTTAAAATCTATGTCCTCTTCAATACGAAAAAGATAAATGTATTAAACGGCTAGAAGTAAAAAAAAAAAAAAAAAAAAAAAGTCTTTCTGAACTATGTTCAGCTACTTGTTTTTGTCACTATGCACTGAAAACAGTAACGTCCACTGCCATTTTTACTCTCGCTACACTGCCCCTGTCCAACCACGGACAGAAGCTCTGCTCGCCTGCTTCCTCCAGTTTCAAAGGAACTCTTCAAACAAGCGTGAAGCCTGCTGTTTGGGAAGATCAGTTGAGAAGTGATGGTGAAAATGGTCATGGGGTCTCAACCATTGCCTGTTCTTACAATGCTACACACTCGTCCCGCACTTTTCTAGTACGGTAACGTTATGATCGGTCACCAAAGCTACTTCGCTTTCCCGTCAAAACTGACAAGCAAGCAGTACAATATTTTTCGTTGCTGTCATTTGTCATCGTTACTCAGGGTTCCTTCATGATAAAAAAAACACCTTGAAATCTGGACTTCAGTGCTTATAGAAACTTCAGAGCGCATTGAGTGCTTGAAAATGAAGATTCCGGTGGAGCAATTTATATTTAGGTTAGGAAATCACTTTATTTTAACAGAAAATTAAGCGTAAAGAAAAGAAAGTTCATATTGTAGCTGCCAAAACTATCCGGCGTCAGCTTTCGTGCTGTCTGCTACTGACCTATATTCTACTGAAGCGACTGCATCAAAACAAACTAAGTTCGCATCAAATCATGCATCTTCTATATCATGGTCCTCGAATGTAAAAGTTCTTTAACAGTGCTCGATTTTTCTTCTTTTTGTTCAGAAGTCTATGAGAACCCTGTTATTGCTTGTTCCCTCCCCTACACAGCAGAACAAAGCATGTGCTCGTTTCCCTTCCTGTTACTTTTACCTCTTCCCCAACAAAAAAATGAAAAAATGTTCTTCCCTGTTCCACCATCAACAGAAGAGCACGATCAGATCCCTCTCAAAGTTTGCCAGGGATACAGATAAAAACACAGCGAACTTCGAAGTTTTGCGCGCCGTACGTCGTGGGTCTCTCGGGACCCATTCTGTCCTACATAGAGATTTCTGTGTCGACATCGTGTACATCACTTCTCGGCTGCAAAGTGCTCGAGTATGCTTGTAGGTTAAGAACGTGTGTGCGTTTTGGTCTTTTTTCATTCACCAATTTGAACTAGGGCCGACTCGCTAATGACGGAACAATGCAGGAAGTTGTAGAGGTTTCCATAACGACGTACACAAAGTAATGAGCAAATAATATTGGTGAGAAGACCCCAAATCGGACTGCACTGTGTGCAGACATGGGGTTCGGTCGTAGCAATGTCGGCCACTGTCATGTGCTGCCCAATTCAAAAGGCTACAAAGCAGTATATTAGCACATTTAATTATATCGGTAAGTTGGAAAAGGCTAGGACAAAAAAAAAACATCTAAAAAATTACAGACAACGACATAATTCATCCTCACATCATTACGCGACTGCTCTGTAATGTACATACATACTGCACCTGCCCTGACATTTCTCACAATCGCCCCCCCCCCCCCCCCCCCCCACACACACACACACCACTCATCCTTTAACAAAAAAAAGAAAAAGAAAGAAAAACAAATTACGGACTCTAAAGATTTCGATTTGGAAAATGGTGCAAGTGGAGCAAAATCTAAGAGGACGCTGCACGCGTCAACATGCGTAGCACACTGTTCTATCGTTCAAATGCTTTTCAAAAATGTCTGTGCACTCTTAAAACACACGTGCATGTACGTAAAAGAAACACATTTACAAAAGAAGTCCATTTGCTGCGACATCGGCGTTTAACCTAGCACTTCCTCAATGAACTGGGTGAGAAGTGCTTACCTGCCAACTGTTCCAACAACAAATCAACATCCTGGCATGCAGAACAGTGCAGGAAGAGAACAAATGAATTCTGGAATGCTTGGTCAATGGGACGAGGACTGACGTTGGAAGGAACCCACAAGACATGAAAAAAAAACACGATATGAACGAAACATGTGAAAACTTACGCAAATGAAAAAAAAAAAATACATGTATCTATCTGTAAAGTCGCACATACCGAGGAAAAAGAAAAACAATTCACTTCAAAAACGCTTCAGATTTATCATAATGATTCGGTAAATGTGCTCTGCAGGGAAAAAAATACCAATCGACTTTCATAAAATGCTCATGTGCAGTTCTTATTCACTCCTGCAATACTGACACGCACAGAACAGGAGCCCGACCCCCACCCCACCCCCCAAAATACTATATTGTCCTTAACATTGTAACGTTGGCTAGAATATATTCAAGTCATAAAAGCAGTGTGAAACAGTGTTGATTTGAGGGGTGAGGGAGGAAGGTCTGCATCTTCCCGAGTCAGACTTATGCATGGGTGAAACCACACGTTCGGAAATGCCGGAAACCAGAATTCGCCGTTTGTCCGGAAATCCTGAAATCACGCAATGTCCGGATCGATTTTTTTTTTCCCGAACGTTTCGGTAAAACGTGTCCTCATTATTTCGTCTGATCCTGGTTTTTCTTTTCCATTCCTTTCGTCATTTTAATGAAAGAATGTGCAAATGCTGCTTCGGCCAATAGTCACAATACCGTTTCATTGAGCCTGGTGAAGATACGTCTGCGATCGATGCCAATAATTAGTTCAGAACAAGTTTTGTTTTCACATGCCACCACACAGCAGAGGCTTCTTCAGGGTAGTAACCGCCTAATCTTACATTTACTACGGTGAAATAGGTTCTTTCTGACACAAATTACTTTCAAACCCGATTCATCACCATACTTTAACATGGACTCGTGCTCTCTCGCCGTTGACACAGCCTGATGTCAATTCGCGCGCGGAAGTTAGCAAGAGTTGTCACTCTTTGGTTAGGTTTCTCCTCCAACGGTTAGTATCCGCATCATCATCATTGTTAGATAATTTCCACAGTTTTTCCCCCATCCGAGAGGAGAATGTGTCGACGGAGACAAGTTCGCGGGATAATCCACAAATCTGCTTTCCGTCAGTAGGTTATCTTCTTTTATACGGGGGAAAATGATGATAATATTTCAAAATCATTAAATGCTGCTTTCTTGCAAATGGCAAGAAGCCCCAGCTGATAGACAAATCAGACTCACAAAAATACAGACCCCCCCCCCCCCCCCCAACCAGAAGACTTTCATAAGTTTTTTTTTTTTGGTCTTGCACGTTCAGGCCTACAGTGCATAGTGTTTTACAAACGCGAAGGTTTCCCAGTACTACATTCTGCTCTGCACACACCACTGTTATAGGAATGAAGTAAAAGATCAGCACTTGAGTTTGTTTTTTCAACTCATACCAAAGTCTACGATTGATAGCGATAATCACTGGTATTCTGTACACCATGTTTCCTACATCATGATCACACATTTGAAGCATTAAACAATAAATAGTTTTCACATTATTTTGTTTCCAAGACGGAAGATAATCTATTGACGGAAAGAATCTCTAAATTTTTCGATTAACAACAGCTTATTTCCCTTACTGATAAAAAAGTGGATATTGCCATTTTTTATAGTGGTTTATGCCTGGTGATCCTCGATGCAACACATAGCAACAATTAGGGGTTTCTAGTATACGCAGCCTTTCTCACAGTGTGTTTGAGGATTAGAGTTAGTAGCAGGGTGGTATGTGGAGTGCATGAACATTCTGTCAAACACGAAACGGTGATGCACGTGTGCGTGACGTCAAACAGAAACAGAGTGGTTGTGTGTGTGTGTGTGTGTGCGCGCGTGCGTTTGTGTGTGTGTGTGTGTGTGGACTGCATCAAACAAAAATTGATTGGTGTGAATGTTATGTTTGTGTGCATTACATCAGACAGAAACAGTAGTGTGTGGTTTGTGTACGCGTGGATTTGTGTCGAGTGCATGAGACAGAAACACTACGGTGTGTGTGTGTGCGCGCGCGCGCGTGGGTGTGTGTCCGTCTGTCTTTCTGCCTGCCTGTCTGTCTGCCTGTCAATGAGGTCACAGAGGAAGACAGTGGTGAGTGTAAATGAGTCGGACAGGAACAGAGCGGTGTGTATAACCAAATGACGTCAAACAGGAACGGGCTCGGTATGTCTCGTAGACGACGTCAGTCAGGAACAGAGCACGGTGCACCTCAGGAGCTGACATCATTCGGGGGAGCGGAGAGGTACGTCTAGGTAGCTGACGTCACACAGAAACACACAGAACGCTGCGTGCTGACGTTTGTGGTTGACGTCAGACGGGCACCGAGTGGTGTGTGGGCTGGAACCTGTACAGCAGGCCGTACACCGTGCCGTAGGTCAGCGTGAAGAGGGCGAAGAGCGAGGGGAACACCCAGCGGGAGATCTTGTCCACCCGGCGGGGGTCTCGGCAGGGAGGCACCCTGGGGCTGCTGCTGCTGACGTCATGGGAGTCGCCCACGTCAGTCGGACACCCGCCCGCACTCGTCTGGGACATGGAAGATGACCCATGTTATACAGCTAGCTATACATGCATCCAAATCGCTCGTCTCTTCTCTTGTGTGTGTGTGTGCATCAGTGATAGCTACTCCACTAACATCACAGAGGCAGGTGAAAAGAGATCTTAGTAAGGACGCGTGGGGTTCCCCTTATAATTTTGCAGCCGCATTCTAAAAATGTTAATAAGAACAATCGACACGGTTTCGTAGTGAAGTCGCCAAATTGCACCCAACAACAAAAAAAGTTATGAATTGTTACCAGAAGCAAAAATACAGCACAAAGACGTTCACAATGATAGAAGAAAGGGCCACAATGGTTGAAACCACTGGACACAGTTTTTAAAAAAATTGGAAGCTGACAGTTTGGCAATACGATGATCATCACTCTTTGAAAATACCGAACAACATTTGTGTAATCAAGACTTTCGAGTCATCATCACTTCAACTGCAAATTTCTTTCGACATCGTACACTAGTGATGCTTTCATACATATTCTGGTAAAATGATTCGTGCTCTGACTGTTATTTCACTCTAAACGAATCGCGCAATAGCTAAATTTCAGTCACTGCTGGCTAGGCATGAATCTCCCAAATCGTCCTTCGTCTCTTTCCCTACTGCACGTAACGTGCATTCACTGTCACAGTATCTACACACGATTACCATTATGCATGTTACATAAACTAACATGTACCCAGCAGAAAAACAGCATGCATATATACACACACATTCCCTATCCATCTCTAGATCCAGCAGTACGTGTTTACATAAATATGATATCTCCCTCCCTCTCTCTCCGTCTGTGTGTGTGTGTGTGTGCGCGCGCGCGCGTGTGCGTGTGTGTCTGCGTGTGCGTGCGCGTGTGCGTGTATATGTGTGTGCGAGTGTGTGTATTTGTGTCAGTCAGTGTGTGCATTTTGTGTCGGTATTGTGCACACGCGCGCGTGTGTGTGTGCGCGCGCTTGCGTCTGTGTGCGTTTTACAGATAAATGTATCGAGCAGCCAGCGATTATTCCTGATGGTAGAGAAGGAATGGAAAGATGTCTGTAGAATCTCTCTTTTAACTGTGACTATAAATGCATCAACACCCGTTTTACCTGTGACTTACCACTGTACAAACACCCGCTCTATCTGTGACATCACTGTACAAACACCCGTTCTACCTATGACATCACTGTAAAAACACCCGTTCTACCTGTGACATCACTGTACAAACATCCGTTCTACCTGTGACATCACTACAAACACCCGTTCTACCTGTGACATCACTGTACAAATACCCGTTCTACCTATGACATCACTGTACAAACATCCGTTCTACCTGTGACATCACTACAAATACCCGTTCTACCTGTGACATCATTGTACAAACACCCCTTCTACCTGTGACATCACTGTACAAAACATGTTCTACCTGTGACATCACTCTACACACACCACTACAAATACCCGTTTTACCTGTGACACCACTACAAATACCCGTTCTACCTGTGACATCACTGTACAAACACCCATTCTACCTGTGACATCACTGTACAAATACCTGTTCTACCTGTGACATCACTCTACAAACACCCGTTCTATCTGTGACATCACTACAAATACCAGTTCTACTTGTGACATCACTGTACAAACACCCGTTCTACCTTTGACATCACTACAAATACCCGTTCTACCTGTGACATCACTGTACAAAACAACCCGTTCTACCTGTGACATCACTACAAATACCCGTTCTACCTGTGACATCACTGTACAAATACCCGTATCTACCTGTGACATCACTGTACAAACACCCGTTCTACCTGTGACATCACTACAAATACCAGTTCTACCTGTGACATCACTGTACAAATACCCGTTCTACCTGTGACATCACTGTACAAACACCCGTTCTACCTGTGACATCACTGTACAAATACCCGTTCTACCTGTGACATCACTGTACAAACACCCTTCTACCTGTGACATCACTGTACAAATACCCGTTCTACCTGTGACATCACTCTACAAACACCCGTTCTATCTGTGATATCACTACAAAACACCCGTTCTACCTGTGACATCACTGTACAAATACCCGTTTACCTGTGACATCACTGTACAAACACCCGTTCTACCTGTGACATCACTACAAATACCCGTTCTACCTGTGACATCACTGTACAAATACCCGTTCTACCTGTGACATCACTGTACAAACACCCGTTCTACCTGTGACATCACTGTACAAATACCCGTTCTACTGTGACATCACTACAAACACCCGTTCTACCTGTTACATCACTGTACAAACACCCGTTTAACCTGTGACTTACCACTGTACGAACACCCGTTTTACCTGTGACTTACCACTATACAAACACCCGTTTAACCTGTGACTTACCACTATACAAACATCCGTTTTACCTCTGACTTACCACTGTATAAACACTCGTTTTATCTGTGACTTACCACTGTTAAAGCACCCGTTTTACCTTAACTTATTACTGTACAAACACCTGTTATACA
>CM065720.1:62266310-62268810 GCA_033310375.1 Conus canariensis | reverse complement strand
CCTAACAATAGGACGCCCAGGTAGCACATTCACTCTACCCTCCTACCTAACAACAGGACGCCCTGAGTAGCACATTCACTCTACCCTCCTACCTAACAACAGGACGCCCAGAGTAGCACATTCACTCTACCCTCCTACCTAACAACAGGACGCCCAGAGTAGCACATTTACTCTACCCTCCTACCTAACAATAGGACGCCCAGGGTAGCACATTCACTCTACCCTCCTACCTAACAACAGGACGCCCAGGGTAGCACATTCACTCTACCCTCCTACCTAACAATAGGACGCCCAGAGTAGCACATTCACTCTACCCTCCTAACAATAGGACGCCCAGGGTAGCACATCCACTCTACCCTCCTAACAATAGGACGCCCAGGATAGCACATCCACTCTACCCTCCTAACAATAGGACGCCCGGGGTAGCACATTCACTCTACCCTCCTAACTAACAATAGGACGCCCAGGGTAGCACATCCACTCTACCCTCCTAACAATAGGACGCCCAGGATAGCACATTCACTCTACCCCCCTACCTAACAACAGGGTAGCACATCCACTCTACCCTCCTACCTAACAACAGGACGCCCAGAGTAGCACATTCACTCTACCCTCCTACCTAACAACAGGGTAGCACATTCACTCTACCCTCCTACCTAACAACAGGGTAGCACACCCACTCTACCCCCCTACCTAACAACAGGGTAGCACATCCACTATACCCTCCTACCTGACAACAGGATAGTACATCCACTCTACCCTCCTACCTAACAACAGGGTAGCACACACACTCTACCCCCTACCTAACAACAGGGTAGCACATCCACTCTACCCTCCTAACAATAGGATACCCAGGGTAGCACATTCACTGTACCGCTCCTACCCTGACAAAGGACACCCGGGGTAGCACATTCACTCCACCCTCCTAACAATAGGACACCCAGGGTAGCACATTCACTCCACCCTCCTACCTTGACATAGGACACCCGGGGTAGCACATTCACTCTACCCTCCTAACAATAGGACACCCAGGGTAGCACATTCACTCTACCCTCCTACCTAACAATAGGACGCCCTGGGTAGCACATTCACTCTACCCTCCTAACAATAGGACACCCAGGGTAGCACATTCACTTCACCCTCCTACCTTGACATAGGACACCCGGGGTAGCACATTCACTCTACCCTCCTACCTAACAATAGGACGCCCAGGGTAGCACATTCACTCTACCCTCCTGCCTAACAATAGGACGCCCAGGGTAGCACATTCACTCTACCCTCCTACCTAACAATAGAACGCCCAGGGTAGCACATTCACTCTACCCTCCTACCTAACAATAGGACGCCCAGGGTAGCACATTCACTCTACCCTCCTACCTAACAATAGGACGCCCGGGGTAGCACATTCACTCTACCCTCCTACCTAACAATAGGACGCCCAGGGTAGCACATTCACTCTACCCTCCTACCTAACAATAGGACGCCCGGGGTAGCACATTCACTCTACCCTCCTAACAATAGGACGCCCAGGGTAGCACATTCACTCTACCCTCCTACCTAACAATAGGATGCCCAGGGTAGCACATTCACTCCACCCTCCTACCTTGACATAGGACACCCGAGGTAGCACGGTCTGCACGGAGGAGCTCTGAGTGGCCATGGTCAGCACGGACATGACGCCGATGGTCACCCGGGCCGGGGTGGCGCCCACGTCGATCCAGAAGGACACCCAGGACAGAATGACCACCAGCACCGTGGGCAGGTACACGTGCACCAGGAAGTAGCCTAGGTGGCGCTGCAGCCGGAAGATGGCCATCACACACGCGAAGTCGTCTGCCACCACATACAGCCATTGTGAATCTATTTTTGGTTTTGTGCAAAAAAAAAGTGTGACACATACGTTTTCAAATTCCAGTCTACCAATACATTTCTTTATTCTGCAGAAAATTTTCACATCAGTTTGCGAAAGAGGGAGAGAGGGAGAAAAAAAGATGGAAAGTGGAAAAATCAAAACAGGTCATAAATGATTACAGTAGATATCACGTGACCTACACTGGACGTTCTGCGTGGACTGAATGCTTTTCACGTTTGTGCGGAGATAGCTTTATGATTTGGGCTGTTGGGAAGTGTGGAAGAATGGTGCCATATTCACATTTCAGAACTTCAGATCAGTCCACCAGTTTGCGGTTCAAAACCCAGTCGAACTTAACACAAAACAAAACAAAACACAACTATACGAATCAGAGCTCACGTCCGTCAAGTCACAGCAGGGTCACCCACCAGAAAAGGCCCAGCACTGCAGCGGAAGTGATGTCAGTCCCCAGTGATTTGTTCAACAATGGGCGGACATTCAAAGACAGTAACCCCTCATCGCCCGCACACACTTTTACAGCATCCCCTCTCGGAGTTCCGATGTTGATGTCATCCATACAAGAACAACCTTCCTGTCTAACTCTGCCGACATCACAGACCCACAGAAGCGCCTATGATATTATGACCG
>CM065720.1:62211310-62253810 GCA_033310375.1 Conus canariensis | reverse complement strand
GCACCATCCTCTCTCTGCCGACACAATAATCACTAATGCTACCACTAGGTAAGATAATGAGGGAAGAGAAGAAAAGGTTGAAAAACACTTGATACAAACAAACAAAAAACTTACACACTGCACTCACAATCTACACAATCAATGTAGAGTAACGTTGGTCATGAACATGTTGATTCTCCCGACAGGACAAACGTAAACTGCTGGGGCATGGACGCTTCCCACACACCGACAGATGGGCAGACGTGGGTTTGGGTCTGCACTAGAGCGTCCCATAATGAAACACGAACAACCAACGAAAAGAGAAGGTTAAAGGAGGATTCAGCAAAGTCACCGACTGGTGGAAGAATGGAATAACACGGCCGTGTCCTTCCGTTTCTTGTTGATCTGGAGCTGTACACAATCAGCGTCGATGCTTGTCACACAAACCTCTTTGTGGACATGTAACCACGCCCACCACGGAAGACAGTTCCGCTAATCATACGTGCACGCACAAAATCACCTTGATATCAAAGAAGTATGCCTGTGATAAAAGGCGTTTCTCTGCCCCAACCTGGACAATCTGGCACGAGAATGTCACTATGCATGAAAATCCTCAGTAAGACAACCCCCCCCCCCTTTTTTTTCCCCTTTCCCTCCGCCTGCACCCCACCCCTTCGATTCCAGCCATATTCCTGTCTTTCCCCTTCCTCTTTCCCTCCGCCTGCACCCCACCCCTTCGATTCCAGCCATAGTCCTGTCTTTCCCCTTCCTCTTTCCCTCCGCCTGCACCCCACCCCTTCGATTCCAGCCATAGTCCTGTCTTTCCCCTTCCTCTTTCCCTCCGCCTGCACCCCACCCCTTCGATTCCAGCCATAGTCCTGTCTTTCCCCTTCCTCTTTCCCTCGATGGTGCTCCTTTCGTTTCAGCTGCTTCCTCTCTCTCGCCTTCCCTAAACGTTGCATTCAAAGTCACCTGTAACACTGTGACGAAAGGGAAACAAGCCCACAATATACTGTCTGTCTTTCTGCGTACGTAGGCTGATACTCCTGCGGACAGTCCCTGTATAGACAGGCAAGGACTGATCCCATCTACCCAACAAAGGGAGTGGAGGTTTTGTGTGTATGACCGTTTCTTATCCCGCCATTAAGGCAGACATATTCCAGCTTCGAGGAAATAGTGCGTGCTATGTGTAACGTGTCATCCATACCAACGGCCAAACTGGCCTTCTCTTCCGAAAGTTGGTGATGGGATTTTACGTGTGTCTAAGATGTTATGCGTGCGTTCACACACGGAATCTCGGTTTATAGTCTCATTCGAAGGACTGTTTGGGAAACGGAGCCAGAACCAATGTTAACTCCGAGGGAAAAATCCGGCGGAGACTCGAACCCGCAACCCCAGGATCACCAATATCACGAGTCCGGAGTTCTACCAACCGAGCCAGTCTGTCCATCCCTAAACTACCCTCTTCCCCCTCTTCCCCCGTCTCCATCCCCATCTCCCCCCTGCCCCCTCCCCCCTTCCAACCACAACTGTACTGATCTCAGGATTATAATGTTGGTGTAATGACGATGATGATTGCAGTGATAATGATAATGGTAACAGAATTTTGGAACCCACGCACACTTACACAGATGGAGATCTAGTCCTTTGATCTTATGTTCATACAATGTTTTTAACCATGATATGTTGACAAATTTTAGTTTATGAATCTCTGTGTGTGTTGTGTGTGTGTGTGTGTGTGTGTGTGCGTGTGCGTGTGTGTGCGTGTGTGTGGATAGAAGATGGATTGTGATGTGTAGATAAGTTAATACTGAGTGTTGATGTTTAATTTTTAGCTTATTAATTTGACTTTATTCTATTGTATTTTACTCATTTGCAATGTGTCACCACAAAATAATTTTCGTTCATGGACAAAGTAAACAACTTGTGAACTTGTGAGCGATTCCGGCCCCCACAATATACTGTGAAGTTCCCAAAGTCAATGCACACATGAACGGAGGCCACTGGTAATATCAAGAGAATCTCTGTGTGGATGCAAGTAACATCAAAGAAAAAAGATGTTATCCTGCCAAAGCTAGATCCAAGGGTTTTTTTTTCGTCATGTTGCCCATGTGATTATCGGTTCACCCGTGTCTAAACTGAACACCTTGGCGACGGGGATTCCGGAGAATCTTACCCAGTTCAGGTGAATCAATAAGCCTATCCTATCAGTTACGGGTGAGACGATCTAATGTAAATCATGGCCGTTGGAGCTAGTTTACCAAGCTTGAAACGATCTCCATTAATCAGCTCGGACGAGAATGCTGCAGGCGCCAGGTGAAGTAAATGGACAAATCACAAGAACATTTCATGCGTGCGGGGGGGGGGGGGGGGGGGGGGGGGGCTCTTCTTTTGCAGTCTGCGTCCATTCTGCGCCCAGTTTGAGGAGAGAAGTGATTGCTCGTCCTCCATTTTCACTGTCCTGTATGTTGTTTATCTTACCTGGAGAAGACCAAACGCGCGGTGTTTTGTCTTGTACTCTGTCCCTTTTGTCCGGCGGAATAATGTTATTTCTTTTTTAAGTGTGTTTCCATGTCCGTCTGCAGTCGCCTCCCTTTGAACGTGACGTGGAAAGGTTAGCTTCTTTCCTGACAAAGCTGTTCCTTTAAAGTGTTCACCTTCTGGGGGGGGGGGGGGGGGGGGGGGTATGTGTATGAGTGTGTGTTGATTGAGAGAGAGAGAAAGAGTGTTTGTGTGAGTGTGTATGTGTATGTATATGACTATGTGTGTTGAGTGTGTGTGTGTGTGTGTGTGTGTGTGTGTGTGTGTGTGTGTGTGTGTGTGAGAGAGAGAGAGAGAGGTGTGTGTGTGTGTGTGTGTGTGTGTGTGTGTGCGTGTGCGTGCGTGCGTGCGTGCACGCGCGTGTATGTGTGCGCGAGTGCGTGCTTACGTGCCTGCGTGCGTTTTCTTTTAGGCGTTCTCTCATAGCTGGAAGATACATACAATAAATATCTGTAGACAGGTAAACATCGTAAGTGGTTATACGTTCTGTATGATTCAAATCTGTCACCGTTCTGTACATGAGAATTCCAATTTTGCCAACAGCAATCAACCAGTCTTTCTCGGAATACCTTGATAAAACCATCCACATCAGCAACACCTTGGTTCATCCATACAAATCCGAAACCATATTCACACAATTTCTTTCTCACATTAGTCACCCAGTTCTGTTTTCCTCTGTCATCTAAGTGTAACATCATTCGATATGCTTTGTATGGCAATCTGTAATCCTGCATCTGAATCATTTTCAGCCAGTATCGAACACATTTAACGGCGGAATTCAAATATATTGGAAATCTAGCTGTTTCACCATATACCAAATCATTTGGTGTTTGCAATGATACTCCAAGGAATTTCTTCAAAACAAAAGATGGATCTTCTCACAATGTACAATAGCAGCAGCATCAAGGCCCCATACTTCAGCACCATACTGTACCATAGGTTGAACCTGGGCATCAAATAACTTCAAAAACAAAGTAAGGGAGTCATTATTCAGCATCGACAATTTCTTTAGTATGCACAGTAATACAGTTTTAGCTCTACTCGCTAAATCCTTGCAAGCAAAGACAAAGCTCAAGCGCGTTGAGAAATATATACCTAAGTATTTATATACATTTACAACAGGCATTATAGAACCATTATATGTCCATCTCTCTCGCTGCAATATATCCACCCTTTCTAAAAACAATTATATTGCTTTTTGCCATATCAACTTTCAATTCTAATAAGCAGCAACTCTGTAAAGTATTTAACTGGATTTGTAGCCCAGTTACTGTTTCTGAGACCAAGGCTACGTCGTCAGCCAAAAGAAGAATGAACATCTCCAAACCATCATTTATAACATTTGTACCGTGCCTTCCACAACGTATAACTTCTTGTGTTAATTCATTAATGAATAAAGAGAACAGAAGTGGGTTACAGACATAGCCCTGTTTCACACCAGAAGTACAATTTATATAGTCTGTTAAAGCAGCACCAGATCGCACTCTTGCCTTTACACAATCATACATACTTATAACACATTTATAAAGTTTCCCATGAATACCATTTTTAAGCAGGATAGGCCACAGCAAAGTTCTATTTACTGAATCAAACGCCTTCTCAAAGTCAATGAATGCAACATACAATTTACGATTTAAACAAAACTGTTTTTGTACAAATGCCATCAGTGTGAACATGTGGTCAACAGTAGAATAGTTTTTTCTTAAATCCAGCTTGATATTCTCCGGTAACATTATTTTCTTCCACCCACTCCTGTAATCTCCTGTTGATAATAGCACTGTACAGTTTACTGCAGATATTACACAACGAAATTCCTCTATAATTATTTGGATTGTTTGCATCTCCTTTTTTAAACAATATGATAATAGACTCGGACCAACATCTGGGATAAACCCTTGATCAAACAAGGAGTTAAAGATTTCAACTAACAAAATCTATAAACAAGTTTGACTGGCAAGCAGTTTTTATTAGTTCACCTACAATTCCGTCTGGTCCGGCAGCTTTGCGAGATTTGATCTTTCATAGAGCAATTAGAAATTCTTCTTTGGAAATGGGTCTATTTAGATTGTTGTCGTCATAATCGGTTCCATCGATGTAATTTTCATTTCCCATTCCAGTCATCTAACCGGCATTATGGACATACCAGCCATCTAACCGGCATTATGGACATTCCAGTCATCTACCCGGCATTATGGGCATTCCAGTCATCTAACCAGCATTATGGGTATTCCAGTCATCTAACCGGCATTATGGACATTCCAATCATATAACCGGAATTACGGACATTCAGCCATCTAACCGGCATTATGGACATTCCAGTCATCTAACCGGAATTACGGACATTCGTCATCTAACCGGCATTACGGACATTCCAGTCATCTAACCGGCATAATGGACATTCGTCATATAACCAGCATTATGGACATTCCAGCCATCTAACCGGCATTATGGGCATTCCAGTCATCTAACCGGTATTATGGACATTCCAGTCATCTAACCGGCATTACGGACATTCGTCATCTAACCGGCATTATGGACATTCGTCATCTAACCGGCATTATGGACATACCAGTCATACAACCGGCATTATGGACATTCCAGTCATCTAACCGGCATTATGGACATTCCAGTCATCTAACCGGCATTATGGACATTCCAGTCATCTAACCGGCATTATGGGCATTCCAGTCATCTAACCGGCATTATGGGTATTCCAGCCATCTAACCGGCATTATGGGTATTCCAGTCATCTAACCGGCATTATGGACATTCCAGTCATCTAACCGGCATTATGGGTATTCCAGTCATCTAACCGGCATTATGGGTATTCCAGTCATCTAACCGGCATTATGGACATTCGTCATCTAACCAGCATTATGGACATTCCAGTCATATAACCGGCATTATGGACATTCCCGTCATATAACCGGCATTATGGACATTCCCGTCATATAACCGGCATTATGGACATTCCAGCCATCTAACCGGCATTATGGACATTCGTCATCTAACCGGCATTATGGACATACCAGTCATACAACCGGCATTATGGACATTCGTCATCTAACCGGCATTATGGACATTCCAGTCATCTAACCGGTATTATGGGCATTCCAGCCATCTAACCGGCATTATGGACATTCCAGTCATCTACCCGGCATCATGGACATTCTAGTCATCTAACCGGCATTATGGACATTCCAGTCATCTAACCAGCATTATGGGCATTCCAGCCATCTAACCGGCATTATGGACATTCCAGTCATCTAACCGGCATTATGGACATTCTAGTCATATAACCGGCATTATGGACATTCCAGTCATCTAACCGGCATTATGGACATTCCAGTCATCTGACCGGCATTATGGACATTCCAGTCATCTAACCGGCATTATGGACATTCCAGTCATCTGACTGGCATTATGGACATTCTAGTCATATAACCGGCATTATGGACATTCCCGTCATCTAACCGGCATTATGGACATTCCAGTCATCTAACCGGCATTATGGACATTCTAGTCATATAACCGGCATTATGGACATTCCAGTCATCTAACCGGCATTATGGACATTCCAGTCATCTAACCGGCATTATGGACATTCCAGTCATCTAACCGGCATTATGGACATTCCAGTCATCTAACCGGCATTATGGACATTCCAGTCATCTAACCGGCATTATGGACATTCCAGTCATCTAACCGGCATTATGGACATTCCAGTCATATAACCGGCATTATGGACATTCCAGTCATCTAACCGGCATTATGGGCATTCCAGTCATATAACCGGCATTATGGACATTCCAGTCATCTAACCGGCATTATGGGCATTCCAGTCATATAACCGGCATTATGGACATTCCAGTCATCTAACCGGCATTATGGACATTCCAGTCATCTAACCGGCATTATGGACATTCCAGTCATCTAACCGGCATTATGGACATTCCAGTCATATAACCGGCATTATGGACATTCCAGTCATATAACCGGCATTATGGACATTCCAGTCATATAACCGGCATTATGGACATTCCAGTCATATAACCGGCATTATGGACATTCCAGTCATCTAACCGGCATTATGGGCATTCCAGTCATATAACCGGCATTATGGGCATTCCAGTCATCTACCCGGCATTATGGACATTCCAGTCATATAACCGGCATTATGGACATTCCAGTCATATAACCGGCATTATGCACATTCCAGTCATCTAACCGGCATTATGGACATTCCAGTCATATAACCGGCATTATGGACATTCCAGTCATATAACCGGCATTATGGGCATTCCAGTCATATAACCGGCATTATGGACATTCCAGTCATTATGGACAATCCAGTCATATAACCGGCATTATGGACATTCCAGTCATATAACCGGCATTATGGGCATTCCAGTCATATAACCGGCATTATGGACATTCCAGTCATATAACCGGCATTATGGGCATTCCAGTCATATAACCGGCATTATGGGCATTCCAGTCATATAACCGGCATTATGGGCATTCCAGTCATGTAACGGGCATTATGGACACACCATCATCCGAACAACGTCATGGGCACGGGGGGAGGGGGGGGGGGGGTAGCATCTTACTGGCATAACGAACACAGTCATGTAGCTGGAATCGAGGGCACCCATCCCCACCCAGCTGGCATTTTTTTTTTTTTTTTTTTTTTTTTTGGGGGGGGGGGGGGGGCACACAGCCATGGAATTGAAGGCAGACAGGCCACTCTACTGGCATTTTGGGCACACAGTCATCTGGCTTGTATTAAAGGCAGACATGCCACCACCCCACCATCAACACGGGCACACAATCATCTGACTGGAATCCATGCCACATCAGCCATCTCATTGGCATTGCAGCCCAGACACACGGCTCTCTGTGTGGTCGGCTTCAGCATCTCATCGGCACTGCGGCCCAGACACACGGCTCTCTGTGTGGTCGGCTTCAGCTTCAAGGGAACTGACACGGAGACTGGGCCTCATGGGCGTGCATGATCACCAACCGGTCTCACTGGCACCAGGCTGACTGACTGTCATGATGGACTCGTAGTCAAGAGCCTTTAAGCACTGCTTTTTGTAAGTGAATGGGTGAATAGAATTGACAGACAGACAGACAGACAGACAGACACACACACACACACACACACACACACACACACACACACACACACACACATACACACACACACACACACACACACACACACACACACACACAGAGAGAAAGGAAGGGTGGCATTATGGGCGGGAGAGAGAGATAGAGAGGGTGGATGACTGTGTGTGTGAGGTGTGTGTGTGTGTGTGTGTGTGTGTGTGTGTGTGTGTGTTTTGCGCGCGCGCGCGCGCGCGCGCGTGCATGCATGCACGCCGTTCGTTCGTGTGCTTGGGTGTTTGTGAGTATGCACGCGTTCGTAGCAAGTATACGTGCGGACGGGCCTGTGAGCGTGTCTGTGCGAGTGTATGTGCGTGTGTGTTTTTTTTTCGTTGAAACAAGGATATGATACTGTCCCCCTAAAAACGTGTGTTGGCGACGAAAATCAACTAAAGCAAAACAACTACAACTTCTGCAGCGAACTAGACTAAAAAGCATTGTGAAACCCAGTGATGCATAATACATAAAAGTAATCTACACACAGCATGGAAGACGAACCAAAAATTTTCATCAACATCCGTCCTCCCTTCCTCCCTCCCTCCCGCCCCTCTCTCTCCTCTCTCTCTCTCTCTCTTCTCTCCCCTCCAACTTGTATTGCCTGCTGTGTGGCGGGGAATGTCATTTTCATGGCATGCGAATGTCACGGACTGAAGAGGCAGAAACAGGACTTCAAAGCCTGTAGATCGTTTGTGTCTCTGAATTATGTATTTGATTTGTTCCTCTCCCGCCCCCCCCCCCCCCCTCTCTCTCTCTCTCTCTCTCTCTCTCCCCTCCTCTCTCTCTGTCTGTCTGTCTGTCTCTCTCTGTCTCTGTCTGTCTGTCTGTTCTCCATCCCCCTGACTGCACATAATCATTTTTCCCCATTCACTCGTGCAGCTGTCGGTTGTTAAAAATAGATCAGCTGTTAGACCCTTTTTTTTCTTTCTTTTCCTTTTTTTTTTTTTTTTTGACGACAGAATAATGCATCCGTTTCGACGTGCATCTCCAAATGGGTAAAATGGTCCATTTGCGCGGCCCTGTGAGTGTGATTCTGTCTCTCTCACGTATGTGTGTGTGTGTGTGTGTGTGTGGTGTGTGTGTGTGTGTGTGTGTGTGTGTGTGTGTGTTGCGCGCGCGTGTGCGTGTGCCTGCGAACGCGTCTGTGTCTGTGTGTGCGCGCGCGCGTGTGTGTGTGTGTGTGTGCGCGCGCGCGCGGGCGCCCCTGTGTGCATGCATGCGTGTATGTAAGCGCGTGCGCGCGTATGTTTGTGTGTGCGCATGTGTGGTAAGTGTGTACATGCGTGCGTGTGTTCTAGTGTGTGCACGAGTATGTTTGTACGTGTGTGTGACAGGGAGAGAGAAAGGAAGAGAGGGAGGAAAAGACAGAGAGATAGAGAAACAGACATGAGAGAGAGAGAGAGAGAGAGAGAGAGAGAGAGAGAGAGAGAGAGAGAGAGAGAGAGAGAGAGAGAGAGGTGTTCGGAGACTCGAACAGTTTAACGTAGTCAGGCCATGGGCATTACATGTACATGGCGTGATGGGATGATGACAGAAGGGGTGTGGGGGGTAGGTGGATGGAGAGGGGTGGGGGTGGGGAGGAGAGAGCAACCAGTATTGTCCAAACAGAAACTCTTAAAGGTTGAAAGAAAATCTCTCAGCATTACTATAAACTGAGATGTGCAACCCCGTAGATTCAAGTGAAACTACATCACAGCTACTCACATCACGAACATCAGCGATCTTCACGTCCACTGACTGTACCGGGTAGCCCATCGTATTCCGAAAATAACCACCGACAACTCAAATAGGCTGAGCCATGAAGCAGGGGTTGTCTTCTTACCGCACGAAGTGCGAATTTGCTGACTTGACGACTAAAGAAAATACAGAAAGAAAAAACACTCTTCCCTCCTAGCAATCAAGGCGGGAGTGTGTGGGCAAGGGTGGTGGTGGTGGTGGTGGGATAGGGGAAGTAATGCGCAAACTCTTCCACACACTTTTCTCCGAGGTCATTGTATAATGAACAAAAACAACAAAAAACCAAAACAAAACAAAAACACATTCTTTTTCGATCGCTTGTGTACAATAGGAACAGTGCCCATTTTTTTTTTTACCCATCCATGCACACCGCTGTCATGGCTCAAGATCCACGCTTGATCCGACAAAACGGCTACCCTGGCGAGCATGATTATCGATGCTTGATATGTAGTTTGCGTTTCCAAACTCCCCTTTAAATCATCATGCTTTTCTCTTTTAACAGAGGCTGACCATTCCTGCATGACCCTGTCTAGGCCTACCCGCCGTTTGGTTACCAGCACAAAGAATCGCACCTCCGTTGCCGACGTCTTAGTTAAATCACACGGATGATCCTGTAAAAAAACAGTTTGTTTGATTAATCTCCATTGCCTCAGCATTCTTTCCATTTTCTTTTTTTAAAAATGACTACCAGTCGGCCCTGTCCTGGTAATTCGTTTTCTTCCGCAAACAAAAGGTTGAGTCAGAATTAGACTGATTGCATTCTGTAATTTACGCGAAGGGTTAATTTGCTAAGCTCCCCTTACATCAAAGTTGGCGTTTTCAAAAGCAGAGAGGAGGAGGAGGAAAAAATAATGCGTAATGGCCATTGAAAATTCCAAGCAAGCACTGACATCATTGCGGGCAAGACAGGGATAGAAAGAACGAAACGTTGAAAAAAACAAAAAAACAAAGCCGGAAAGGGTAGGACAGGAAAGCAGAAGAAATAAAAAAAAGACAGGAAAGCGAAAGAAAATAATAAAAAGGGAGAAAAAAAGAAAGAGAAGATAGGGCTAAAAAAAAAAAAGTGACATTACGACACACTTAGAAGAAAGGCCTCCGCCTGGCTTCGAACTAGCGACCTCTAGAATTCTGAAAACGAGGTCTAAAACGTTAGCTTCCATGGTCATCCCCCCCCCCCCCCCCCCCCATCCACCTCCCTACCCCCGTCTGCATATGTTTCCATTTGACCGAGCATCCACCTTGACGATTCAGTAAAGAAAACCAGGGCGGTGCCCATTCTTCTCCAAGCATTCAAAGGTGAAGGGGGGGGGGGGGGGGGGGGAGGAATAATCCATCCCCATCTGGGATCCGAACTAGAGAATCTCTCATTGTCCTGGCATGAGTTTTCTAGACAAGCGTGTCATCCTAAATCAAACTACGCGCGATGAAGACTGGGCGCGACACCTCTACCCTGTTGCCCTGGACCGTCTTGTCCTCTCAGGCCTGAGGGACGCTGCAAGCATGTAACGGTGGGGCCCAGAATGCCATGCACAAGTCTACACCCCCCATACCCTCCAACCTATCACTCTCCCCCCACCCCCCTCACTGTTCCCCAACATTCATGGCCAAGCGATCCACTGTCGACAGAAGAGAGCCCTTGGTGTCAGAGCAGTCTTGTTCTTGTTATATTTTGGGGGATTCCTTGGTCTTGATGTTCATCTGATAGTTCTGCCACCAGACTGGAAATTCAGCATTGTCTGGAAAAACAACCCCCCCCCCTCCCCCTCCCAAAAAAAAAAAGGCAAGAAAAAAGTCTTACAGCTCGCGCCTAAAATCAAGGGCGGACGCTCGCCTCGGCCCGCCCTCTGTGTTCTCTGCCCTCTCTCTCTCTCTCTCTCTCTCTCTCTCTCTCTCAAACACACACACACACAGCTCAGGCCCACGTACAAGAGCAGACTCCCCCCCCCCCCTCCCTTCCCCATCAGAGAGAGAGAATGAGAGAGAGAGAGAGACAAAGAGAGAGAAAGAGACGGAGAAAGAGACAGACAACACACACACACACACACACACACACACACACACACACACACACACTGAGAGAGAGAGAGAGAGAGAGAGAGAGAGAGAGAGAGAGAGAGAGAGAGCAAATGTATTTATAAATCTGCATTCGTAGTAACAAAAATATCTCCAGCAAATTATCATTTTGAGTGTGCGTGTGTGTGTGTGTAAGTGTGTGTGTGTGTGTGTGTGTGTGTGTGTGTGTGTGTTGTGCGCGTATGCGTGTGCGTGTGCGTGTGTGTGCGCGTGCGTGCGTGCGTGCGTGCGTGCGTCAGTGTGTGTGTGTGTGTGTGTGTGTGTGTGTGTGCGTGCGTGCGTGCGTGCGCGTGCGTGTGTGTGTGTAGTCTAAGTGTATGACAGTGTGTGAGAATGAGTGAGTGAAAGAGAGAGAGAGAGAGAGAGAGAGAGAGAGAGAGAGAGATGTGTGTGTGTGTGTGTGTGTGTGTGTGTGTGTGTGTGTGTGTGTGTGTGTGTGTGTGTGTGTTGTGTGCGCGCGCGCGTGCGTGTGTGTGTGCAAGAGAGACAGAGACAGAGACAGACTGACAGACCGTGCGCGCTTGCGTAAGACTGTCTCTGCGTGCTCCCTTACCATGGACACCTCGTTGACGGAGTGAAAACTGACGATGTGCATCTGCAGTGTGACGTTCGTCGCCACATCTGAAACACACAATGACGTCACGGGAGAATACAGACACGTCTGGAACAGCAAACAACACGTCATCACCTTACCACGTCTGAAATAACGCAATCAAGCACGGGCTGTTTGAAGTAAGATAGTGGATGTCAGTATGTTATCACTGAATTATTGTGTGAAACGGTGAAGACAAGAACTGAAGGGAGAGAGTCAGAGACAGACACTCAGACGAGGCAGAGACAGAGACAGACATACTGAACGGAGGGAGGAGGCTGTGTGTGAAGGGGGGGGGGGGGGGGGGGGGAGAGAAAAAGAGGAACGTGCAGGAGGGAGGGAGGGAGACTGAAAAAGAGAAGAGGTTGATAGGATGAATCTCTCTCTCTCTCTTCTCTCTCTCTCTCTCTCTCTCTCTCTCTCTCTCTCTCTGTTGTATATAATAATTCTAAATGTTTGTCTTTTCTTCACTGGAATGTTAATGGTTTACTGTCTAAATTACATGATAAAGAATTTGTATCGTTTGTTTGTTCCTTCGATTTCATTTGTTTTGTTGAAACATTTTTGGAAGATTTTCATTCGTCAATATTTATGGGATATAAGAAATTCTGTAAGCCTGCCATTAAACTTACAACCCGTGGAAGGCGCTCTGGTGGACTCGTATGTCTTGTGAGGCACGAGCTCTGTTCATTTGTTGAATTATTGGATATTCAATCGGATTCTTGTTTTGCTTTTGTGATTGATAAATCTCTGATGTGTTTGAACAAAAATATTTTGTACATCTGCGCTTACATACCACCGGCAGACTTACCTTATTATACATATGCTGGCAATGACAATGGAATAAGTATGCTTGAAGAGTTTGTGAGTGATTGTTTACTTTCTGTTGATGATGCTTATGTGTTATTAAGTGGAGATTTTAACAGCAGGACTTCAAATGTTTCACATGATTTGGAAGACGATGGGTTGCCTTTTGGTTATAAGCATTTAAGTAATCCTGTATGTACGAACAGGAAGCCCGAAGATACTGTACTGAACAACTACGGTAAGATGTTGATTAATATGTGCACTGCTTTGAATTTGAATATTGTGAATGGTATGTGTCAGGGCGATTTCGACGATCGCTACACATACATTTCTGAGAGAGTCAATAGCGTCAATGATTATTTTATAATGTCACGTGATTTGCTTGCAAAATTTGTTAATAATTGTGAACTGCATGCGTTAGAAAGAGTTGAATCTGACCATATGCCTGTAATGATGAAATTCAGATTTTCTAATGAAAACATAAATAATGCGAAAATGAATATTGGTAGATGTTTAATGGAAAAGTATGTATGGAATGAGACTTATGCCAGTACTTTTAGTGATGCAATGTGCTCTCCTGAAATTCAGGAGAGAATAGAAATGGCGATTACAAAAATTGGTGTTGATGTTAACGAATCTTCGAATATATTTAACAGTTGCCTAAAAGATGTAGCTGAATGTATGAAAAAACAGTTTAACATAAATGCAAAACAAAGTTGTGATGACTGGTATGACGTAGAGTGTCGTATCGGTAAAAGAAAGGCCCGTAACCATTTAAATGAATATCGTCGCACTTTATTACCCCCTGATCATTTTTCTTACTGTGCAGCCAGGCGTGAATACAAGAATCTTTTGAAACACAAACGTAAACAGTTTAACAGTAATTTAGTAGAACAGTTGGTTTCTTCTGTGAATGACCAAACGGAGTTTTGGAACTCAATGCGTAAAATCAACAATAAAGGAAAACAACCGTCTAATAACATTGGTTTGGAAGACTGGTTTCAACATTTTCAGAAACTGCTTGAAAAAGACGTTGACACAGATGATGCTACAGATGAGGAAGGCAGTGGTGGTGGAAATGTTCAACATGATTCCAGTGATGATAGTAATTCCAGTAACTATTATTTCAATCGTCCAATTTCAAGGGATGAAATTATGATGGCCTTAAGAAAACTGAAAAGTCATGAAGCTAGTGGCCCTGATAGTATAATTGGTGAAATGTTGAAAAATGCATGTAAGTCTAATTTGATATTGGATTTTGTTACAAAGTATTTCAATTCTCTATTTGACAGGGGTGTTTTTCCTGTGCTGTGGACAGAATCAGTAATGTTGATGATCCCAATAATTATAGAGGAATTTCGTTGTGTAATGTTTATAGTAAATTGTACAGTACTGTTATCAATGGAAGACTGCAGGAGTGGGTAGAGGAAAAGAACCTCACAGGTGAATGCCAAGCTGGATTTAAACGCAATTACTCCACGATAGACCACATGTTCACTTTAATGGCGTTTGTGCAAAAACAATTTTGTTTGAATCGTAATTTATATGTCGCTTTTATTGATTTTGAGAAAGCATTTGATTCTGTTAACAGGAGTATATTATGGCGAATTTTGTTTAAAAATGGGATAAGAGGTAAATTGTATCAATGTGTCATGAGCATGTACGACTCTGTAAAAGCTAGAGTAAGAAGCGGCGGTTCTCTGATTATATAACCTGTACAACTGGAGTTAAACAAGGGGATGTTTGTAGTCCCATTTTGTTTTTTGTTCATTAATGAATTAACGAAAGAAGTGACTAACTCTGGACGACATAGTGCAAAATTCATAAATGATTTTTTGGAAATTTTCATTCTTCTTTTAGCTGACGATGTTGCATTGATGTCTGAAAAGATAGTTGGTTTACAAACCCAGTTGAACAGTTTAGAAAGAGCATCCGCTTCACTTCGATTAAACATAAACATGAATAAAAGCAATATAATTGTATTCAGAAAGGGTGGATATCTTGCAGCCAGAGAAAGGTGGGTATATAATGGAACTGCGATGCCCTTTGTGAATGCTTACAAATATCTTGGCATATATTTTTCTACACGTTTAAGCTTTACCTTCGCTTGTAAAGATCTTGCAAGTAGAGCTAAATATGCGTTATTGTGTATACTGAAGAAATTAACGATGTTAAATAATGAATCTTTGACTTTATTTTTGAAATTATTTGACGCTCAAATTCAACCGATGCTACAATATGGTGCTGAAATATGGGTTTTGATTCTGCTGCTATGCATATTGAGAAAATCCACTTGTATGCTCTAAAGAAATTTATTGGTGTTTCATCGAAAACACCGAACGATCTGGTATATGGAGAGACCAATAGATACCCTACACATTTAATTTCAGTGGAAAAGTATATTCGTTACTGGCTAAGAATAACACAAATGGAACAACACAGATTGCCATACAAAGCCTACACTATGCTTTTAGAGTTAGACAACAGGGGAAAGAAAAACTGGACCTCTAATTTAAGACTAAAATTGTATGAATTCGGATTTGGTTTTGTGTGGGAAAACCTGGGTGTTGGTGATGTAAATGGTTTTATTCGTGTGTTTCGGCAAAGATTGATTGATTGTAGTTGGCAGAGGTGGAACTCGCATGTTGAAGACAGCTCTAGGTTTTCTATTTACAGACTGTTAAATCCTATGCATTGCATTCCTACCTATTTGTCAATGGCTATTAATAAACATTTGAGACATGCTGTGACAAAGTTTAGATTGGGTATTTCAGATATCTTTGCACATTCTCAACGATATAGAGTTGTAGGTGATCGCATGATTTTTTGTCCATTGTGTCACGAATCACAGGAAAATGAAGTTCATTTTGTTCTTTCATGTGCAGAATTAAGTGATTTAAGACAACAGTATATCCCTCCTAAATACTTTAGACATCCATTCTTGTTTAAATTAATCTTGTTAATGGCATCGACAAATGATAAAATAGTGAAACAGTTTTCTGTTTATTTGTACAGAGGTTTTAAACAGCGTAACTCTATGTTAGCTTAAAGTTGTTTACATCATCTACTAGAAATGTGTCGTGTAAAGTTGCTCTGTTTACATCCCCCTTCTAAGGGGCTATGGCCTATACGAATAAAAGACTTTGTCTTGTCTTGTCTTCTCTCTCTCTCTCTCTCTCTCTCTCTCTCTCTCTCTCTCTCTCTCTCTCTTTCTCACACACACACACACACACACACACACACACACACACACACACACACACACACACACTATCACACACGCACACGCGGCGTGTCTATCTATATATACATATCTATATCTACATAGGTACGGAAATATATTATTAAAAGAGAGGAGAAGAAGGGGAGAGGAATAGAGAGACAGAGTGAGACAGAGACAGACAGACGGACAGAGAGACAGACGGAAAGAGAAACACACTGGGACAGAGAACTAGACAGAGAGAATGGGGAAAAGGAATGAGTGAGATGGCAGAGATCGGCACATAAAAGAGAGAGAGAGAGAGAGAGAGAGAGAGAGAGAGAGAGAGAGAGAGAGAGAGAGAGAGAGAGAGAGAAGAACGCACGAGACAGAGGGACACAGTGAAGTAGAGAGACAGCCAGACCAAACACGAGTGGGTCGGGATGAGGCGAAGGGGAGGGGAAGGAAGGGGAAGACTGCAAAGAAACCTCCCTCCTCCCCCCCCCCCCCCCCCCCTCAAAAAAAAAAGAAAAAAATGGATGGAGGAAGACAGAATAATGAACAAGACCAAGAGGGTGGAGGGAGAGCAAGAACGGGCAGTCAGAAAAAAAAAAACAGCTAAAGATGAGTACACAATCATGAGAATAAACCGGCAACTTTAAGAATGTCAAAACATTTTTACATCTGCAAAACACACACACACATGGACAAACGTGTCAAGACATTTCACCATTCAAAGCTTGACTATTGTATGGAAAAAAAAAAACATCCAATTTTTTCAACGGAGAAGCAAAACCAGCAAACTACAGCAGCGATGTTGGCATTATGCCCAAACCTGCACGAACAAATAAACTAATGAACAAGAACCACCACAGCAGCAACACAGAAGAGAATACTCCCGCAGTTCACAAGCATCAGCCAGAGACATTTATAATCCGACAGGTGCTGGCATCATTTCAAAACCGTCTCTGCACCGTCTTTCATCCATTTCATTTCTGCTTTTGTCTTGACTTCTTTTAAGTGCATGCATACCTACACGTATGTATGTACGTGTATAATGTACGTGTGTATGTTTGTATGCAGATGTATACACACACACACACACACACACACACACACACACACACACACATACACACACACTACAGTAATGTGTATGTACATATAAGAATGTATGTTTTTGCACACACCCAGATACACACCATACACTGTATAATGTATATGTGAGTGCGTGCGTGTGTGCGTGGTAGTGCGTGTGTGTGCATGCGCGCGCGCACGCGCGCGCGCATGTGTGTGTGTGTGGTGTGTGTGTGTGTGTGTGTGTGTGTGTGTGTGTGTGTGTGTGTGTGTGCACGAAGAAAGTGAAAAAAGCAACATAAAAGCAAACAAAAAAAACCGCCCTGTTGCCATCTGTTTCCATTCTGGTAGTGAAGCAAACACAAATCCGCCCCATTTAAACTAAGGCAGACTTGCGTTTACGGAAAAGGAGGCACAAGTAAAGAGTAAATCCTTCTCCAGTGGTTGCTCTGCGACTTTTATCGTTCCTCCAAAGAGAACGTCAACAGGACCAGCGAGCGATAGCCGTTTCGTTCCGCGAACAGTTCATCAGGCTGTCTGCTGGATCCTGCTTACCTGCTGATGAGAAGCGCTTCTGCGTATGCGGAAAAAAAGGTAGCGTCCCCAAAATTGGCAAACATACGAAGGAAAGAAAACCAGGAGCACTCAGCGAAGGGGAAAACAAGAATTTTGAAATAAAAATAGTTGACTAAAACTTCGTCAAAAAATCTGAAAGTAGAAATGCAAAGACACGGTCTTTGGGAGTTGTGGATGGGGATTAAAAACAAAGAAACTCCACAAGACTTCAGAACAGCTTTGGGGAAATCCCGACGTTCATGACACTGGACACCGCCCCAAACCCGATGGATTCACCGGCATGATGCAGGGCATGCAAAAGAAAAAAAGAGGAAAAAAGAGCACAAATGCTGTGGAATCCGTTTCTATATTTCACACACACACACACACACACACACACACACACACACACACACACACACACACAGACTCGAGACATGATTATTTATTAATTCTAGGCCTTTGCCCCTCATTAAGGGGTGCAAGAAAATACAGTCACAGAAGCACTATAAGAACCAGACACAGATATAACCAACATGAATTCAGAAACTGTCAGAGAGAGAGAGAGAGAGAGAGAGAGAGAGAGAGAGAGAGAGAGAGAGGGAGGGAGGGAGGGAGGGAGGGAGAGAGAGATAACCAACATGAATTCAGAAACTATCTTATGAGAGAGAGAGAGAGAGAGAGAGAGAGAGAGAGAGAGAGAGAGAGAGAGAGAGAGAGAACCAACATGAATTCAGAAATTATCTTGAGAGAGAGAGAGAGAGAGAGAGAGAGAGAGAGAGAGAGAGAGAGAGAGAGAGAGAGAGAGAAACCAACATGAATTCAGAAATTATCTTGAGAGAGAGAGTGAGAGAGAGAGAGAGAGAGAGAGAGAGAGAGAGAGAGAGAGATAACCAACATGAATTCAGAAACTATCTTAAGAGAGAGAGACAGAGACAGAGAGAGAGAGACAGAGAAAGAGAGACAAATGAACAAAACGAACACTGCGAGCGATAAAGAACAAGGCAGATACTAGCAGGGCAAGCACAAGAAAATAATATTAGTAATGACAACAATAATGATAATAATTCTAGACGTTTTCTCCCCCCCCCCTACCCCCACCCCAACCCCAACGCCCACCACACCCCTCCCCCAGCCCTTCACCACAGGAAAGCAACAACAAACAAACAAAAAAAGTGGACCAAACGCCCTCGCAGCCTGCTAGTGTGACGTTGTATATTAGATGACGGAATTGCGTGAAGGTGAAAGGTTTTCACCGAGTGGGAGGAGGGAGGGAGGGGGACGGGGGAGAGGGGGGGGGGAGTTGGAGGTTAGGGAGGGTGGAGGGGTTGGAGGTTATCTTCAATGCTAGGCTTTGCTCGGCGCGAGAAGAGATATCTCATTAAAAAGGCAGCCGTTTTTTTTGTAGACACTTTTTTTTTTGAAGTTTCCGTGTTGTCATGGAAACTGTCCGTGCCTGTGTGTGCGCGTGAATGTGTGTGTGTATGTGTTCCTGCACGTTTCTCTGTTCGTCAGAGGGAGGGAGAGAGAGAGGGAGGGAGGGAGGGAGACAGACAGACACCGACGTACAGACAGACCGACCGACCATCACAGGGACAGGCAGAAAGGGAGGCGGGATATGAGAGGGAGAGAGGGGCCGTGAGAGACAGTGTATTTCCATGACAACACAGGACTTTAACAAAAAAAACAAAACAAAAAGGAAGGAACAAACCTTTCGCACCCACTCGACTGCATTGTAAAGAGTACCCCCTCCCTGCTCCCCCCCCCACCCCCCTCCAACCTCTCCCTCCCCCTTCTCTTTCCTTTCTTCTTAAACATGTTTACTTTTATTCTGTATTACATGTGCTCCTTCTCTCTCCTCTCTCTCTCTCTCTCTCTCTCTCTCTCTCTCAGCGAAGGCTTAAAGATATCTCTCTCTCTCTCTCTCTCTCTCTCTCTCTCTCTCTCTCTCTCTCTCAGCGAAGGCTTAAAGATCCTCTCTCTCTCTCTCTCTCTCTCTCTCTCTCTCTCTCTCTCTCTCAGCGAAGGCTTAAAGATCTCTCTCTCTCTCTCTCTCTCTCTCTCTCTCTCTCTCTCTGGGTGGAAAAAAGCATTTGTATTGCTTATCTCATTACCCTGGTAAAATAAAATTTCGTTCGTTCGTTCGTTCTCTCTCTCTCTCTCTCTCTCTCTCTCTTCCCAGCGAAGGCTTAAAGATGCCGTTCTCTCTCTCTCTCTCTCTCTCTCTCTCTCTCCTCTCTCTCTCTCTCTCTCTCTCCTCAGCGAAGGCTTAAAGATACCATCTCTCTCTCTCTGTCTCTGTCTCTTCTCTCTCTCTCTTTCCCCCTCCCCCCCCCCCCCCAGCGAAGGCTTAAAGATACCATTCTCTCTCTCTCTCTCTCTCTCTCTCTCTCTCTCTCTCTCTCTCTCTCCAGCAAAGGCTTAAAGATACCATTCTCTCTCTCTCTCTCTCTCTCTCTCTCTCTCTCTCTCTCTCTCTCTCTCTCTCCCCCCCCCCCCCCCAGCGAAGGCTTAAAGATACCATTCTCTCTCTCTCTCTCCCCCCCCCCCACCCAGCGAAGGCTTAAAGATACCATTCTCTCCCCAGCGGAGGCTTAGCGATGCCGTAGCTAGCACAATATAATGTCACCAAGCTTATATTTACCTTTGTCGTAGTCGGGAGGGATGCGGGGATCCATGGCGGAATTGTTCAGCAAGTGGCTCAGCACCTGGCGTCTGTCACACACACACACACACACACACACACACACACACACACACACACACACACACACACACACATCACATCAATCACATCACATAAATAAAAACGGAAAATACATGTAAACACAATCTCAGTTCACACAATCTGTTTGTCTTCCTAATCTTGGACATGCTTTTCTGCACATGTGAAAACGTGTGTGAACGCGTTTGTATATTCATGTAAATACGCGTGAGCGCATGTGCGTGCATGCGTGTGTCTTTGCGCGTGTTTGCGTATGTATGTTTACGTGCCAGTTTGTCATTTTTTCACGACGGAATAGTGGCTAATAAATGTGTGTGTGTGTGTGTGTGTGTGTGTGGGGTGTGTGTGTGTGTGTGTGTGTGTGTGTTGAGGGGGGGGGGGGGGGGCGCTAATGCGCAAGTCAGACATCTACTTAGTCGTAGACATTCGACCCTCTTCTTAAATTCTCTCATCTTAGTCATTAATTCATTTATCCGTCAGCTTTAAATCGTGCTCAGTGTGGTCTCGAAACTCACTAGATGTAGGGTAGCGTATAATTATGGACTGATCCGCACGCAGTGACACCTTGATGAAACTGAAACAAACTGTGCGTGTATACGCGCGCTCGTGTGTGTGTGTGTGTGTGTGTGTGTGTGTGTGTGTGTGTGTGAGTGTGTGTGAGTGTGAGTGTGAGTGTGAGTGTGTGTGAGTGTGTGTGTGTGTGTGTGTGTGTGTGTGAGTGTGTGAGTGTGTGTGTGAGTGTGTGAGTGAGTGAGTGAGTGAGTGAGTGAGTGTGTGTGTATGTGTGTGTGTGTGTGTTGTTGTTGTTGTTGTTGTTGCAATGTTGTTGTTGTTGTTAGCTGGGGTTAGGAGTGGGGGGGTTGGGGTGGGGTTGGAGAGGTTCGTCCCGGTGCGCGTGATGCCACTTCCAAACACTGCACCGTTCCAACATTCACCTGTGTGTGATCACAATACCAGTGTCACCCAGGATTAGATATCAAAAGCCTTCGGAAAACTAACTTCATTTTGCTGGTGAAATCACTATCAGTGATGTATGAATTCACCTCGTCAAATGGTTGAAATCAGTCCCGGTGCACTATAAACCTACCCGGTCACATACTTCAAGTCGGTCTCAACGATTACAAACTCCCTACGCAATGCTGGTGAAATCAGTCTCATTGACGAACTAACACACCTCATCATGTTTGTGAAAGTCTCAGTGACGTACAAACTCATTTCGTCATGTTTGTGAAATCAGTATTGGTGACGTACAAACTCGTTTCATCGTGTTGGGGAAATCGGACTCCAGTCTCAATTACGTACAAAATAACCTCAATGTGTCGATAGAATCGGTTTCTGTCACGTAAAACTCATTTCATCACATCGATGAAATCAGCTTTGGTGACGCGTAAACTCATTTCGTCATGCTGATGAAAAGTCTCAGCGACATGCAAACTCACCTCGTCATGTTGGTGAAATCAGCTTCAATGACGTACAAACTCCCCTCGTCAAATTAGTGAAATCAGTCCTATCAACGCGTAAGCTTACCTCCTCATGTCGGAGAAATCAGTGTTAGAGACGCCTAAACTCATCTCATGTTGATGAAATCAGTGTCAGTGACAGAAACACTTGTTGATATCAGTGTTAGTGACGTGAAACCTCACCTCGTCATGTTCATGGTATCACCGTCAGTGACGTATAAATTAATCTGGTCATGCTGGTGAAATCAGTGTCAGTAACGTACAAACTCGCTGCGTCATGTTGATGATATCAGTATCAGTGACGTAAAACCTCACCTCGTCATGTCGGTGAAGTCAGTGTCACATGGCGTATAGAAACTCACCTCGTCATGTTGGCGAAGTCAGTATCAGTGACGTACTAAACTCACTTCGTCATGTCGGTGAATTCAGTATCAGTGACGTACAAACTCACCTCGTCATGTCGGTGAAGTCAGAGTCAGGACGTATACTAACCTCACCTCGTCATGTCGGTGAAGTCAGTGTCAGTGACGTATACTAAACTCACCTCGTCATGTCGGTGAAGTCAGTGTCAGTGACGTACACTAAACTCACCTCGTCATGTCGGTGAAGTCAGCACTGTCAGTGACGTATACTAAACTCACCTCGTCATGTCGGTGAAATCGGTGTCAGTGACGTATACTAAACTCACCTCGTCATGTTGGTGAAGTCAATCTCAGTGACGTCAGCTGGGTCAGCCATCAAGGGCGGCAGACCTCCGCACAGCAGACAGACAGGCAGCATCAGCAGCTGCCGCAGCAGCAGCAGCAGACACGGTGCATCCATGGGGCGACGTTCTCACTCCAGTCTAGGTCGCTGGTCTTCGTCTGGCCTGTAGCACGTGCAGCGCTTTGACGTCATTCACCTGCACAGTGCGTCAGAGTGTCTATGGTCCTCCGTTTGCGGAGATGGGGCTGCACTTCGTTAGCAACCGTTATCAGATGACTCACACGCGCATAATCGTTCGGTCCCATAAGTGTAAACACGAAAGGCGGTTCGAAAGCGCGCACATGTACACACTGGCACGCACACGCTATCTGTCTGTCTGTCTCTGTTTTTTCTCTCTCTCTCTCTCTCTCTCTCTCTCTCCACACACACACACACACACACACACACACACACCATACATATATATATATATATATTTTATATATATACAAATATATATATATACATATATATGTGTATATAATTATATACACACATATGTACACACACACACACACATACATACATATATATTATATATTTTATATATATACAAATATATATATATACATATATATGTGTATATAATTATATACACACATATGTACACACACACACACACATACTTATAATATTTATATATAATATATTTATATATATATAGTAATAATTATATACATATAAACAAATAACATATATATATATATATATATATAACAATATAAAAAAAGATCTTCTAAAAAATCTGAAGGTGCTTAACCCCTTGGGGAGCCACATCTGTTAAAAAATATTTTAAAAATGAAGTGGTAAAATCTACAAGCTTGTTTCTAGCTTTGCTATCTTCAGGATGTCTTTTGGAGCACGCCAACGGTCTTTTATGGCGTGCGGGACTTGATTTCAACTCTGTGTGTGCAGGCGGATCTCATTTGCTGCACGTGCGGCCTGTGGTTCTTATTGGGGCCTGTTCAGGTGGAATGTGCTAGCAAAGATTTCCACTTGTGCCTGCAATTGTTTACAATTTCTACTTTTGTGTTCAGAGTTGCTAAGTGTGGTTTGCATAATATTAACCATTTTTCTGTGGAGCATAGATTGCATCTTTTTGAAATATTGTTGTATGGTGCTGCTCTTTTTATGATTTTCCATGATATGTTGTAGTCTATTTTTTTATCTTTGAGTCTCCAGATGTATTTGCTCAGCTCTGTTTGATTTTTGTATTTTTCATTTTTGAATGACTGTTTGTGGTTTGCGTATCTGGTTTTGAAAGTGTTTTCAGTAATCCCTACATATGTTTCTTCTTCATTTTCTGATGTTACCGTAGCTTGGTATACAATGTTGCTGTGAAGACATTTATTGCTCAGGGGGCACTGTTCTTTTTTAGTGCAGTTGCAAGATGTCCTTTCGGCACCCTTCTCTTTTATGTTGCTTTTCATTTTGTTAGATGAATCAATCATGTTTTTGAGGTTGGGCATACATGAGTATGACAGTTTAATGGTGTTTTTGTTGAATATTTTGGACAGTTTGTGTTCTTTTGGGAATGATGTTGCCAAGATTTTAAAGAATTCTTTTCCTACATTTGTTTTTACTTGTCCATCGTATGGTGGGTTGTACCATATGATCTTTCTTTTCCTATTTTTCTTAATTCTGTTCGTGTTGTTGTCTGGACTGTATTGTAGTTTGTAATTGTAACCACTTTTTTGTAATGCTTCTTGATATTCTGTTGCTGCATCATTGAATGCGTTTTCATTGCATGACAGGTTGGATAGTCTCTTGTTTATACCATTGGGTATTGTTTTTAGTATAGATGGTGGGTGGTTGCTTTTGATGTTTACGTAGACTGGTATGTCATTGGGTTTTTTGTATGGTTTGTACACATGGTCATTGAGGTCTAATGTTATGTCTAGGTAATTCACTACTTTTTTGTTTGCTTCTATTGTGATTTTTAAGTTGTGGTTTTTAAAGATTTTACATAATTCTTTTTTCTTGTTTTCAATGGTTCTTGGATTATTGTTTAATGCAGCGAGGCCGTCATCTCTGTATAAACCGGCCTGTTTTCCAAGTTGTTTTTGGATGTTGGATAGCATGAATAGTCCGACTAGTTCACATGTTTCGGCACCATCATACGATCCCATGGTTACATCAAATGTGGAGTTTTTGCTCGTTTTTTTAATCCAAGTTTCATTTCTGCTATGGAGTAAGGTTTTTTTGGTGTGGAAAATAATCTCCATTTCTGACTGTTATATTTGTGTATTTGTTGGCAAATTTCAAAGCTTTGTTGAGTAGTTCTTCATCTATGGATGGATAGAAGTCTACTATGTCAAATGTAATGAACATTGTATTTTTCTGTTTGTTGAGTTTCTTAAACCATTGTATGACTTCATAGCTGTTTTTCCAAAGGTTGTATTCGGTGTTTGATTTTATATCTTCTATAGCCTTTTCCAAAATTCTCTTGCTTATTTTGCCCAGTTCGGATTTAGATGGGTTTATTAGTCTACATGTTGGGTTGTTTTGGAAGTTAGGCTTGTGGTCTTTAAGTGTTATGAAGGCCTCCTTTGTTGCTGTTGCCTCTACCCTATCACTTAACTCCATGCGATGTGCAAGCTCTTTTTCTTTTTTGCGGATGTTGCTATGTGTAGTTTTATCAGCTTTCTTGTAGTTTTTCTGGATGTTTTTGTTTAAGAGTTGAGAGTATTCGTTTGGTTCCATTTTGTAAAAATTGCTCGTTTTGTCAGCCTTTACGAATATCTTTTTATCATTTTGGATTTGTTTTATATCATTTGCTAGTGATGTTTGAAAGTTATTTGATTTTTTTAATTTAATATTGGCTATCAGTCCCTTCATTTTGTCTTCAAAAGGTTTCATTTCATCTATTGTCGGAGGTGATCGCCATGATTTGAATCCATATGTATTTTTGTCTTCATTCTTTGCATTTGGGTTTAGGAAGAAGAACGCCTTCCATCTCATGTTGCGCACAAATTTCTCGGTTTGTTCTATCAGTTTTTTAATGTAAGTTTGTGGGTTTGAAAATGGTATCTTTTTAGTAGATTGCCTAAAGTTGATTTTCTCCATTTCAGATTTTGTCAGACCACAGTGCTCAACGTGAGGAGCGATTATTATGAACAATATAAAAAAAGTCCTTAAAAAATCTGAAGGTGCTTAACCCCTTGGGGAGCCACATCTGTTAAAAAATATTTTAAAAATGAAGTGGTAAAATCTACAAGCTTGTTTCTAGCTTTGCTATCTTCAGGATGTCTTTTGGAGCACGCCAACGGTCTTTTATGGCGTGCGGGACTTGATTTCAACTCTGTGTGTGCAGGCGGATCTCATTTGCTGCACGTGCGGCCTGTGGTTCTTATTGGGGCCTGTTCAGGTGGAATGTGCTAGCAAAGATTTCCACTTGTGCCTGCAATTGTTTACAATTTCTACTTTTGTGTTCAGAGTTGCTAAGTGTGGTTTGCATAATATTAACCATTTTTCTGTGGAGCATAAATTGCATCTTTTTGAAATATTGTTGTATGGTGCTGCTCTTTTTATGATTTTCCATGATATGTTGTAGTCTATTTTTTTATCTTTGAGTCTCCAGATGTATTTGCTCAGCTCTGTTTGATTTTTGTATTTTTCATTTTTGAATGACTGTTTGTGGTTTGCGTATCTGGTTTTGAAAGTGTTTTCAGTAATCCCTACATATGTTTCTTCTTCATTTTCTGATGTTACCGTAGCTTGGTATACAGTATTGCTGTGAAGACATTTATTGCTCAGGGGCACTGTTCTTTTTTAGTGCAGTTGCAAGATGTCCTTTCGGCACCCTTCTCTTTTATGTTGCTTTTCATTTTGTTAGATGAATCAATCATGTTTTTGAGGTTGGGCATACATGAGTATGACAGTTTAATGGTGTTTTTGTTGAATATTTTGGACAGTTTGTGTTCTTTTGGGAATGATGTTGCCAAGATTTTAAAGAATTCTTTTCCTACATTTGTTTTTACTTGTCCATCGTATGGTGGGTTGTACCATATGATCTTTCTCTTCCTATTTTTCTTAATTCTGTTCGTGTTGTTGTCTGGACTGTATTGTAGTTTGTAAGCAAATGATATAAAACAAATCCAAAATGATAAAAAGATATTCGTAAAGGCTGACAAAACGAGCAATTTTTACAAAATGGAACCAAACGAATACTCTCAACTCTTAAACAAAAACATCCAGAAAAACTACAAGAAAGCTGATAAAACTACACATAGCAACATCCGCAAAAAAGAAAAAGAGCTTGCACATCGCATGGAGTTAAGTGATAGGGTAGAGGCAACAGCAACAAAGGAGGCCTTCATAACACTTAAAGACCACAAGCCTAACTTCCAAAACAACCCAACATGTAGACTAATAAACCCATCTAAATCCGAACTGGGCAAAATAAGCAAGAGAATTTTGGAAAAGGCTATAGAAGATATAAAATCAAACACCGAATACAACCTTTGGAAAAACAGCTATGAAGTCATACAATGGTTTAAGAAACTCAACAAACAGAAAAATACAATGTTCATTACATTTGACATAGTAGACTTCTATCCATCCATAGATGAAGAACTACTCAACAAAGCTTTGAAATTTGCCAACAAATACACAAATATAACAGTCAGAAATGGAGATTATTTTCCACACCAAAAAAACTTACTCCATAGCAGAAATGAAACTTGGATTAAAAAAACGAGCAAAAACTCCACATTTGATGTAACCATGGGATCGTATGATGGTGCCGAAACATGTGAACTAGTCGGACTATTCATGCTATCCAACATCCAAAAACAACTTGGAAAACAGGCCGGTTTATACAGAGATGACGGCCTCGCTGCATTAAACAATAATCCAAGAACCATTGAAAACAAGAAAAAAGAATTATGTAAAATCTTTAAAAACCACAACTTAAAAATCACAATAGAAGCAAACAAAAAAGTAGTGAATTACCTAGACATAACATTAGACCTCAATGACCATGTGTACAAACCATACAAAAAACCCAATGACATACCAGTCTACGTAAACATCAAAAGCAACCACCCACCATCTATACTAAAAACAATACCCAATGGTATAAACAAGAGACTATCCAACCTGTCATGCAATGAAAACGCATTCAATGATGCAGCAACAGAATATCAAGAAGCATTACAAAAAAGTGGTTACAATTACAAACTACAATACAGTCCAGACAACAACACGAACAGAATTAAGAAAAATAGGAAAAGAAAGATCATATGGTACAACCCACCATACGATGGACAAGTAAAAACAAATGTAGGAAAAGAATTCTTTAAAATCTTGGCAACATCATTCCCAAAAGAACACAAACTGTCCAAAATATTCAACAAAAACACCATTAAACTGTCATACTCATGTATGCCCAACCTCAAAAACATGATTGATTCATCTAACAAAATGAAAAGCAACATAAAAGAGAAGGGTGCCGAAAGGACATCTTGCAACTGCACTAAAAAAGAACAGTGCCCCCTGAGCAATAAATGTCTTCACAGCAACATTGTATACCAAGCTACGGTAACATCAGAAAATGAAGAAGAAACATATGTAGGGATTACTGAAAACACTTTCAAAACCAGATACGCAAACCACAAACAGTCATTCAAAAATGAAAAATACAAAAATCAAACAGAGCTGAGCAAATACATCTGGAGACTCAAAGATAAAAAAAATAGACTACAACATATCATGGAAAATCATAAAAAGAGCAGCACCATACAACAATATTTCAAAAAGATGCAATCTATGCTCCACAGAAAAATGGTTAATATTATGCAAACCACACTTAGCAACTCTGAACACAAAAGTAGAAATTGTAAACATTTGCAGGCACAAGTGGAAATCTTTGCTAGCACATTCCACCTGAACAGGCCCCAATAAGAACCACAGGCCGCACGTGCAGCAAATGAGATCCGCCTGCACACACAGAGTTGAAATCAAGTCCCGCACGCCATAAAAGACCGTTGGCGTGCTCCAAAAGACATCCTGAAGATAGCAAAGCTAGAAACAAGCTTGTAGATTTTACCACTTCATTTTTAAAATATTTTTTAATATATATATATATATATATATATATATATATATATATTCAAATCTTTGCCAGGTCATTACCATAATGATGGAAGAATTGTTAACCTGCACTTGTTCTCCCCCACTACTTAACTGTTCAGCATTAACACACACACACACACACACACACACACATATATATATATATATATATATATGCCAAGTCATTACTATAATGACTGAAGAATTGTTAGCCTGCACTTGTTTTCCCCCACTACTCAATTGTTCAGCTTATATATATATATATATATATATATATATATATACAATAAACTAATAAATTCCAAGGATAAGTACCGAGCACCATTCCAGCAACGTACAGAGCAGCTAGGTGTTGCAATGACTGCAAGAAATATTCAATTGTAAACAAAGCTTGCTCTTATGTACTTATCCTTGGAATTTATTAGTTTATTGTAATTTAGTCCCTTGCGGATTCATTCCAAGAACTGGCCCTCAGCACTTGTGTCTTGAGAGGTTATCTTTTTATATTTTCTACTTTTCGCAAGAAAATGTAGCTTGTTTTGCTCTTTCATGATTTTCTTTTGCTTCTTAGGTGGCACCTTTGGTTGGTTTTTTGAAAACTCAACAAACATACTACGGTATTGCACACCAGCCTTTTCTGGGATAGCATTCTTCTTAAAACCGAAAAGGCAGAGGAGTCAAATTACCACTTTCCGCGGTCACTGAGGAGAAACAATCAGGTTTCGAAATATCGGTATCTGACCAGGAGTTATATGTTAGTGGGTTCTCTCCCTATTGGGGATCGTCTCCCACTTGGAGACTATAAACTTGCTAAAGGCTCATTTTGAGAAGCATTTATTTTATTTTTCCCCATTCACCCACTCAAGCACATCCTGTTAGTTGGCAGAATGATCTACCACTGCAGATATGAATGCTTATCTCCCCCTATTTCTTCAATCTAAGACGTAAGAGCAAGCTTTGTTTATAATTGAATATATATATATATATAATATATAAAAAAACACGGTCATACGCTCTTACACATGATCACGTGCACGGCTGGCTCAACAGGAAACATGAGGTAGGGACTAATTATGGGGAGAACGATTTGGATGTAGGATCAAACTGAACAGCTAATCGGCTTGTGCGCGGGGACGAATCGTTATCGTTTGTTGTTGGCTCACAGCCTCACCGACCGCATCATATCCTGACCGTACTTGCGTCACAGAGTAAGGGTTCAAGCCCCGTACCTAACGTTGTTTTAGGGCGCAACTCTCCTTCCTTCCCCATGATTTGCTATGAAATAAATCAAGTGCTCATTTCCTAAAAGAAGGATTGTCGTCCAACACATCAAAGAAGTCCGAGCGCGGTCTTGAAACAAGAAAGGAAAACAAAAACAGCCTGTGCACACAGCTATGACAAACAAACAGCTTGCAACCCAACTATCTACAACCCCCAAAAGAAGACTATTCCTAAGACTGCGGCCCATATTGACGGCCAAAAAAACAGAAATTCCTAATGTTGCTGCCTAGCTCCTGACAACCTGAAATTGGGCAATTCCTGACTCTGTGGCCCAACTACTGACGACCTGAAACAGACCATGCCGGACACCGCGGTCCAGCTATTGACAACGTAAAAATAAACATATCCCCACTCTGTTATCCAGCTATTAAGACCAACCAAACATAGACAATTTCTGACTTTATAGCCGAACGATTGACAACCTAAAAATAGTCCATTCCTGGCTCTGTAGCCCAACTATTGACTACCTACAAATAAACGACCCTTGACACAGCATTCCAGCTACTGACAGCCTTTAAAAAACGGCTATTTCTTGTTTTACTACTAAACTACTGACAACCTAAAACACACAACACACACACACACACACACACACACACCATTCCTGGCTTCGGTGCCCAACAACTAACGTCCTACCCAACTAGAGATAGCTGCTGAGTTTGAATCCTAACCACCGACCACTTTTACAAGACCAGGGGCCCTACCCGGATTCACACCGAGCCAACAGCTGGTTTAAAACCTGATCCTCTCTCGTCATCAGAGGCAGAGACACCATGGACGTACCCACTGTGGGTTTATAACAATCTGTCAGGCTCCCAAATCGTCTGTCAGCTCCTCATGAATCCTGACCCGGGAGCGGCACTGACTGTGGCCGCCATACCGCTGGGCCCACCCCACCCCGATTTCACCGCACCCAGAAACTTGGAATATCCATTAAAAATAAAAATAATAAAAACCTCTGTCCCCATCACCAGTGATACAGACACAAGCCCTTCTGACTGTCGGCGACAGTGCGCTGTTGAAACGTCACTTCCTCCTCCCGTCAGGGCACAGTAGCAAGAGCCAGCATGTCGTGAATTATAACAAAGAGAAAAGTACAGAGTACGGACTTTCTGAATTAAAGAAAAGGTGAATGGAACAGAGCGACAGAAAAACAGCAGGCATTAATAAAGGAATTTTTTTTAAGCCGACTCAAAGAGTGACAGAAAAGAGGACATTTCCAGTACGAATTTGTGGAGATACAGTTTACACTGAAAGAGCCCCCGGCATCCCCGCTAGGGCGAATCACATTGTTTACATCCCAGCCAACGACGGGAGTCACATCAGTAAGGTGAGGTAGTGTTGATTATAGCCCTGCCGGCCACAAAGGGCCATATCAGGGCTGTCACCGTGTTGAGGTGAACTCACAAGTCTCAAATAAAATTAATGTAATACAAAAAAAAATTAACTCATTCACACCACCCTTTAAAATACACCCTCTAAAAAGACACAGGAAATTTGGTTTTAATCTGTAATATCTCAGATCAAATGAGAAATGGTGATTGTTTTCACAAATTCAAAGATCACATCAGGTCGGACATTTCTGAACAAGGTTTTCACGCAGTCTGCTGTAAAATGTTCATGTCTCACATCATGCAAGTCCCAACACTCTAAAAGAACATGTTTCACTGTGAGTGGTACATCAGCAAGCAAGCCAAAATCAGGACTGCGTACATCTTCAACTGACAGGCCTAAAACTCCAAAACCAAGTCCTTCACACACACACACACACACACACACCACACCGCGCGCACGCATGCACACACGCATGCACGCGCACACACACACACACACACACACACACACACACACACACACACACACGCACAAACCGACACAGTTTCTCACAACCTATGTTTCAGCCAAGGGTGGAGGGAGGGGGGAGAGGGGGTGGTGGTGATGGCGGGCAGTAAGCAGTGCCAGATGATAACGCTCTGCGATATAAACACGTGCAATGCCTAGAGCTGCGCGTGGTCGTTTCTCACACCCTTCAGTTCGACACTGTACCACAGAAATCTATCCACACACCAGTCGCGCGTGACTATGATTCCGGCAACGGGCAAATGGTGGTACCGTTTCGACGATTCAGAGTTTGCGTGTGTTCTCGATAAAACATCAGTTGCTCTTTTATCCAAATAAATATCAATAACAAAGACATACAAATAAGAAGACAGAAACTGAGCAAATGGTGATGAACTCGATTACGTGATTTCTAACAAAAGCTTTACCCTGATTTAAATTTTTGCGTTACATGCGCTGGGGAGTTGCTTTAGTGGCTGTATGTACACACGGATAGTTTGACTGTCCCCAGACCGGTTGAGAATTGTATTACAAGAGTTGAAGCGTTCTGAAAAACTGGTGCGCGCGTGCGTGTGTGTGTGTGTGTGTGTGTGTGTGTGTGTGTGTGTGTGTTGTGTATGTGTGTTGTGTATGTGTGTTGTGTGTGTGTGTGTGTGTGTGCGCGCGCGCGCGCGCGCGCGCGTGGAGGCGCACGCGCGTGTGTGTGTGTGCGCGCGCGTGCATGTCTGCGTGTTTGCGGGATTCTTCCCTGTCTGAAAACCGGTTGAGAACTACAAGAGTTCAAACAGACCGGTGTGCATGTGTGTGTGTGCGCGTGTGTTTGCATGTGTGTGTGCGTGTGTGTGTGTGTGTGTGTGTGTGTGTGTGTGTGTGTGTGTGTGTGTGTGTGTGTGTGTGTGTACGCGCGTTGTGTGTGTGTGTGTGTGTGTGTGTGTGTGTGTGTGTGTGTGTGTGTGTGTGAGAGAGAGAGAGAGAGAGAGAGAGAGAGAGAGAGAGAGAGAGTCGTTGGCCATCAATATTTGAAAGGTCAATTTAGTGAACAGATGTGCGAATATTTTGCGCTGTCTTGAAAGGAAATCCCAGTCGCCACTGGCACCACGTCCCCACACCGGTGCAGGCCATCAGAGACTGTCTGCCGAAAGCTGAAGACAAAGCACCACACCCGCTGTCCTCTCATTAAACATTCATGTCAAAAACTCCAAATGTTCGTGTCAGACTTGGGTCTGGGAATTTCTCAAACCGACGGTAGGTTGCATAATGCCACTAAAATGAAGGAAGAAGAGGGGGGAGAGAGAGAGAGAGAGAGAGAGAGAGAGAGAGAGGAGAAGAGAGAGAGAGAGAGAGAGAGAAGAGAGAGAGAAGGGGGAGAGAGAGAGAGAGAAGGGGGAGAGAGAGAGAGAGAGAGAGAAGGGGAGAGAGAGAGAGCTAGAGAGAGAGAGAGAGAGAGAGAGAGAGAGAGAGAGAGACGCGATGAGGGGGGAGAAACTCGGAGAGTGGGGAGGAGGAGGAGGGAGAAAAAGGGGAAAGAGACACAGAGAGAGGAGAGAGAGAGAGAGAGAGAGAGAGAGAGAGGAGGGAGGGGAAGAGAGAGAGACGCGGGATGAGGGGAGAAATGTAGAGAGGGGGAGAATGAGGGAGAAAGAGGATAGGGAGAGGAGGGAAGGAGGAGAGAGACAGTGACAATGCTTTGTTGACAATAGTTAAACAACCCTTATGCCTAGGGAGTGCATGCGCAATTTCCACTAAGTGTTGCCAAACTCTGCCCACAATAGAAATGCGAGTCAAAAAGAAGCGTACACACAGAAACACAGTTGAACAATACTAGTAACTAGAAAATGAAGAGGAAAGAGAGAGAGAGAGAGAGAGAGAGAGAGAGAGAGAGAGAGAGAGAGAGAGAGAGAGAGAGAGAGAGAGAGGGTGTAAAGAGAAAAAACATTTATCACTTTAATCTTCCAAACAAACAAGGCAAATGTTATTTTCTTTTCCTCTCTCATATTCAAATTCAGTTTCCATGTCGTAAGCTCCTCAGGAGCATTTCTGTTCTTTACGTCTGTCATCAACAGTATCATTTCTTCGACTTGCAGCCAAACGTCCTTCTTCTTCCTGTATATTCCATGGGACTCAATGTCAAAAATCACATTTGTTCTTTTCTCAGAATGTCATGACCAGAAATATCCAGAGAGATTAGAATTATTCGTGGATCGTGCATATACCTTATCCTCTTTCCATGACTGTGTCGTCCACTTGCAGAAAAAAAATATATAAAGCTGCGCGTACTTCAACATATGAATGACAGTCTTATTTGCGAATCGAAAGGAGGATTCCAGAATTTGGCAGAAAAACGTCGTCGGACACATACATCCACATATATTTATAAAAGAGACGCCGATAAGCAATGGCGATGTTAAAGCGAGGTAGTCTCCGATTCACTTTACATCCCGTTCAAAATCCACTTCATCTTCAATGCAAACAAACAAAACTGTTGTCTTCAAGCGCTAGAGCTGGGGAAAAAAGAGAAATACTTTCTAACCACATTCAGCCATCGTTTTCTGTTTTGCCGCGGAAACAGGAACGTCCTCTTGACTCGTAGAGAAAAAAAAATCGATGTGCATTGTCGCTGCGGTCGTCCATTCCTACTGATCTAAATTTTCTTTGTGGCTAAACCGTTAGCCATTGTCGCAGAATTCATTTCTCTCTCCCCCCCCCCCCTCTCTCTCTCTCTCTCTCCCACACACACACACACACACACACACACACACTTCTGACCTCTCCACAGTCGTCTAGCCACACCTTCATGTTGATGGCCATTACTGCTCGCACATCTGCCATTCTCTCCATTGCCTTCGAGGCACTGCTGGTCATAAATCACACGGGCCGAACATTTCGTTGGACAGTTAAAGAGTCACTCGCCATATTTTTTGCTGGTCAGCGTCAACGTTTGCAAGCGTTGTTAGGGATAACCCACATAGGTCTTGCGAAAAAAAAAACCCTTTACCATGCTGAAATAAGCACGCAGACCGACGTTTCCTGTATTTCTGTCTGAAATTTAAAAAAAAAAGGGTCTCCCACCCTACTTCACCCGTTAGTCTGGCGAGATACATTTCTAGCAATTCGCATTATGATCCAATGAAGGGTGCTGCTGGGAGGTACATTACCCCGCCTCGCTTGACAATCAAAGAGATGAGAACTGGACAGGTCGGCTTCCAATTCTTCACATGATAAAACCACTGGATCGGCTCGATTCATTCTCTTGCCACTTAACCTGTGAGGCCACTTAACCTGTGAGGCCACTTAACCTGTGAGGCGCAATACTAACTGAAGGCTGAAAGAAAGAGACCACTTAACCTGGAGGCCACTTACCCTGTGAGGCGCAATACGGAATGAACGCTGAATGAACGCTCAAAGAAACAGGCACCACAAACCAAGCGGGCCGATCTCAACTATGCTTCAGTGGGGTAGTCAGCGGTGCATTTCAACGGCTCGATTAGGCCATGTGTCATTAGCCCGTGGGCAATCTAACGTGTGACAATGCAGTAGAAGTAACAACATTGAGAAATTAAAAAAAAAAACTCTTTGCTCTGATCTTCGGGAGCCTCTCTGAATTTTTCCCGGAAACAAGTGTCACGTGATATAGGCCTTAGCCATTCAGGTAACATTTTCTTTGTTATGCCATCTAGAATCCCTCGCCAATCACGGGAGCCATGTAAGGGAAAACAAAAACAAAACAAACGAATGCTGGAAACGTAACTACATTCAGACCAAAACTCAAGGTCAAGCAGAATGTCATAACACTTTTAACGTACCGCATTCACTCCAGCGAGATGTTGAACATCATCGCTGCATTCTGCGACAGCCATCAGTCAGGTTGTGAAAACAGGCGCCCAACCATTCCCATGCCTTGGTCAACTTCAGGGGAACAGTTTGAAAATGACACTGATCCAAGTTAAAAAGTGCTGACATACTTCAAAAAGCTACCTTCGTCCGTCAACGTGGAACGGACAGCTAGCGCTAACCCTCATGAACAGAATTTCACTTCATCAGGGAAGGGTACCCTAGCAATCATCTTAACAGATCCTTCCCCTAACATTCATAATGATGGTGAAAGTTCAGATCCCATAAATTTGGGCGGCCCAAAACGGGGTTGGGAAGGTGGCGGACGTGGGGGTGAAGATGGAATACAGAAAGAAAACCAGCAAAAAAATCCAGATCGAAACACACACACATACACACATGCGCGCGCGCGCGCGCGCGCGCGCGCGCGCGCAGCAGACACAAGAATCTGATGCTAATGCACACAGAGAGAGAACGTTCGTGGATACGAAGCATACACGTGGTATTACAGGGATGGACGTTGATCGGAACATGCTGTCACGGTTTAAGTGAAAGACAGGCGAACTGATCAGGAAGACAGAAAGAGGGGAGGGCAATGCCGAATCTCCTCTGAGGAGGGGCCTCATCGAGACTTGTTGCTGACGGCCTCATGTTGACCGTCAGTGCTGTGGCTGCCATCGAACAGCTGTGTGTGTGGGGGCGTGGGGGAACCAACACGCGCGGCGTGGGGGGGGGGGGGGGAGCAGTGCCACCATCTTGGCAACGAAGATGATTGCATGAAGAGACGAAGAAGATGAAGAAGAAGGAGATGAAGAAGGAGACGATGAAGAAGGTGAAGACGGTGAAGAAGATGAAGGAGGAGGAGGGGAAGGAAGAGAAAGAAGGTAAGGTAAGGTAAGGTTATGTTGCTTATAGCCCAGCCGACCGCAAAGGACCATATCAGGGCTGTCACCACGTTAAAATCAACTCACAAGTCATAAAAAAAACACCTTTCACACATCTCTTTATAATACATCTTCTAAAAACGCACCAGAAACTTCGTTAAAAATCTTTCTTCTGTAAAATCTTAAATCAGATGAAAAATGTTAATCTCTTTCAGAGACTCAAAGATCACGTCAGGTGGGACATCTCTGAACAGGGTTTTCATGGACTCGGCTGTAAAGTGTTTATGTCTCACATCGTGCAAGTCCCAACAATCTAAAAGAATGTGTTTCACTGTGAGTGGAACATGACATGGAATACACCACGGAGCCTCTTTGCCTTCTAAAAGATAAGAATGGGTATAAAACGAGTGGCCAGTGTGCAAGTGGGAAGAGAAAGAAAGAAAGAGAAAGAATGAGAAAGAAAGAAGAAAAAGAATGAGAAAGAAAGAAAAAAAGAAAGAGAAAGAAAGAAAGAAACGGTAAAAATGTAACAGCATCGCAGTGATAAATAATGTTGCTCACGCAGAACTTCCACTCGGCCATGGCGACATTTCTAAACGGAAAAACTGTCCCAAACCACCTCGGCGGAAAAGCACGATAATAAACTACTAATCTGAAGCACACACTAAGGGACTGGAAGGGCGGAGAAGAATGAAACTAAGCACTGTGAAACGTTAAACATACGGCATATGATCGACTGTGTCTGTCCAGTGATGCGAGTAGGTATACAACTGTGGATGGTTCTCCCGTACTTGCCCAGACGCACATGACATATGCAAGCATCAAAACCGCGAATACTTTCGCCCAGTCACAGTCTCTCTTATCTGTATAAAACAGCGGATACCCTTCCTTGATACACGAGTTTACCCAACGAATACATTCGTCACTAATCTTTGCGTTCTAGGTGTTTTAATTTCACCTGGTACATTCACCTAACCCGACAATGAACAGATCCGACTGACTGCCTGAAGATGTGGTAAAAAATGGAAAACACATCAGCAAGCAAGCGTGTGTGCGTACACACAAACACGCGCGCGTGTGTACGCACGCAAGCACGCACGCACGCGCACACACACACGCACGCACGCACGCACACGCACGCACGCACGCACGCGCGCACACACACACACACACACACACACACACACACACACACACACACACACACAACCCGTGGCAAATGGAAAGATGAGGATGATGAAGTATTCACTAGAGGACAGTGTTCGGGAAGAGTTAAACATAAAAAAGTGGGTCGGACGGAGACAGCTTGGCAGATAAACACACAGGAGGTGGGGGGAAATAAAGGGTAGGAGATTGGGGATGGGGAGACGGGGGCACAGGGGAAGCGGTAGACAGCCAGGTGATGAAGACACAGAGTCTGGGACACAACAGTCAGACAAGGCTGTCGGAGAAGTCCCTTAAGACATCAACACCACATCCCCGGCCCGGAAATATTCACACAGCGCCCACAGCCGTCACGACAGCTGCTTTCGTGACGTTGTGATTGACGATATTACACACACGTAGGCCATGGATCAAGTGGTCTTGTTTGTAGTCCGGCCGACTACGAAGGTCACATCAGGGCGACAAGCAAGTTGAAAACAGGAGTACCTGCAGGTCAAAATGCCAGGATTAAACATCCAAACCACAAACCCTGAGACCTGACTGCCCTGAAATATATTTAATCGTCAACTTTGTTTCTGTCAAATCAAAAATGACACCTCGAAACACAGATCACTGAGGAAACTGCTTGTTCCTGCAGTGATTTACATGCCCCCCACCTCCCTCACCCCACCCCCTTCTCATTAACACGTTTGAAAGTGAATGGTTCAGCAAGCGTTCTCTACTATGCAGCGTCCTCAGTTCAATTCAAGTCAAGTCACTTATGACCAAGCCGACCGCAAAAGGCCACACTAGGCTGTCCCCTAATTAAAGTCTACTCTCAAAATAAATTTAGAAACACACACACACACACACACACACACACACAAAACCACACACACACACACACACACACACCAACTCATCAAAACAGATTTCCCGAAAACACGCCGGAATTTCGCTAAAATCTTTCTTCCATAAAGTCTGAGACGATATTTTTTTTTCTCTTCTGGTGGAAAAAAAATCATCTCCTTCAGAAACAAAGGAAAATTTCATCTCGTACGACATTTCTAAACAGGGTTTCCATAGAGTCTGATGTTAAGCATTTATGTCAGACAGGTAGGGCTCAACACTATAAGAACAAATTTGATGGTGAATGGTACATCGCAGGGTATGTACCTCCACGCTTCTTCACCTGTCAAAAGATACGAGTGGATATAAAAGGAGTGGCGTGTGCGCAAACCGCACAAGATATGTTTCTTCTGTACGGCTGCCAATCGCACACGATTAAAATAAAATAAAATAAAATAAAACGTTAAAGGTTTGGACCGATTTGAAAGAGCTTGTTATCCGTCTGCGAGTTCCATTCCTCTTGCCAGAGGTCTTAGACAATAACCCAAGCTTTGGGTTTCAGATCGGTGTGCTCAACTCTTAATTGGTGGCATTGTTGGCAAGTGGATCCACCGTTGCTGAAGGGTCAGCAGATCATCTTGTATTGCAGCGTACTGGTCTGAATGGTATAGGTTCATCGTTACAGACTTCTCTGTGTCAAATTCAGCCTGCTCACCTCAAGAACAATATGGTGCCATCTTACACCATCACCTAAACTTCTTTTTCCAGGTTTCCTGCCTGTGTATATCTATGTCTACGCATGAACGTGTTTGTTTTGTTTAAATTAGCCAGTTAATCTCCATTGTTGCCGTGGATTGTTTTACCTCTGTCACGTGCCTGCACTGCATACGTGACCTCGGTTTATGGTCTCATCCAAAAGACTAATACTCAGGCGATCTCCCGAAGTCCAGTGCAAAAGAGAGAAAACCCCGCTCCCAACATGACCCGAACCAAACCCAGGATTCTTTCGTTTACTAAGCGAGTGCGATACCCACCGGGCCACCATTCCGCCTCACACAGTTGTTTACAGCCCAGCCGACAGCTAGAAGCACGTCAAACCCAAAGATGTAAACGGGACAGGATCAGTACCTTCGCTTTCCGCCAGCTGGATTGCCACAGCGCACTGCAAAAGACTCTCACCACTCCTTGTTGAAATGACTGGCTCCGCGGTCTGCCTCCTTGTTCACGGGCTGGCCGTCTGTGAACCATGCCCTGACAACTGCCGAACTGTCCAGTTTGAAGCCCAGAGGCGGTGGGCAAAGCCTACATACGTGCAGGCCGCGAACCAGACCTCGCTGAACCAGCTGACAAAAAAAGAGAAGCTAGCATATGTGGTTAGACCTGACGGGCACACCAGCCAACTGAACAAACCTCGCGCCAAGGAGTGGTTAGTGAACAGCCCGAGCCATCCGGACTCCAGCCAGCACAGGCGAACAAGTGAGAAAGCGAGTTAAGATACCGATCCTCTTCTCTCTACATCTTGGGTCAAAACCAAGCAGTCTGACTCAAGGGCGGGGGAACACTCACTCATCCAGGCCCGAAAGACTTGGGAGCTACCATCGCCGGTAAGGGGCTTTGTACGTGACGTCTGGAGTGTGCCACATGACAACTGGCATTGCTGTACACTCTGAAAGGGACATCATCACCATCACCGCCGAATCTCCACAGGTGGGTGGCCTTAGGGCTGACCAAACATACTACAAATTGCCACAGCTGGTTCACCGTGGGTCCGAACCGGAGCCCGGCACTGGGTGAGCAAGATTGGGATGTGTAGAAGAAAGGGTAGTAAAAATAACGGCGAAACGTACGCACACGCACTATACGCGCGCGCGCGTGTTCACACACACACACACACACACACACACACACACACACACACACACACACACACGCACGCACACGCATGCACGCACACGCACCTACACACAAGCATGCACGCACGCACGCACACACACACACACACACACACACACACACACACACACACACACACACACACACACACACACACCACAGTCTCTGCAAGGGTTTGTTTGTTTGTTTTGTTATCTTGACATCGAATGCATTATTCTCCTCTCCATTATGATTAGACAGCTGTTCAAACCCAGTCCTTCACTGGGCACGCCAGAAAAACCGCTCTGCTGGGACAGAAAGTGGAGGACAAACATTATTTATCTTGTGTATTAGAATTCATTTCATAGCTGAATGATTCATTGCACTCTTTTTCTTCGTTTTCTTCTTTTTCTTCTTCCTGTTCTTCTTCTCCTCCTCCTCCCCCCCCTCTCTCTCTCTCTCTCTCTCTCATATCTTTTTTTATTCTTCCCAAGCCAATATAAAAAAAACTGAAAATCCAACGGCAAAAAAAAAAAAAAATCACACACAAAAACCAGTAAAATGAGTTTGATCGATCCAACCCCAAAAGCCGTTTCCATTAGCTTCGAAGACGGTCACGCATGCAAAACCTAATAAAGCGATGCACGCGCCCCACCACCCCCATCCGCCCAACCCCCTTCCTATTCCCACCTTCCCACCTTTTCCTGCTTCATCAACCCCCCCCCCCCCCCCCCCCAACTACATAAGAATGACTGATAAGCAAAGCGTGTTAGATGGGCTGTCTGCAGCCACCCACAGAGAAGGGGGGAGGGGGAAAGGGAAGGGGGGAGACGACAGGAGGCCGAAGGGAAGGGGAGAAAGGGAGAAGATAGGGCGGGCGGATGGGGGAGGGTGTGTGTGTGAGTGTGTGCTCAAATGTCAAATTTACGTCAAGTCCGCGGAGACGTATGGCAAAATCACGTAAATAATCTTCCCCGTAATAAATCAAATGTCAGTGGGGGCGGGGGGGGGGGGGGGGGGGCAGTAAGCAGAAACAAACCGGAGGTGAACGGTGAAGGGGGTGGGGGTGGGGTGAGGTGGGGAGGGGGAAGAGGGTAGGAGGGGGGTGCTCTCTTTCAAACCATGACAAACCCTGTCTCTTTCAAGTGGTAAACTGAATGAACTCTCGCAGCCGGCTTTCCATTTATTACATGACATCATACAATCAAAACCATCAGTCTGCTTGCCTGTCGGGCCGTCTATAGCTCGGTCTGTCTCCTCACAACAGGTATCGAGTATGAGACAGACACACAGACAGACAGACAGACAGAGAGCGAGAGAGGTGGACTGAGGTAGGGGACGGGAGGTGGGACTAACCGGAGAGGGAGCTCGCACACAAGATGCAAAATATTCCCCCCCCCCCCCCCCCCCCCGACACACACACAAAAAACACACACTCACGTACGCGCGCACGCATGCATGCACGCACGCACGCTCGCGTGCGCTCTTAGAATAATCAACTTAGAATAATCATATGGTACGTATGTATCGATTCAAAGACTTTCTATCGTGACTATGCTCAACTGAGTAGACAGCAAAGCCCAGAATTTCCCCGTCGAAATTATTGGTCAGATTCACAAATTTTACCCAATGTGAGCTCCGAGTTACAGACTGGCTATCAACGTCTCAACAACAACAAAAAGTACAGGTGTACAAAATACCACTTCGTCGACCCCCCAGTCGCCATCATCACACACGTCGTAGGGGACGGACATTCAGTCCGCCAGGGATCTCCACAGCTCAAGTCACGCGCAACACGGCAGAGGTGCAGCCCTATCGACTCTAGTCTTCTCTGTTGTCCGTCAAGGATCTCTTCCATCTAACTCTAGTAGGTCCACCCTCCACTGCACCCTGTAAAACGCTCTTGGACAGGACGTCATGGCAAGATACATGTCAACCCTCCACTGCACCCTGTAAACTGGTCTTGGACAGGACGTCATCGCAAGATACATGTCCACCCTCCACTGCACCCTGTAAAACGCTCTTGGACGGGAAGTCATGGCAAGATGGTCCACCCTCTATTGTTTAT
>CM065720.1:62181310-62206310 GCA_033310375.1 Conus canariensis | reverse complement strand
AGCAAGAATTTCGCCTGACTGTAAATAGTTATCCAAGCAGACAGGAAAACCCACGTCCCCTGACAGCCCAAAACACACAGCTTCTTAAATGCCCAAAACACAGTTTCTTAAATGCCCCAAACACACCGCTTCTTAAATGCCCGAAACACACCGCTTCTTAAATGCCTGACACGCACAGCTTCTTAAATGCCCGAAACACACAGCTTCTTAAATGCTAAAAACACATAGCTTCTTAAAACAGAAAAACAACAAATGCCCGGACCGCCAGAAAAGTCCAGAAGGTTCGCTGGAAGCATGCACATCATGCTGACCACTAAACAACAAAAGGCCGATAGAAACAAACAGAAAACACAAAAACGCGCACTGCACGAGAGCAAATTACCAGCACAGAAGATGGCAACGCCATCTACCAGTGAAACAAACTCCCCCAGGCCTACCTCTGTCAGGTTGCCTCGTAACGACCTCTGTTAAATGACCCCCTTAGGGGGGTGCTGACGCTGGGGCTGCGATGTGGGGCGACCTGACCGTGGCAGCGTAAGGGGGAAACTTGAAAGAGCAACGCAGGACCCACGCCAGAAAAGGCAGGAACGATGATGATGATAATAATGATGATGATGATGATGAGAGAGAGAGAGAGAGAGAGAGAGAGAGAGAGAGAGAGAGAGAGAGAGGATGATGATGAGAGAGAGAGAGAGAGAGAGAGAGAGAGAGAGAGAGAGAGAGAGAGAGAGAGAGAGAGACGATGGGCAGAAGGGAATAGTTAAGGAGGGATGCTGTACGTGGAAGACGTCAATACTGGTGAAGTCTGTTGCCCTGACTGGCGGTCACAGCAGAATTCATCGCCTCTTGGATCAATATTGACAACGTAAACTGTGATGACGTGAACTTTGTCTATGCAGCTGTTTATTGATCCAGACCAGTGGCAGCTTGTTGACCTTAAAGACTGTCTGGCACAGGTGGATTCATATGATCAAACTGGAAAGGTTGGAAATCTTCATCCATATTATCAAACTGGAAAGGTTGGAAATCTTCATCCATATTATCAAACTCGAAAGGTTGGAAATCTTGCCAACACGTCTGTTCAGTTCAAACACACAGGAACCACACACACAAAAAAAACAGCCATGGACGACGCCATAAAGGCTTATGCCTGCCACGATTGGAGACGCATTAAACATTAATCCTAAACTCAGGGAAGATGGCTTCATGTTGGCCAGGGTGGATCAGTCAGTTTGCAAAGGGCTAGAGCTGCACTTGGAGGTTAGAATGTAATTCAAGTGCGCAAAGCACCAGCGGTTGCTAGGGATTGGGGGGAAGGGGCGGGTGTCTCCTGGCACATGTCTTCATCTCCTATCCTAACCTCCCTCACCGAATTTGTTCTTTTTATTGCGCAAATCTGGTGAGAACAAAATACATCAAGCAATATAGAACCACGGTAATAAGCCTTTTCTTATGGTTTGTTTTAAGCTGGAGGGGTGCACGTGCACCCAGTGAATACCCCCATCATCACTCGTCCAATCACTATTGGCGGACGCTTTACTATAATCCTGAGTTGGTCTGACGAAAGCCAACAGATTGACTTCTCCATGACAACCCCCTCCCTCTCCTCCTATTCCTGAAAACGAAATCACTGATCACAAACTTACCAGCACAGAAGATGGTAACGCCATTTACCAGTGAAAGAAACTCCCCCAAGCCTACCTCTGCCGGGTTGCCTCGTAACGACCTCTGTTGAATGACCCCCCCCCTAGGGGGGTGCTGGCGCTGGGGCTGCGATGTGGGACCACCTGACTGTGGCAGCGTAAGGAGGAAACTTGAAAGAGCAATGTAGGACCCACGCCAGAAAAGGCAGGAACGATGATGATGATGATAATGATGATGATAATGATGATGGAGAGAGAGAGAGAGAGAGAGAGAGAGAGAGAACAGACAGACAGACAGACAGACAGACAGACAGACAGACAGACAGACAGAGACAGCCAGAGAGAGACAGAGAGAGAGACACAGAGAGAGAGAGACGCTATGGGCAGAAGGGAATAGTTAAGGGAGGGAGGGAGAGTTACCAAAAACACCCTCTCCCCTTCCCCTAACAGATGCTGTACGTGGAAGACGTCAATACTGGTGAAGTCTGTTGCCCTGACTGGCAGTCACAGCAGAATAATCATCGCCTCTTTGATCAATATTGACAACGTAAACTATGATGACATGAACTTTGTCTATGCAGCTGTTAATTGATCCAGACCAGTGGCAGCTTGTTGATCTTAAAGACTGTCTGACGCAGATTGATCCATATGATCAAACTGGAAAGGCTAGAAATCTTGATCCCTATGATCAAACTGGAAAGGCTGGAAATCTTCATCCATATTATCAAACTGGAAAGGTTGGAAATCTTCATCCATATTATCAAACTGGAAAGGTTGGAAATCTTGCCAACACGTCTGCTCAGTTCAAACACAGACAGGAACCACCACACACACACACACACACAAAACCAGCCATGGACGACGCCATAAAGGCTTATGCCTGCCACGATTGGAGACGCATTTAAAATTAATCCGAAACTCAGGAAAGATGGCTTCATGTTGGCCAGGGGCGGATCAGTCAGTTTGCAAAGGGCTAGAGCTGCACTTGAAGGCTTAGAGTGTAATTCAAGCGCACAAAGCACCAGCGGTTGCTAGGGATTGGGGGGGGGGGGGAGGGGCAGGTGTCTCCAGGCACATGCCCTCATCCCCCATCCTAACGTCCCTAACCGAATTTCTTCTTTTTATTGCGAAAATCTGGTGAAAACAAAATACCACATCAAACAATATAGAACCACGGTAATAAGCCCTTTATTATGGTTTGTTTTAAGCTGGAGGGGTGTACGTGCACCCAGTGAATACCCCTCACCTCTCGTCCAGTCACTATTGGCAGATGCTTTACTATAATCCTGAGTTGGTCTGATGAAAGCCAACAGATCGATTTCTCCATGACAACCCCCTCCCTCTCCTCCTATTCCTGAAAACGAAATCACTGATCACAAACTTACCAGCACAGAAGATGGTAACGCCATTTACCAGTGAAAGAAACTCCCCCAAGCCTACCTCTGCCGGTTGTCTCGTAACGACCTCTGTTAAATGACCCCCCTAGGGGGGGGGGGGGGGCTGGCGCTGGGGCTGCGATGTGGGACCACCTGACTGTGGCAGTGTAAGGGGAAACTTGAAAGAGCAATGTAGGACCCACGCCAGAAAAGGTGGGAACGATGATAATGATGATAATGATGATGATGGTGATGATGATGATAATGAGAGAGAGAAAGAGAGAGAGAGAGAGAGAGAGACGCCATGGGCAGAAGGGAATAGAAAAGGACGGAGGGGGAGTTACCGGTAACCCCCCTCCCCTTCCCCCCTAACAGATGCTGTGCGTGGAAAACGTCAACACTGGTGAAGTTTGTTCCCCTGCCAGGCTGTCACAAGCAGGATTCATCGCCTCTTGAATCAGCGTTGATAACATAAACTGTGATGACGTGAACTTTGTCTACCCAGCTGTTTATTGATCCAGACCGGTGGCAGCTTGTTGATCTTAAAGACTGTTTGGCGCAGACGGATCCATATTATCAAACTGAGAAGGCTTGAAATCTTGCCAACGCGTTGCGCTCAGATCAAACACATATTGGAACCACACACACAAAAAAAACAGCCATGGACGACGCCGAAAAGGCTATTGCCTGCCACGATCGGAGATGCACCAAAAATTAATCCTAAAATCAGTGAAAATGGCTTCATGTTGGCCAGGGGTGGACCAGTCAGTTTGCAAAGGGGTAGAGCTGCACTTGGAGGTTTAGAATGTAAATCAAATGCGCAAAGCACCAGTGGTTGCTAGGTATGGGGAGGGGGGGGGGTGTCTCCGGGCACATGTCCTCATCCTCCATCCTAACCTCCCTCACCAAATTTCTTCTTTTTATTGCGAAAATCTGGTGAGAACAAAATACCACATCAAGCAATATAGAACCACGGTAATAAACCCTTTGTTATGGTTGTTTTAAGTTGGAGGGGTGCACGTGCACCCAGTGAATACCCCCTCACCTCTCGTCCAATCACTACTGGCAGACGCTTTACTGTAATCCTCAGCTGGTCTGACGAAAGTCAACAGATTGGTTTCTCCATTACAACCCCCTCCCTTTCCTATTCCTGAAAACGAAATCATTGATCACAAAGTAACTCTAATATATTCCACTTGAATTCCATTTTGTCTGAATTCTTAATCCAGTTTTCCGCGCCGGATCGTATCAGCGCTGTATCAAAAACCACTTTGATGACAGATGACAGAAAGAAATGTGCACAAGCCATTGAAATCAGAGTACCCAAGCTTGTCATTTTGGAATCCAAACAGAGATACAATGCTGAACAATTAAGTAGTGGGGAAAACAAATGCAGGTTAACAATTCCTACATCATTATAGTAATGACTTGGCCAAGATTTTAATTTTTTTAAGGGTTGAAGATGAAGAAAATGGGAAAATATATATCATCCCCCCCCCCCCCCCCCCCAAGTCCAAATCTTTACCAAGTCATTACTATGAAGACAGTTCAGTTGTTGGCCTGCTCTTGTTTTCCCCCCACCATTAGATTGTTCGTCAGTGTATTTGTCTAACTTTATTCAAGTTTAAAAGGCTGTGCCAGTCTTGAATAAAAGTTACTCTGTGTTAGGTTTTCTTATGGGAGCAAAAAATACCCCACTTGTTTACTGTTTATCGCTAACTGTTCCCTGCCTCATTTAATTTCCAATTTTATATCATAAATATGAAAACCCTTCATTAGCTGCGTGAGGGAACCATCGTAATCCCTCTCAAAGACAGATCTATATGTATTGCCTGCTCCTAGGCCTTTCGTCCGCTGGATCGGACTCAGACCCAAACAGAGATACGTGACTATTTCAATGTATTTCAAAATATGCACATCTAAGATATATTCAAGGAACCTGGAAGTCTGATTCAAGACCTCTGTAAGACTGTATGAAGAAAGGATGTTGTAAAGATACCGACAATCCGCTAAAGAAGGCGATGGACCCCGCTTACGACAGATTACCGTTTTGCCTTTGTCATGGTGCCTGGGAATAGACCCAAGATAAATATTCATCAGGTGTTTGCTACGTTGCTGTGTTCAGCTGGAAACGAGTCTAAGGTTCCGGAAGATTCTTGAATCCACACTGGCAGACATCTATAGTGAACACCCGTGAGTTATTTCAAGTGTAGTCGAAGTCACGCACCACGATGGTCCGTATCTCAAGGGTAGTATGTCATCATTATACACATCACGTGAAATCCATATCTGACGAGCCACGCCGTTCACAGGCCAATAAACCACGACGGCCACACCACTGCTGACCAGCCGACCATCTCCAACAGAACAACATGTCTTACACTGTTCTCTCTGTGACGCTTGCCCCTCGAGCACTGGCACCCGGTAAAAATCTCACACCGTCAGATCGATGCATCAAAAAATCCGTTAAATGAACAGCGCTGCCAGAGCGCTAACGATCCCCCCAAAGCGGCGGTCATTGTGACCAGAGTGGCCGGCCTGTGCTGCTAAGTGAATTCTGATGTCGGCATGCTGCGCTCACGGGAGGCGGCCAACAACCCCAAACGAAGACCAGCCCAAGAAAAATTGGGTCGTTTTTTTTTTCAGACATTAGCATCAGCGTCATCATCATCATCATCATCATCATCATCATTCTCTCTCTCTCTCTCTCTCTCTCTCTCTCTCTCTCTCTCTCTCTCTCGTTATCCTGTGCTTTTGGCACATGGCCGTTGTAGAGTAACTAATCTATTTAATGCATGAAATTTTCGTTACTTTATGAAGATGTGACACCATCATCAGCTGACTCAAATTATATATAGCGTCTTTATAACTGCATGAATAATATACTGGAATTTAGACATTTTCCCTACGCTACGTTTAGTCCGAGTATTAACTTGAATGTGAGATGTTTGCACACATTGAGACGTTGGAGACGAGAGAGCACTTCTGTAAAAAAAAAAAAAAAAAAATTAACAGAAAGTGATTTTATCACATGTACCCGACTGAACAACTGACGTTTCAGTCTGAGAACGCTTCACATTTTGTTCTACATTTAAACCACCCATTTTGCTGTCACCTTACCAATCTTTGTTTAAACATCACAGAGTGAGTCTTTAGTCGGACTTAGACTGGATATGTCTATTTCAGATAGACTACATTTTAAGTGCTGTCAGACACTCCTGTCCATTCTGCAGAAATAAAACAAGACATCGAATGTCCTGTCATATTCAAATTTCCCACGTTTGAAGCACTTCGAGAACAATACATTCTACGAAAATTATATCCCTCTACGTTTGCTAGGGATAACAGAAAAATGTGAACTCAAGAGCTCTCTCGGAGAGGGGGGGGGGGAGGGGGGAGAGGGGGTTAAAAGGCATGCCCTTGTTGCACACCATGCCCCGGTTCAACACTGTGTCCTAGTGTGACAGTCACGTGCGCAATGACCCTTCTCTCTGTCTGTAAATTTCACATCATCCAAATGAATTCACACACTCCTCTTTGTAAAGCTACAAAAATATCCTTAGCGATTTTTGCGGGGCATTATTACAAAAGCCTATCGAGCTTTTAAGTGTTCTTTCCAAAGGGTCAAGTCACAAACTAACTTCGCTACGTCTTGTTTCAAAATGGAGTGACCGAGGGTGGAGAACTAAGCAAAATTTAGAAAGAGAGGGAGTTAGTTACTGCCAGACGGAAACCAACGAAAATTATATCCCTCTACGTTTCCGTCTGGCGGCCATTTTTTTCTTAACACATGGACAGATAAGTCACTCTTCGTTCTTTCTTTGTACTGTCCTAAATGTTAAATGTGATCTGTTTTTTTTTTTTTTTTGTTTGTTTTTTTTTTGCCTGAAGAAGACTCAAGAGGTCGAAATGCATTGTGTCTTGTCCTGTGCTTTATTTGTCAATATCCTTGGCGGTAACTAACCCCCTCTCTTTCTAAATTTCGCTACGTCTTGTTTCCAATATCTGTGGGGGCATTTCAGACTAGTAACTGGTAGAAAGCTGTTTTGCTGTCTAGTCTCCAAGGACATTTGCGTTCCGTATTTGATCAAAAGCCTTGCCAGAGTGAGAAGAGTCAACTGTGAACGCTTAAAAAAAATACTGTTCACAAACTGTGTTCTCTATCTTTGATATTAACGTACGTTTTTTAAGCTGCTTCCGTAAATCAGCAGCTAATGCATGACCCATTTGTATATACATACGCATTTGTTCTTGTATCTATTTTGGATGAATCTAGTACTACCGTGTTTGAGGGGAGTGCATCCCTGTGTGTGCTCCATCGAAATGGGCCTGCGGCTTAATCATTAAATCATTCAGACTGTTACCCCCCCCCCCCCTCCTCTCTCTCTCTCTCTCTCTCTCTCTCTGACAATGTGAGGGATCTTATCTTCACCCAGCCCACAATCCCATACAGCAAACAACTCTTAAGCCAGCATGCTGTTATTCTTTATGCCCTGTTACCGCGGAATGTCGCAATCCCACGGTTTGTCGCAATTTGCTATAAACTGTGGTGAATGCACCTAATAAGTGTCAGTGCTTTGTGTGTTCTTTCGTTTATTTGTTTGATTTTTGCTTCACATGGTAGAAATCGTGTTCTCTCTCTCTCTCTCTCTCTCTCTCTCTCTCTCTCTCTCTCTCTCTCTCTCTTCCCTTCTCTCCCTCCATTTGTCATTCTCCCTTCAAGTCTCAACCTTCGTTGTTCCTTTCTATTTCCCTTTCCTTCAAGTTCGAGTCAGTCAGTCAGTCGGTGAGTCAATCAGTCAGTCGGTGAGTCAGTCGGTGAGTCGGTGAGTCGTCAGTCAGTCAGTCAGTCAGTCAGTCATCAGTCATCAGTCTCTCTCTCTCTCTCTCTCTCTCTCTCTCTCTCTCTCTCTCTCTCTGGCCTCTAAAACAAGTACAAACGAAAATAAACTGCACTATAAATGAAAATGTTAAAGCAGCATACTGCTACAGGAAAAAACAAAACAAAAACCTTTCAGCACAATTGGTAAAAGTCGGACAGGAGCAGTGGGAATGAAAATCTTGTTTCTGACGTCATGTTGCCCGTCTCAGTCTGCTAGCCTCTCTGTAAATGTTGACTCTCTCCAAGTCTCCTATTCATCCTATGTTTCTACATCCAATCTCTCTCTCTCTCTCTCTCTCTCTCTCTCTCTCTCTCTCTCTCTCTCTCTCTCTCTCTCTTTGTAACCTCTTTCTGAATGCTTCTACATTTATTGCCTTGTCTTGTTTTGCATTGTTGATCCTACTCAGGACGAGGACTGGATGTAAAAAAAAAAGCACACCACTGCTTTTCTATCAACCTCGTAAGTAAACAATTTTGTCCTCTCTCTCTCTCTCTCTCTCTCTCTCTCTCTCTCTCTCTCTCTCTCTCTCTCTCTCTTCATCCTCGGTCTTGCTGGGGGGGGTTTTCCAGTAGGGGGACACGAAGCACCTGACATGGCAGGAAACATCACCTAAATTCTGAGAGCCCACTCAGCCACAAGCAACAGAGGTGAAGGTCACTTGGAGAAGGAGCTAAAAGAAAAAAAAAAAACGAAAGAGAAAAAAAAAAAAAAAAAAAACACCATCCCGCACACCGGTGATCACAAACACAGGAGACCCCTCGCATTTCTCTGCCGGCGATGGACGATGGGGCGCTTCCGGCTGTGAGGGCTTAGACAAAGGGAGCACACTCACATGCCACTCCGTAATAACATGAGAAGACTCCTGTTAGTCTAAAAAAGACTGCAGATCCAGGACCGGCGAAACAGTATGCCCGTGTTTGCGTCTGAATTCGTTTGTTGGTCACCTATCGGATTTCTTCTTTGCCAAGCTGTACGAATACGTGTGTGGTTTATGTTTGTTGCCACTTGCAGCGTTGATTCTTTTCCTGAAAAAAAAATTACAAAAAAAAAAAAAAATGGGACTGACTTATTTCATCCAATCAGTTAATTAACAAATGTAGTATTTGTGGGTAGTTACCGAAATCCGGATGGTGTGTGTGTGTGTGTGTGTGTGTGTGTGTGTGTGTGTGTGTGTGGTGTGTGTGTGTGTGTGTGTGACTTCTGGCGTGCATTTTATGAACGCTGATTGATTTCAGCAATAAATTTCAGCACCGTTATTAACATTGCTTACTTGTGGTGCGCGTTTGCTACGCTCCACTGCGCACCAACACTAACTCTCACACAAGTTCATGTTATCACCCTTTTCATGTACTTAACATCAGCACCGCGCCCCTCGTGCCTGTGAGTGGACCTAGAGCCCATCTGTCCAGTTTTGTGCCTCAATGACTTGCTTGCACCCCCCGCAGACACGCTCTACAGTTGTTCAAATCGATCTTCCCGGCGTGTGAGAAAAAGAGGCCTCAAGTGACGGGCGTAATGATCAAAATCTCTCATTTCTACACAACATAACATCTCAAGCGCAGATCGATTTGAAAGACATGCAGTCACCGCTAGACGGGTCTTTCAAACGGATGTTCCTGCAACTGTGCATGCTGAAGCCACCGAAAAAAAAAAAAAAACCCACCTGCGTTGGCTTTTTATCTGCTTGTATCTTCATCTAGGCCTGCGTAACGTACTTTGCTTACCTGACGTATTTTTGACAGTAGGCGCTCCCACCAAGTTTCGGAGCAACAACGGTCACGAGTTAAGGAGTCAACAATCAGTGAACCTTTAAACTTTGTCTGGATCTATGGATCTTTCACTGGAAGCGAAGACTACCTCCAGAGTCATGGATCTGTTGAGCGTGCAACCTATAAAACGTGTGCTCGCGGCATGGATGAACGACCTTACCTCAACGGAGTGGCCTCAGGTAGAATACTTGCGCAGTTTGCCGTGAACTGTCACAGTCATGCAGGTACAGGCCCATCATCTTTCACGACTCTGTTTGTAGTGAAGATTAAAGTTGGTCTGCAATTGTGATCGCAACCCGAAGAAGTTATGAACTTCTGTTGCACCAGACCTGAGAGCGATCTTCAGATGGTTCAAGAGAACATCAACCCAGCTTCGGATCGAGCCCACGAAGCAGCTGCATCAACAGACCATCAGGGATTCCAGAGGAGACCTGAGTCATGTTATAGTCAAGTGTGGCCGTATTCTCCATCTGCTGATGCGAAGATGTCAAGCTTCAAGTCAGATACGTGCTCAACGTTGAGTCTCAGAAACGATATACTGGGTTGGTACGCCCATCTTTTTTCTTAACCATTGCCATGGCATTGCCTTCATCTTCATCCAGTCCACATTGTGCTATTATAAATCAAATTGTCATTAGACACGGCGACAGAGCAGTTCTGATTATCAACAGTTAACAATACTGATTTAACCTATGGGGAATACCAGACTATACTTCACTTCCCCTTTCCCTCATTCTCCCCCTCCCCCCTCCCCCCTATTGACCAAAATAATTGCCCAGTCGCAGTGACAGAGTAAACGTCCGGTCTCACGCCAAAGACCATCCTATGCATCCGCCAACAACTTGCCGTAGGTAATCCGCGAATTGGCTGAGGCAAAAAAAAAAGCCATACTGACATTGTGTTTCATGGCTAGAGATCACAGACGTGTCAAATGTCTGCGCTTTTCAGCCAATACATGGAACGGCTGATTATTTTCGATCATTTCCTGTACCGAATACCCCCCCCCCCCCCCCCCCCTTCAAATTTTGCTGAGGACATTTTCCCAGTTTGACAAAAAGGACAGTGGATACATTTGAATAACACAAATCTATCAAAGTTCGACAGAAGGGTTAGCGTGCATATGTCTCTCAGTGGGTCCTGAAGCATGGTGTTAAACAACCACACCCCCACCCTACCCTTTGTGAAAGCTTCCAATTTCACAGTCGTTATGGTAATTTTTTAAACAGTCTCTTCAGCAAACTTTGGAGGATATAATAAACTGTACACAACAATTCATAACGGCTAAATTCTCAGCATTCAAAAAGCAGCAAAAACACGTCCGTGCCGAGAAAGCCGGTCATTCCGCCGATTATTCAGCCCACGATGAAACAAAAAAAACAACCCAAGTTTGAATAATTATGCTGTACAAAGAACCAACCGTGCCACACACACAAAAAAGCAAAACGTTCAAGCACACACTGCACAATGGACAGCTGTTATCTACTGTGGACAGTGTGTGTAGTCTCGCAACCAAATCGTCAGACTGCAACTGAAGAGCAGCTCAGCCTATAGAATAAACTGTACCTAGAGAATGACAATGGCAAGACCTCCGCTACGAAGACAGGCCAACAAGCCACACAGGCTGAGAAAAATATGAATGGATGGCAGGGAGGGGAGATGTTTTTAACAATGAAATAAGGAAATGAAATCAGGAAGAGTCATATAGAATGACAGTAAACAGGAAATCTCACGGAAGGGTGGAGACGGGGCTGTGTATGTGTCGGGAGCGGTTACGGAAGGGAGGTAGGGGCGGGAGAAGACGAAGAAGTGACGAGAGCGGGGAGACTAAGGAGTTAAGGTACGTGAGTTATATTAAATGACAAAAAAAACAAAAAAAATCAAGTTGTACGCCTCAGGCACAACTGGATGTGCGTTTTCTTTTTCAAAATGGAAAGAGTACATCAAAGCTGTCATATACAGGATTTTTTTTTCCCCCCAAACAACTTACTTTATGTGAAAAGAGGTGGGGGTGGAGTGTCCGAGTACATACTGTATCCTCTCTTTCTGTATCACTTGTTCTGGAAATGTCTTTTCAGTCTCTCTCTGCCCAGGCCTTTTTCTTTTTAATCTTCTTTTTTTCTGTCCCCCACTATTTATCTACCTTTGTGGTTCATTTGCTAGTAGAAGAGAATGACAGAACGGGGGAAAATGACTAACACATAGTTTCCATAAGGCGGGGATACAATTTATACCGGAAGACTTCCCTGGCATTTCCACAGGGCGGGGGGGGGGGGGGGGGGGGGGGGGTGGGGGGGGGGGGCGTTAGAAAAACAGCCAGTGAAAGCAAAGATAGGTGTCAGTAATCCGCTGCCACTCGAAAGCACGATCCGCCATGACACACGCGCACGCAATCAACAACAGCTGCAGATAAACACACCGCTCGTCATCGTCAGAAACTGCAGGCAGCTCGCATGACCTCCTGGCCGCCATGCTTCATCAACACCAGGGATACAGTCACGGAAGGTGTCAGTAATCCGCTGCCACTCGAAAGCACGATCCGCCATGACACACGCGCACGCAATCAACAACAGCTGCAGATAAACACACCGCTCGTCATCGTCAGAAACTGCAGGCAGCTCGCATGACCTCCTGGCCGCCATGCTTCATCAACACCAGGGATACAGTCACGGAAGGTGGAGACCCGGCCGCTTTGATTCTGTTCCGCTTATATTAACTACGTCATCAGAGAGCCTGCCAATTGAGAGAGATGCCAAAATGTAGACATCAATAACAGCAACAAGCTTGGGTTGAAACAAAGGACTAAATGAAATAATCAACAAACGAGCGTGTATGTTGAAAAATCCGCGGAATTCGCTAATCGTTACATGGCCAGTTAATCTAATCGAAAGACATACAAAATGAAACCGAATTAACTCTAGTGACATTATTACTCAAACCGATTTCTTCAGACCTCTTAAATTTCAGAGCCAAAACTAAGGCTCACGAGAGGAAACGGAAATGGTGACCGGAAGCTGGGGCATGCCATGGGACGATCCTGAAAAACTGGCCTCGCTGGCAAGCGAATGAAAAGAGAGGTCCAGCACGGCACGTACCCAGTGATCCGACCCCTTGTTCCCCGCGCAATGAACTGCAGCTGTAGCTGGCAGAACACGCACGTCTGGCCTTCAGTCACTGGGATTTGCCTCCCTTACCCACCAAGGTCATCGCCAGTACCACTGGCTGCGTAATCAGCGCCGCATCAACTGTCAGTAAGAGATGGGCTTCAAAGGTCTCTTTTTGTATGAATGTAAACACATCCCCGCCCCCCCGCATCCCCCCCCCCCCCCCCCCCCCCCCCCCCTCTGTTGTTGATGTCTTCGCGCCACGTCGACTGGCAATGCTGGTTAAGTTGGACGACAATTCGCGCCTCAACCAAGCAGGTTATGTCTTCACCTTCATCTGTTGGTTTGCTTGCTCGTCTATCAGAGCAAGATAACACAAACTATTTAAACGATTCTAACTTTTGATGAAGAGGTGGAAAGTGTCCCAAAAGACTAATGTACTCGGACGTAAATGCGGATCCGTGACGCAGATCCGGATCAAAATGCGGATCCAGGATCCGTCCATCAAAATTATTACAAATTTTGCACGGAACCTACTGTCAAGTTGCTACTCAAGAACTAGTAACTACTTATCCTTGAAGGAAGGCATTTTCATCCAGAACTTACACCTCCCAGTTACATGCACGTTGATATTCCGTATCTTCCATGTCATGTCTTTTTTATGTACATCGAAAAGTCCCTCTTTCACCCCATAGCTACTATTGCCACCCCTGCGGATAACAAATAGTCTCACAAACTGACTTGCTCTCAATTTCTTTTAAAGAACATTTAAAAATAAAGGCTTACCTACAGACTATTTTTTCTCCATGTCATTGTAAACAATCATGTGTATGAGCGAGCATACATGCGCGCGCGCGTGCGTGCGTGCGTGCGTGTGTGTGTGTGTGTGTGTGTGTGTGTGTGTGTGTGTGTGTGTGTGTGTGTGTGTGTGTGTGTGTTTACATTCATAGAATGATGGTGTGTGTGTGTGTGTTTACATTCATACAATGATGGTGAACTTAACTTGTTTCACTGGAGACATGTCTTGTGACGTGCTCAGCGTTTGCACATACTCCGTTTGCGCTAATCTTGATAAAACTAATAAGCGACCGCAGGTCTTTTTTGTTTAACATCAGTAAGGCACATGTCCTTTCGGCGGCCTCTTTCCGCCCTGTGAACATTCAATGTGTTCTGTTTTGACTATCCTTTGATGGCGTGAAGCTTGGAAGAAGGGTTCGACGCATTTCAATCGTACATTGCTCCTTTTTCTGATGAAAATAGCTTGCTAGCTTGAGGGCGGTGGAGAGAGAGAGAGAGAGAGAGAGAGAGAGAGAGAGAGAGAGAGAGAATCCGTTTCTTGTCGTGAACACTGTTTAGATCCCTTGTTAGGTTCAGGCGTCTAATACTCACAAATGTGCAGGACTGTAAACCTGGCTAATGGAGAGGGTTCTGTGAAAGCGTTTCATGTTAACTCACCAATAGAAAACAGTCGTGCAAAAATGTATGGGTGAGCAAAAGATAATGAACAAAAAAGCTGCACAGATGTACTGCGCTCATTTGCCAGAACTGAGATTCATAGATCCTCTTACATTCGACACTGACTGCTCTTCAAACACGTTTTACCACCATTGTGTTTTCTTTTCCGTCACAAAGATCAAGGTAAATTCAATTAGGACATCAAAAATATTCACCCAAGCCAAATTAACTGACAGCATGCTTCAATTACCGCGACCAAACCATCTACCGGAAAAAAGGCATCTTTTGATAAAGGGAAGTTCTCTGGTGGGGTTTTGTAATAGTGGGTCCCTGAACTCCAGGATTAGACTGGTACACCCATGGGAACGCTCCCGTGGAGGTTCTGTCGTGTCACATCCAGTGGCCATTACACAATAGCATCTGTCAAGGAGCAATTTGTCCCTTGACGTCTTAATAGAATGCCCTGTCCGTGCCTGCACCCTATGTGAACACAGCGCAGGCTTCCAAGGGTGGTGCAGGATTGCTCCCACCTGGTTTGTTTGGCAGTTGAGGACAGTACTTCTCTGGGTCCCACTCGCACCTTCGGGTGTATCTTTTTCTTTTCTTTTTCTAATCTTTTGTCTCCTCTCTGTCAAAGGACTTTTCTTCCCTACAAGAGTAAGGGTTCTGAATCCAAACCTGTCTCATGGAAGCAGCTAGTGCAATGGTAGACACTGATGCCTACCGGATGGAGACCAAAGTTTCAACCCCCATCAAAGACGCATCGCTTTTATTCTCTTTAATCACAGGACAGCCCAACCCCGCACATACGACAATATGGCCTCAAACAGAAACACGAAGACTCAACAGCCAAATCCCGTGCGCTTACCTGACGTGTTTCTGGGTCTGTTGGTCTTTTTCATATTCAAACGAAGGCTGGAGAGTTGTCTGAAACCTCCGGGTATGGATGACGCCGAGATGTGAAAGATAGCATCGAGCACAGCTCCGTCACGTTGTTCCGAAAGGAAACACCGTGACATCTCGTCCTTCTCCTCAACTGACCCAGTGTTCATGCAAACCAGATGATTTCAAACCCTTCAAGAACTGCGATTTCCATCGAACATTTCTGTCTCTGACACGTTCACGTCGACATGTTCATTAAGACTTTTCGGGGGCGTGGTGTGCCTGCGTTCATTTAATGGTAGGAAGAGATGCCAAGAAAGTGTGGCGCTGCAAGTATTGTTGCTTAGTTGGTACTACCACTGGACTGAAGTGACACAGCGACAGTGCAGGATCTCCTCTTGTGAGCAACCTTAGGTCCTGCTCTTGACGTTGGTGCACAGCGTATATTGTGAATGCGACAGAACTGTCGTGGCTAGAGGTCGAACAGACGGGGATGTCGGTTTTTTTTTAAACACTGGGAGCACACGTCAGGAAGAGAAGCACAGCACAAGGCACATAATACACAACTACAGAACTCCACCGTCAGGAGAAAGAAGGGCAGATAATATTCGCCTTATAGGAACAGACATACAACGGGAGGAGAAAATGAAAGGAGGGGGAAGTTGGCGGTTGAGACGGAGGAAAGGGGGTTGAGGATGAACGGATATGAACCAGAAGCTTAGAACTGGATAAAAGTGGCTACAGGAAATCATGACTGACCACTTAATGACAACGAGGAAATCTTACGATGGTGTTGATGTGTCCCAGGCAGACTGCCTGTCCCAGCCAATGCCAGTGACAAAGGACAGATATGTTCCACCCCACACACTGTGTCCCCATTCTAAGCTGTGCCCCGGGACAATCTGAACCTACAACAAATACCCTTTTTCAGTGTCTCCTTTTTGAAGAACTTAAAACAAAAAATGCTATACAAGACGTATGGTAGCCTACTACAAAGTATCCAAAAGCAAACGCCTGCCCTATCAAATGTTCAGTACGCTTAAGTGTGATGCTCTCACGTATCCAAGTTCACTTCTCGAAAAAATATGCGTGCTGACAAAGCAATACCAATTGTTCTCCCCAGAATACAATGTGATGCTCACACGTCTCACCACCAATGATCAGAAACAACCTCAAGAAACAGTCTCATACAGTACACAAACAAAAAAAAAACGTACCCTCTACAGAAAGGTCTGATAAGCTTCGCAGGGGGTGGGGGTGGGGGTCGTCTTCGATCATTTGAACGCAGCTGAGCTAAATGCCAGTATGTCACGAAACCCGACTCACAGGCGATTTGTTCGGCTTAAGATGAAGAACTACTCTCTTTCAAATCAAAGGACGTGACCAGCGTCGAAGAAAAGTGAAGCAGATGGCGACGGCAGGAGTGTACCCGGCTTTTGACGAACTGTACTCTCACATAAAGGTGACAATATCTGCGTCAGTATTTTCTGCAACTCCAACAGTCGAACAAACAAATCACTATCTGCAGCTTCAAATAATCGAACAAACAAATGATTATCTGCAATTTCAAATAATCGAACAAACAAATCATTATCTGCAACTTCAAATAATCAAGCGAACACATCATTATCTGCACGCAGATCAGCCGATGCTTTGACCGCCCGTATCGTCTGGCGATTTTTTTTTTCGGGTTTTTCAGAAGAATGAATCCTCTGCTTTTCGTTTATCCTCTTGGAACCTTGGAATTCCTCCTCCTTTCAATAGCAAAATGACAGATAATTTCGTTGTTCACTTTCCAGTTGTATGGATCGTCGCACCCTAAAAAGGTTTTTAATGGCGGGTATAAAAAAGAGGGGGGGGGGGGAATAAAGGGTAGGGGAGAGCGAGTGTCAGCCCGAAATAAAGACAGTTATTACACCGCTGGTCCTGTCCTCATCTCGGCGAATCCCTCGGCTCTCCATCTAAGCCGGGAGAGTACTGGGGAGATGGAAGGAAGCGGAGCGGGGGGTGGGGGGGGAGGGGAGGGGGGGGGGAGCAGTGCGGACTAAGAGACGAGAGGACTGGTGGAAAGAGTGAGGCAGGTCAGGAGGCGGGAGGCGCGGGGGAAGGGGAAGATGACAGAAAGAAAGTCTACACCTCGCCTGGAATGGCCCAAAAGTCTACACCTCGCCTGGAATGGCCCAAAAGTCTACACCTCGCCTGGAATGGCCCAAAAGTCTACACCTCGCCTGGAATGGCCCAAAAGTCTACACCTCGCCTGGAATGGCCCAAAAGTCTACACCTCGCCTGGAATGGCCCAAAAGTCTACACCTCGCCTGGAATGGCCCAAAAGTCTACACCTCGCCTGGAATGGCCCAAAAGACGGTTGGACGACGAAGCCGTACGCGCTAACACCTGGCGATGTCGGCTGGTGACTTCCCTTTCCTGCCTCAAGCTTCTGTTGCCCAACCCCATCCCCCCAGACCCCCTCCCTGCATCCTTCGACACCTTCCTTCTTCCTCCTACCCGCTCTCCATGTCCTCCCTTGGGTGGGAGGCAAGTACAACAGCAGACTCGTGTTTAATGTTTCATGTCGTTACTGACCCAGCCGGCCATGTCGGTCACACTGAAGACCGTGGATCCAGTGACAGTGGGTAAAGTTAGACTGCAGGAACACAGTATAACAACATTAGGCCTACATGTCTGTACAGACAATCGGGCAGCGCTCTACACTGTGGGCGCTTCTGTTAGATGAGGGCTCGGAAAATCCGCAGGTTTTGTTCACACACACACACACACACACACACACACACACACACTCACACACCCACACCCACACCCTCACACACACACACACACACACACACACGCACGCACGCACACACACACACAACACACACACCACACACACACACACACACACACACACACACACGCACGCACCTCCCTCCTCGACTGTCTTCTCCTACTCTGTCACGCCAGTCCGTTTCTGCATATTGTAGTCCCATCCCTTTCTCTGTCCGTCTCTTACAGTGCCCTGCGAGACGGTTCTTCACTTCTTGCAAGGCCAGATGATGGACAGATGTGTCCATATCATTTCAGTTTGTTCCTCTCCTTTTTAACTTTCTTGTCACCCAGTCTACAAAGGGGGTTTATGGCCGCCTCGACTCTTTTGCGGGAGTTGGCCGTTTGCGTCTCATTTCAAATGCACGGATTCTTCATTGTTGATCAGCTGTCTGGGTCCCAAGTTTTGCATGCATGGAGAAAGATCTAGTGTGCGCATTGTTTTCACTTTGGACCAGAGAGAGAGAGAGAGAGAGAGAGAGAGGAGACAGAAACAGACAGACAGACAGAGACAGAGAGAGAGAGAGAGATGTTGCTGCTGTTCCAGATGACCACAAGTTTTGAGAGCGCTGTTGATTCTTGCGCCATTTTAGGGAGGACATCTTTTTAATTATGTGATGGAAAATGCAAACCGGTCGTTTCTATCGATTTAAAAACAAAAAAAGAAGTTTTAATATTCCGACAAAATGTAACGCTTCTCAGACAGCTGTTGGTTGGGGACAGTAACTTCACAGCAGTCATGTTCAGTGGATGACTGGTACTGCGCAGATCGCCCTTCTGCCGTTTGCTTCAGATCCCAGTCACACTCTCCACCAAGGGTGGTTCAAGTACGTCAGTTGTTTGGGCAAAATCTGGTTGACAGACAAACAAACGAACCAAATACCGGCCGCCGTGGGGCAGTGGTCTGTGTCGCGGATTCCGGGCTGAGAGGGTCGCGGGTCCGAATCTCGCCAGAGCCACTGTTTGTGGGATTCTCCCTCCCCCTCTCCCGCCACCCCTGCCTCCCAAAGTGGCTCTTTACGATCGGCTGGGCTGTAAGGAAGGCGGACTGTACTGAATTGTCCCCGGGCTGTAAGGAAGGCGGACTGTACTGAATTGATCCCCGGGCTGTAAGGAAGGGGACTGTACTGAATTTCCCCGGGCTGTAAAGGAAGGTGGACTGTACTGAATTATCCCCGGGCTGTAAAGGAAGGTGGACTGCACTGAGTTATCCCCGGCCTGTAAGGAAGGCGGACTGTACTGAATTGTCCCCGGGCTGTAAGGAAGGCGGTGGGGACTGTGCAAATCTGAATTGTCCCCGGCTGTAAGGAAGGCAGACTGCACTGAATTTCCCCGGGCTGTAAGGAAGGCTGGACTGTGCCGAATTCCCCGGGCTGAGAAGGGTCGCGTCTGAATTTCCCCAGGCTGTAAGGAAGGGGGACTGCCTGAATTGTCCCCGGGCTGTAAGGAAGTGGACTTACTGAATTCCCCTGGGCTGTAAGGAAGGCGGACTGTACTGAATTGTCCCCGGGCTGTAAGGAAGGCGGACTGTACTGAATTGTCCCCGGGCTGTAAGGAAGGCGGACTGTACTGAATTGTCCCCGGGCTGTAAGGAAGGTGGACTGTACTGAATTATCCCCGGGCTGTAAGGAAGGTGGACTGTACTGAATTATCCCCGGCTGTAAGGAAGGTGGACTGTACTGAATTGTCCCCGGGCTGTAAGGAAGGTGGACTGTACTGAATTATCCCCGGGCTGTAAGGAAGGTGGACTGTACTGAATTATCCCCGGGCTGTAAGGAAGGTGGACTGTACTGAATTATCCCCGGGCTGTGAGGAAGGTGGACTGTACTGAATTATCCCCGGGCTGTAAGGAAGGTGGACTGTACTGAATTATCCCCAGGCTGTAAGGAAGGTGGACTGTACTGAATTATCCCCAGGCTGTAAGAAGGTGGACTGTATGAATACCCCGGCTTAGAGGTGCGACTGAATTATCCGCACCCATTATCCGCTGTAAGGAAGGTGGACTGTACGAATTATCCCCAGGGGCTGCTAATTATGGTGAAAAGGTGGACTGTACTGAATTATCCCGGCTGTAAGGAAGGTGGACTGTACTGAATTATCCCCGCTGTAAGGAAGGTGGACTGTACTGATTATCCCCGGGCTGTAGGAAGGTGGACTGTACTGAATTATCCCCGGGCTGTAAGGAAGGTGGACTGTACTGATTATCCGGCTAAATAGAGTAGCTACTAGTGGACTGTACTGATTATCCCCAGGCTGTAAAAAAATGTAGGTGATGGACTGCACTGAATTGTCCGACTACCTCTATCCGGGGCCGAGCTTGCCGTGGGCTCTTTGGGAAGACTGGAACCACACAGGCGAATTTCATCCACTTTAAGGATGCGACTCAGAGTGGTTCTTCCAATTCCATAACAAACTCTGCAAGTGTCTGTATCCTCGGGCGTGGTCGACGCCAGGATATATTCATAAAAGTAAGCAAGAGTGCAGCCCTCTCGCGCAGTCTCACAGACAGAATGGAACTCAAAGCATCACCTTCATGTCCTCACTCTCATCGACCACCATCAAAAAAAAAAATGTGATATTCACGCGTCGCTCCCATGGTGACCTCAGTTTCGGTTTCCTTCGCACGTCTGTGCCATGGCGAGTTTTGCCTCGAGTTCACGGTATGGGCAAATTCCAGGGACTGCGTTAAGGACGGATGTGGTGGCAGGCACCCTCCAGAGGAAACGGCTCAGTCGTGCCGGCTCCGCGACTAGCAGTTCATGTCGTCAGTAAGGGGTTTACGCGGTGTCCTGTTGGGATCAGAACAGGCGCCACTGAACACCACCAAAGTGACCAGAAGCAGTGCAGTGTCTCCTACAGTGGGTTGCACATGACACTGACACTGCTCTCGTGAAGCCTGTGCCGCGACTGCGGCGGACGAAGCCGGGTAGGGTTGTGGACAGGGACCGGCATGAGCGGCGTGGGGTGATGCCAGTGAAACGGCACAACAGGTGGGGCGAAACGAACGAACGGTAAAATCAGACTTCAGTGGCGGAAGTGCTACACAGACTGAAGTGGCAAGCGGCTGACATTCACACGGCATTACGCTGTTTAAGTAGTCACCTATCAGCTCATTTTGATGAAAGATGAACACTGTCGGTGTGTAACACGACAGTCCATTCCTGTAGAAGTCTGATGCATGCGGAGTCTTTTATAGAATGCACACAAAGAATACAACAGCTTCCATTGATGCATCGCACACTAAACTTCGATTTCCTTTTAATAAAAAGGAAAATACCAGAGAGAGAGAGAGAGAGAGAGAGAGAGAGAGAGAGAGAGAGAGAGAGAGAGAGAGAGAGAGGAGAGGGGGGAGGGGCAAGCAAATGACAAATTCACAAACGGAAGACAGAACACACACAAAATGCTTGCAAATGCCTGCAGGATTCGGCGCTATAGCAACAATGATCGAAATGTTGACACGTCGCAAAAAGCCCACTGCAATTATGTAAAGTTTCTGGTGTTTTGGTCGTTCGTTTTTTGTTTTGTTTTTTAATACAGGTGCAAAATTATCCTGACAAATTCCGCGATAAAACCGGCAGCTAAGAGCACAGAGTCCTTCACATAATTTGGCACTCTCTTGATTCCTCGAATAAGATGCGTACAGAACAACACCACCACCATCATCACAACAATAACAAAAAAAGACAAAAGAAACTTTGGTGCCCCCCCACCTCCCCGCCCCAATTATCCGCACTTTACCACAGTTTTAGCGTATTTTCTGGGTATTCAGTATCTGTTCATTTCAAAAGGCTATCGACTATCTTTTTTTCCCAATTATGTCCGTTTGTTTGGTCAAAGCTCCACTACAGAAACACAATCATTACATCATTTCATTTCACTGTTTATAGCCAAGCCAACCGCAAGGGGAGCATCTCAGGGCTGTGACTACGTAAACATAAGATCCCTACACATTCATCAAAAAGCTTCCATCCTTGTCTGTTCCCACAGCTTCCATCCTTGTCTGTTCCCACAGCTTCCATCCTTGTCTGTTCCACAGCTTCCATCCTTGTCTGTTCCCACACTTCCATCCTTGTCTGTTCCCACAGCTTCCATCCTTGTCTGTTCCCACAGCTTCCAATCCCATGTCTGTTTCCACAGCTTCCATCCTTGTCTGTTCCACAGCTTCCATCCTTGTCTGTTCCACAGCTTCCATCCTTGTCTGTTCCACAGCTTCCATCCTTGTCTGTTCCCACAGCTTCCATCCTTGTCTGTTCCACACTTCCATCCTTGTCTGTTCCCACAGCTTCCACCCTGTCTGTCCCACAGCTTCCATCCTGTCTGTTCCCACACTTCCATCCTTGTCTGTTCCCACACTTCCATCCTTGTCTGTTCCCACAGCTTCCATCCTTGTCTGTTCCCACAGCTTCCACCTGTCTGTTCCCACACAGCTTCCACATCCTTGTCTGTTCCCACAGCTTCCATCCTTGTCTGTTCCCACAGTTCCATCCTTGTCTGTTCCCACAGTTTCCATCCTTGTCTGTTCCCACAGCTTCCATCCTTGTCTGTTCCCACAGCTTCCATCTTGTCTGTTCCACAGCTTCCATCCTGTCTGTTCCACAGCTTCCATCCTTGTCTGTTCCACAGCTTCCATCCTTGTCTGTTCCCACTTCCATGTCTTTCCCATTCCTCTGTCTGTTCCACAGTTTCCATCCTTGTCTGTTCCCACAGTTCATCCTGCTGTTCCACATTCATGTCTGTTCCACAGTTCCATCCTTGTCTGTTCCACACTTCCATCCTGTCTGTTCCCCAGTTCCATCCTTCTCTGTTCACAGTTCCAGTCTCCACAGCATCCTGTCTGTCCCTTCCCTGTCTGTCCACATCCACTTTTCTGTCCCCAGTTCGGTCTTCGTACCGTCTGTAGTTCCGGTCTCATGTGTCTGACTGCCTCCTCCCTCTCCCTATCCCCCCCCCCCCTCTCTTCTCTCTCTCTCTCGTATCTCATGATGTTGAACTTCTGTGATGTCTGTCTGTTGTTGTCTGTGTTGTTGTTGTCTGTTGTCTCGTCTACAGTTGTCGTTTCTCGTCTTTGTCTTTGTGGGGTGTGTGTGTGTGTGTGTGTGTGTGTATGTGTGTATGCGTGTGTGTGTGTGTGTGTGGTGTGTGTGTGCTGGTGTTGGTGTGTGTGTGGCATGTGTGTGCGGTCAAGTGTCGTGCACGGTGTGTGTGTGTGGTTGTGTGTGTGTGGTGTTGTGTGTGTGTGTGTGAGCATGTGTGTCCGCGGTGTGTGTGTGTGTGGGTGTGGTGGTGTGTGTTTTCTCTCTGCTCTCAATGTCTTCTGTGCTCGTGTTCCTGTCTCTGTTGCCGACATTCGGTACATAAACAGACCGATTCCCCACCATCATCTATCCTGCGCTCCATCGCCGACTATTCTCCATCTTTCCCTTCCACAACACCACAACACCACCAAAGGCTAGAACAACAATAGCTAGGCTGCTGCCATTTCAACGGATTGAACGACCGACAGACTCATCGACAAACTAACTGAAATTCGCTATATGAACATTACGCTGTGCGCAAACACGTGCACGCACATTCTCTCACACACACGCGCGCGCGCACACACATATGTTCTCGCGCGCGTACACACACACACACCACATGCACGCACGCATGCACGCGCACGTACACACACACACACACACACACACACACACACACACACACACACACAAACACACACACACACACCACACACACAACACATACCACCACACACACACACACTTGCTGACGGTATGTCACTCCAGTCTGGCACTCGCCGCCTGGAACCAGCTTACCATCCCACTTTCGGATTAGCCTAATTGGCGTCTGCAGAACGACGTCACCGACGCCTCGTCTCCACATTTCCATAAAGATAGCTGTTCGTTTTTGTACTCCCAGTTCTTATAGAACAGGGAGTTACTTTAGAATGGGAACGAAGAAATGCTGTCTGTGTGTGTGTCTGTGTGCTGTGGTCAAAATGTTTTCCACTCGCTCCAGACAAAACTACTGGGCCGATCTTTCTGAAAATTTGTAGGTATGTTCATTATGGGCCACGGATGATGCCCGATGTTTTAGTTTACCGCTATAGCCGTTACTAACGGCTGTAACGGCCTGTAACGGTTTTTCTTCTTTATGGAATATCTCAGAAAGTACTTGGCCAATTTACAAGCGGTTTGGATGATCTTGTGACAAATCGGAGCCTCTATCCACATGTAAGTGATGTAATGCTGAAAATGGATTAAACAACCGTTAAAAACCGTTATTCTGCCGTTATTTCTTATATATAATGGCACTTCTATATAGTGTTTCAAAATTTGACCGTTAAGAACCGTTATTCTTGACATATTGTCCGATTTGGATGAAATTTGATATGTACACAGGCTTTAGCCCAGTGAGGACTAAAATACCGGTTTCAAAAGTGTATATCGGTTATATAACCGTTAAACCATTATTTTGCCGTTATTTTTTTTATATACTGGTGGGTTTTAATGAAATTTTGTATACAGAAAGGTTATCACACACAAAATGGCACTTCCATGTAGTGTTTCAAATCTGACCGTTAAAAACCGTTATTCTTGACATATTGTCCGATTTGGATGAAATTTGGTATGTACACAGGCTTTAGCCCAGTGAGCACTAAAATACCGGTTTCAAAAGTGTACATCGGTTAAATAACCGTTAAAACCGTTATTTTGCCTTTATTTCTGATCTCACAAAGCACTTGGCCGATTTATAAGCGGTTTGGGAAAACTGGGAGTACGTTTATATGTTTTCGCATCTTGTTTTCTTTTTTTTTTTTTCTCTGTTGCTTGCTTGCTTCCTTCCTTCTTTGGTTGGGTTTTTCCTCAACATGAGAGTGCTGGGGAGTGTGAAGGGGAAGAAGGAGGGTTACATATTCATGTTTAATGTGATGACATAACTTGCATGTGTTTCGAGGGAGGGTGAACAGAATACCATCACACCGCTAAACAGCATGCATACCATATACTTCTCTCCATCTTCCTGTCATCCCTTTATCCCTCTGAGCCATCTGTGAAGGGGCAAAAA
>CM065720.1:62171310-62173810 GCA_033310375.1 Conus canariensis | reverse complement strand
CAATTCTGCAAACTTCCCTGCGATTGGTCGGGAGAACTAGCGGTCGGCAATTCATCCGTCGCCTGTTGGTGTCGCAGGTTGTTCACAGATTTCAACCCTTTACCAACAAATGTACCACCGTAAACGACACAACACGCATCGCCCAACACACCCAATAAAATGTCGAGGTCACGTCGAGGGCATAGAGATTGACTGCGTCTTAAAGGACGCCCACGCACGGATCGGGAGAAGAGAGGGAAGGGGGATGGGTAGGGGAGGGATTCTATCATCTCCAAGCCTTCCTCCGACCCATTCCTCGAAAATTTAATTTTAAAAAATGGAAAGCGCCCTTCCCCAGTGCATTCAGAAAGAAAGGGGAGCGGAGCGGAAAAGGGCGGAGGAGAGAGGCGGGAAGTGGAGGGGGGTGGGGGGGGCGGGGGGGGGGGGGGGAGAAGAGAGTTGGGGAAAAGTAGCAGAAATCTATTGCCCCAGAAACATGTCTGGAAAATGTCGCGCGGGTTGCGCTCTGTGTGGATCCCCCAACCCCCTCCCTCCCCTCGCTTTCCATCTCCGCTTAACTTTTCTGGTCGGTTTATACTTCATTTGCTAAGTGAATGTTTCTTGCTGCTCTCCCTCTCCCCACTCCCTCCACCCCCTCGGTCCCCTCCACCCCCTCACCTCCTCCCTTGGGTTTTTGGTTTTTTTTTTTGTTTTGTTTTGTTTTTGGATTAATGGTTTGTTTGTTGTTCCACATCGCGTGATAGGCCACATGTCCACTTGTATTCAGTGTGAAAGTTTAAAGCTTCGTGGCTAAATGACCATGCGGGCAAATGGACTGTTGGGAGATTCACCGGGTCTAGTGCACGGTATTATGGAAGGCAAAGCCCACCCCTCTCCTTCGGCCTCCTCAATCTTCCCTGACCCTTATCAGTACTCGTTCAGCGTTGGATGGACAGAGAGGGTTTTCAAGGCGTAAAAATTCGATACCTCGTGTTGTTCAAACTCAGCTCCGAGCTCAAGCGCTCTAACCATTTGTCTGCAGATTCCAGCTGCGGCGCTTGGGAAAATTGTCCACACTGAACACAACCTCAGTCCAGAGATATAGGGTTAGGGCAAAAAACGTATCTTCCCCCTACACAAAAGTCAAACCTCAGGAACAAGGGACGAAGGGGGTCGGTGGAGTGAAGAGAAGGCACTTCGGCTTTTGACTGTAAGCGTTTCTAACCCCCTCCTCCCCCCCCTCCCCGCCATGTGTCTCAGTTGACATACGTGGGTTTTAAAAAGAAAATGAAGATTCATATCATTACCAGCTTCCACACAACATCATTTGAGTTCCATTCTCAATGCTTAATCATCCCCTTGGGGAAAAAATGACCCCACTTCAAGCCCACATTTCAAACAATTTTGAAACTCGGGATTTGTTTTCGTTAAATTCGGGATTTCGGGATATATTTCTAAATTATGGAAATTACAAAACAAAACACAAAAAAAAAAGAAAAAAGTTCGGGAGGATTGGCAGCTATAACTAAAGCAAGTTAGAGTTCTAATGCGTACAACGAAGGTAATTACCACTTCCTGTTGATCTGAATGGCTCTCTGTCTGTCTCCTATCCAGCCAGTTGAGCGATTCTGTCGTGACACGAGGCGACTGGTGCCCGGAAGAGGGTAGTGACCTGCACGAGTGAACGGGACTCCGACAAAAGTGAATGGTGAGAAAGCGAGACCAGATACCTATCCTGTCCCTTCTACATCCATCTCAACCATATCAAAGAAACAATGTTGCAATGAAAATGGCAAAAATTGCTTTGATTGATATTTATCTGTCTGTCTGTCTGTTTGTCTGTCTGTCTGCCTATCCGTCTGTCTGCCTGTCAATCTATCTGTCTGTCTGTCTTTTGTCTGTCCATCTGTCGATCTATCTATCTATGATTATATCTATTTGTCTGTCTATATGTCTTTCTGTCTGTCTGTCTATCTATCTATCTATCTATCTATCTGTCTGTTTATCCACCTATCTATCTATTAATCTGTCTATCTATCTATCCATCTATTTATCTTTCTATCAATCAGTCTATCTGTCTATCTATCTATATATGTCTATCTATCTGTTTATCCACCCATCCATCCATCTATCTATCTACCTTATTCAAGTCAAATCCAGCACTTGAAACCTTCTTGTCAAAAGCAATGAACATTCTGAGAGTTGTGGCACACACACAGTTTGGGTCGCTGATAAGAAAGCTCATCTCCATCTTCACAGGGCTCTGATCCGCTTCGAACAAGACCACGGCTGTTGCCCACGATTCTGCTAGGCCTTCCTACCTCAAAACTCTGGACCCCATCCACTATTATGGGCTTCGACTCTTGTCTGGGTGCAATCCGCACCACATCAGTACACCGTCTGCAGGCAGAGACAGGCGAACCATCCCCTCTCGAAACGACGTCTGAAAGTTACTTTGAACCATGATTTGAACCTCTTCTCTGAACCCCCATATCCCTGCTCAGGCCCTCAATGTGTCAAG
>CM065720.1:62161256-62171210 GCA_033310375.1 Conus canariensis | reverse complement strand
AAAACATTCATCAAATTTAAAAATAAATTTCTTGCAAAACTTTTCAATCGGGCCGCTTTAACTGATCACCTCTGGATCTCACTGGGAGACCCTATGGCGCCCTAGGGGCCCCAACCCAGACCCAGAGGGCACATTTTAACACGGCCAGATGTAAAGGGGTTTTTGGGAATAGGGCCCCCAAACATTAGTATCCCTTTTATACTTTTTTGCCTCCCTTTCTATTTGTTTTAATTTTTGGGCAATCCCCTCCCCCCATTTTAGGGGGCCCCTTCCCATACCCCCGGCACCAGGGCAAAACCATTTTAGGTTAGGGGCGTTTAAGCCGCCCCCCCGGGGACCAATTTTGGTTTTTTTACGGGCGTTTAAAAAGCCGCGCCAGGGGACCCAATACGAAAGAAGGAAGGATCATTTTGGGGGCGGGGAAGAGGGAAAATTTTTAAAACTTTTAAATTTCCATGACAACCAAGTTTTTAAAACACTGAAAGGCATTTTTCCCCAATGTTGTTAATTTCAAGATTTATAATATACTGTACACAAAAAAAAACGTTTTTACAATTACAGGGGTGTCTCCCTTGAAATTTTGTTTTTATTTGCCTAGAGTAAAAGGGGGTTTTTAAAGTTGTTAAAACAACACCAAAAGCTAAATAAAAAAGGGGAACCCCTTACTACTTTTTTTTTTTTAGTCACAACTTTTTAATAAATATTTTTTTTTAAAAATTTTTTTAGTTTTAAATATAAAAATGGCTTTTTAATACAAAAATTGGGAAAAGATTTTTTTTGGGGTGGGGAATTTAGCCGCCTAAATTTATACAATGAGCCCAAACCCCTGAAAAAAAAACAAACGCCGGGGGGGGAATTTTTGGGCCGGGCAAAATTTATACAATCCCCGGGTGGGCGGGCCCGGCGCCCCAAAATTGTAACGACACAAAAACCCCCGGAAACAGTGGCGGCGTTTCGATTTCGGCTATTGTCCCATTTTGAAAGAAGCCGTGGCCAAAAAGTCGACCTAGATACTACATAAAGGCAAAAAAAGGGGGGATTTTGTCCCCCCCGGGAAAAAATGTAAAAATTTAAATTTTGTGAAAAAAAATCGTCATTAAGTCTTTTCTGGGTTCTTTTTAAAGGGTCGGCACCCACGTTCTTTTTTTAATTTTTAAAACAAGTTTTTTTTCAAGTTCTTAACAAGTCAACATCAAGTTCTTAACAAGTTCTTTTTCAATTTTCTTATTTAAAATTTCTTTAAAAGTTTTTATCAAAGTCCCTCATTAAGTTCTTAAACAAGTCGTCATTTAAGGTTCTTATTTTGTTTTATCAAATCCCTCCCTCAAGTCGTTTTAAATTTTTTATTCAAAGGGCACTTAAAAAATTATTTTTTTTTAATTCTTGAAAAAATTATTCCATCTGAAAAGGATCAAAATTTACTTTTGTTTTTTGGCGGTTCTGGGGATGCTTTTTTTTTTGGCTTCTGTAAAATTTTTTGGGTTTAGGGTTTTTTTTGCCCGCTTTTTGGGGTTTTTTCTGGCGTTGTTTATTGTTTTATAAAAGTAATAACCCCCCCACCAACACAATTTACCCAAAAATTCCCAACTCTTTTAATCCAAATAATCCATGTCGACTTTTGGTTTGTAGGGCCCTTTAAACAACTTTTGTATTTAAAAAGCTGGCATTGAAACAACCCGTTTGGGGGGGGTTTTTGTTTTCAATTTTGAGTTATATTTTGTGATTGGGAACATTAAAATTTTTTTTTTTTGTTTTTCCCCTCCGCTAATTTTTTTCCCCCCCTGCAAAACCCCGCCCAGGGTTAGAGGCTTTTTACCCGGTCACTTTTCCCTCCATCAAGTTTTTTTGCTGATTTTTTGGTCGGTCATTTTGAAGGGAAAACCAAAAACTATATGATTAAAAGTTTTAATTTTAAACCCAAAGAATTTAATTTGGGGAAAAAATGTTCCAAATCGTAATATAGATCACTCCCCAAACTCTAATAATTTTGGGTTTAAAATGGGGTCCGGTTTTAAAACCCTACATAAAAAACTTGTTCAAAACAATGGGAGCAAATCTACCCAACTATTTAGTGTACAAAAATAAAAAAGTTTTTCCCCCAAAACTTTTTACCATTCTTTTTAAACCCCCGTTTTTTCGCTTCATACCCGTTTTTGATACTTTAAAAATGTCTTTCTTGACAAACTGTTGAATCTGTTCATCTGAATTCATTTCCGAGGTAACTTTTTTTTTTTTTTTTCCCCCAAAGGGGGCCCCCAAAGAATACAAGCCTTTCCTTTTGAAACAAAAAAAAATAGCTTGGGCCCTCAACTTGATCTTTGGGAAGTTCAGGAAGTAAATTTATCGCAGTTCATGTTTTTTTTAATAATAAATAAAATTTTTTTATTTTTTTAAAAAAAGAGCCCGAAAAAACGTTCTAACCTGTATACCATTCGGCCCGTTATTGGAGGCCTAAGTGTAGGATAAAACAATGCTTGGTAAAAAACCCGTTTAAAAAAAAAAAAACCAGCCCGGGTCTTTGGGAAAAATAGGCTTTGAAAAACCAGCAAAGTTTATTTCTGTTATTAAAAGCTTCATTTGCTACAAAGGGTTTTCTAGTTAAGCAAAGGAAAAAATTTTCCAGACAGTATCAATATGTAAAAATTAAAAAAAAAAAACATTTTAAAAAAAGGGGTTCCCCCCCTCGTAATGATGATTGGGGCGCTGTGGGTTTAAAGGTTTGCTTGGGTTTTTAAACGGAAGTAAATTTCCTTTAGTAAACTACAAAAAAAAAGATGAGAAAAAAAGACATAACAGAGCTAATGGAGCAACTACTCTGGGACCCAAAACACCTATGGGAAAAACAAAGAATGGGGGCAGTTAGATTTTAAAAAACACAGACTTAAACAAAAGGGACAATGGGAAACTTACAAAATTTTTAAAGATGTTGATCAAGGGAAAAAAAGAATAAATTTTCTTTTAAACGGGAAACCCAAACGAGAAATTGGGCCCCCACCCCAAAATTTTAAACGATTTTTCAACAACCCTCAGAAAAAAAAAAGGGGTGCAAAAATTTGTTTTTTTGCCCCTTTTGGGATGACCGTTTTGGGATTTTGTTGCACAAAAAATTGGCTGAATAAAAAATGAACAAGACTATTATTCGCCCAAAAAGGGTATTGGAAGGGAATAACCCCAAAAAAAAAAGCTAAACCAAGCAGCTGGGGTCAAATGAACAACAGCCCAAAAGGGAAAGGGTTTTTCTAAACAAGCGATTTGGCAAATTTATTTTACCAGCGCCTAAACAAAAAACAGAGACCCCCACTTTGGTGAATATAACCCAAACGGGGCAAAAACCCCTTTAAAAGGATCTTCTTAAAATTTACCCCATGGGAAAATTTGAAAGAAAAAAATTTTAAATACGAAATTACAGTCATTTAATAGCTTTAAGATACAAAGAATTTCTAACCTTAACACAAAAGAGTGCTTTTTGGGTGGTTTCTGTCGCTATAAAAAGCTGATAACCAAAGAGGACCCTAACTTATCCTCGCATGATTTTAAAATCGAAAAATGGGAAAAGAATTTAAAGGGCAAGTGAATCAATTATTGTTTAAAAAAAAAGTTAAACCCTTAAAAGAGGCATTCCGGTGTTTCACAAAATCACAGGGGGGGGTTAAAAAATTTAAAAAAACAGTTATCTTAAAGACTTTTCTCCTACCAGTTCACAGAGAGCTGATTGCCAAATTCTCGGGAACACAAATGGGTTAGAAGGCTGCCCTCAGTTTTTTTCGCGCAAGGGAAAAATGAAGAATTTAAAGGTCTAAAAACCAGTTTCAAGCAATCAGAAAACAAACAATTTAAAAGGTTTTTTGAAGGAGAAAATCCTTTATCCCAAACAAACTATTAAAATTTTGGTTTTAAATGAGATACCTTTATTCGCCGGGGGAAGGGGAAGGGGAAAAACTCCCCATCAGGGCAACAGATTTCCAAATTTGGAGTGTTGATCCATATGAAAAAAAAAAAATTGGGGAAAATGAAACCGCCCGTGTATTATTTTTCAGAAACTGACACAAAAAAAACGGCCGGGCCCCCCCAAAAAATCTTTTTTTTTGAAGGAAGAACTTGGGAGATAACCCCCCAAAAACAGTTCCAGGGCGCTTAAATTTAAATTTTTAATTTAAAAATTTAAAATGGGGGGAAAGAATGGGGAAAAAAAGAAAACCCCTTTTCGGGAAAAAAAAAAGGCAAACCCCGGAAGCAAGAATGGTGAAGGGAAAAAGTCCTTTGAAAAAAATGCAAAAATAAATTTGATTTTAATCCCGCTAAATTTGAAATAATATTTAAGAAATTGATTATGCCATGCTAAAACAAAACCCCAAATTTTGATTTGGGGAAAATATTAAAAAAAATTTTGAGGGGCATTTAGCAGAAATGAAAAAAAAAATTTTGGGTTTAATTTGGGGGGAAAGATATAGTTAAGCTTAACGAAAATGTTTTAATCTACGCAAATTTTCATTTGGGGGGTTTAAAAAAGGAAGCTTCAAAAGGGGAAAAGGCGAAATGACAAAAGGGAAAAATCCCTTTTAAAAAAATTTAAAGCAAGGAAATTTTTTTGAGTATCAAATATATCATTAAAGAAAATATTTGAGAAGAATTTACAATTCCCCTTTGGGTAGAAAAAATCGCCAGAAAAATCGCTTTAAACCCCCAAAGCTTTTTTTTTTGATTTTTGGGGATGTGAAAAATGAATTTTTTGCGAAATGACAAAAAAAATTAAAGCACTCTACATTTAAAAATAATATTAATTTTGCTAAATAAGATGATTATAAAAATTGAACGTGGGGATTGCTGAAAAATATAAACCCCCAAAATGATTATAAATATTCTCCAAGCCCCCATTGCCCTATGAAAACTCCGGAAATTTAAAAACCAAAAACACGTTTTTTTGGGGGTTTTTTTCTTAAAACTAAAAGACTTTTTTGTTACAACCGTTGTGGGTTTATCTCATGTAATTAGTTAAAATTTTACGGTTTTCAAGATTTAAAAATCTTTTTTTGTCAAACAAACTTTTTTATAGTTTTTTCATGGGATATGCTGACTACAACCTGGCGAGAATTTTCCCTTTTCCCTTTTTTTTTAAATTTTTTTTTTGGGTTGAAAAACTTTCATTTTTGAAACCCCAAACCAACAAAAACCCTTGAACACACCAACCCAAAATTTTTTCCTTCATCCCTTTCCTAAAAACCCTTTTTGTTAAATTAATGGGAAAAGGCGAATCTTTAGGGTAATCCCGGAAATTTTTCGTAAACCCTCCCGCATTTCCCTTTTAAACTACTTCTAATTCCATTTTCTTTTAAAAAAGATATCTTCAGTAGGGGTTCATTAAAAAAGGAATCTGTATCGGGGAAAAGAAACTTTGGGCTCAGGATACAAGGCTTAAAATATCCTAAAGAAATTCTAAAAATTTAAAAGCTTTTGACAGCTTTTAAAAAAAAACCCAAAAAAAAACGGGTTTTTCCAATTTGACTTTCTTTTTTTTCATCATTATGCCAAAAAGCTTAAACATGAAAAACTTCTTAAAATCCTGATAATTAAAGGGTTTTTAAGTCAACCCTTTAAATTTCAACGTTTTTTTCTGGTGACCAATCAAAAATTTTTTAAAGCTTGTGCGGGAAATTTTTCCCTATCCTTTTTTAAAAAAAAAGCCCGTTTTTTCATCAAAATTTAAAAAAATCTTTTTTTTGAAGCAAACTGGGATTTAGTTCTGAGATCAGTGTTCTTTTATTATTTTTGGTTTCATGAACTTTTTTTCTTGATCAAAAGGGGAATTATAGAGAACGCCCGTTAAAATTAAACCAAAGGTTAAAAAAAATTTAAAAATCGTAATGACAGACATAATTTTTTTTTTCACGAAAAATTTTGGGGACAAGTTTAGGGGGTTCTTTTTTTTGCCCCTTTAGGGTTTTTCCGCTAAATTTGGGTTTGTCATTTTTGGGGAAAACATGGGGAAAAATTTTTGAGGGAAAATTCTAAATCAATTTTTAGAATGAACCTTTTTATCGGTCAAATTTTAAATGGGAACCATTTAAAACTTTTTTAATTTTTGTTCCCTTTTTACAAATTTTTAAAATTGCGTAATGGAAGGATTTCGCCCCCGCCCAACCCTACAATTGTTTGCACTAAATACATAAATATTTAAAACCCCTTTCCTTTTTCTTTGGGGGATAGTCACCAAATATTTATTTTTGCTTTACAGTAAAGGTGCGGGAAAGCCATACCCGAATTTCCCCCCCCCGCCTTTCCCTTTTCAAACATCTTAAGCAAATTTGGGAGGGCCCGACAATAAATCAATTTTTTACTCCAGTAAATTTTTTAAAAAAAGCGTCCCAGCTCATTTCCCCGGCGCAGAAAAATTAAATTTGGGGGGATCCAGGCTTAAAGTTTCATGCAGGGCTTCCCCATAATTTTTTAAAGACGGGGCCCCCAACAAAAAAGTAAACCGGCCATTAAAAAAGGAATCATGAAATTATTTTCCCATCGTTAAAACCTAACTTCTGCCCACGGGATCTTTGAGCATCGGTAAAACAGAATCCCCTGATTCCTTTCCTCTGAGACTAGAAAAAAAACGCCCTTTTGGCGGAAGGGGTTTCTTCGTCAAAAAAAACCTTTCCCCAAATTTCATGTACTCAAAAAGGGTAAACGCCCTTTCTAACAAGATTTGGGGGCCCAAAAAAATTTTTCCCGTTAGGGGGCGGGGAAATTTTTAAGGACAAAAGCCAGTGACTCTAATGAACCCATCATTTTTTGTTGCATAGAGTCGTAGAAAGACATTTAAATTTAAAGTGAAACACATTTATTTTTTTTTCTAAAAAAATGTGAAAATGCATGAAAACCCTGAATTTCGCGGGTTACTGCTTGCATTATAAGGTGAGAGTCGAAACCCTTTGGGCAAGTTGTAAAAAGAATATGGGCCCAGTTTCCATGCCCTTTGGTTAAAAATTTTAAAGTTGAAGATTGCTTTTGGGTTTTGGGGCCTGCTCCAAAAAAATTTTCCCACTAATGTGTCATGGGCTCTTACTTTTTGGTTTCCCTGGGGAAAATGCCCCCCACAAACCCAACATTTTGGGCGGTCTTATGTTTTGGTTTTTTCAGGGGTCATTATGATTTGTTAATTTAGATTATTAGAACAGGCATTACGAAATTTGGGCTGCATGCTTTTTTAAAAAAGAATTTTTTTTCAGCATTTGGCCCCTCTGGTTAATTCGGTTTTTGAATGGGCGCCATCCCCCCCTAAAAAAAATGATGAAGGCAAATGACAAATCGGGGGTGATTACCCTTTAAAGACTGTTTAGGAATTTTCTTGGGGTTGGTCCCCCATAAGGAACAATGAGTATTCAAAAAAAAAAAGTCGCGAAAAACAACAAAAGGACTAGTTTCAACCTTTTCCCAGTTCTTAAAATTTAACTTTACTCCCCTTCTCCGGGCGTAATTATTTTCTTCACAGTCAAGGGGGCTAAAAAAATTTTTTTAAATTTTTCGCTCCGCAAGGGGAAGGAACCTTGTTTTTTCTCAAAATTCTTTTTTTGCTATGTTTTTTGTATATTCCCCTCTTTTTTTCTCCTCACATTGTGTGTCAACCCATTGGGTTTATCGGAGTAAGCCCCAAAACCCCCCCTTGGTTGGTTTCCCCCCTTTTTTTGGGACTGTTTTTTCACTCTTTTTAAAGGTTTTTTTCCCCCCGCCTGTTTGCTTCCCCCGTTTTTGGGGGGTGGTTTTTTTTTTTCCGCCCAAATTTTGCTCCACCTTAGCCCCGGCCCCAAATTAAGTTCTTGGCCCAGGAAATGTTGTACCTTCGCTTTTTGGCCCCCAACGGGATTCACCCAGCAAAACGCACCACATAAAACATTTTTGTCTGGAAAAAATTTTTTATGTTTAAAACTGCTTTTTTGGGAACTAATGTGGGGGGAGGGAATGTAAGCCCTTTCCAACAATCGGCTCATACTTAGCCTTTTCTTAATCGATGTCAGGGCTTTTCCCCCCCTGACCCCAAACCAAAACCCTCATTTTAAGCTTTTTCAGAGGCTTCATTAAACTGTGGGAAAAAAAGTTTACTTCCCAACCGGGGGTTTTAAATCATTAAAAGAGAAAAAAATAGTCTCTGTTTTATTTAGACCCAGACTTCTAGATTTTTTTTTCGTTTTTTGTTTTTATAGTCCTTTAAAAAAAAACTAACCTACATTAACCCGGGGGGTTTTAAATTTTTATTTACTTGGGAAATGAAAATTTGCGTTAAAAAACGCTTGCCTTTTACCCCTTTTTTGGGTCAAAAACTTTTTAAAAACGACCTCAATTTTTAAAACTTTTGGAAAAAACGCTCTTCCTCCCACCATTGCTTTTTAAACAATTCAACTGAAAAATTCAAATTTTCTTAACCCTGTTTTAGCTTTTTTTCTAAATCAAAAATATTTTTTTAAATTTAAAAAAATTAAAAATTTAACAGAATCAATATCAAAGGTCCTTTTTTTTGCTTGGGGACTCATAAACTAAAATATAAACGCCCTTTTGGGGTTTTTAAAGTGAGCTGTTTAGAACAGAGTTTTTAAAGTTTCGTTTACTTTTTTTTAAAAATTCCTTTTTTTATCTGGTCGGGGTCTGGTTGTTGAGAAAAAGTTGCCCTTTTCCTTCGATGTTGCTGGGTTTGAAGACACAGGACGTAGGAAGCGGCGGATTAGGATGGTAGGTGAGTTGGTGGGTCGAGTCTGGAACTATACATGGGGTAAGTGGTGAGAGAGACGGTCAGTCACACGTGGCAGACGAGACGGCTCGAGAGTCAGGTGTCGAAGAAGACCGGTTTGAGAGTGCACTCGCGTATTTTTGGAACATCGCGTTGGTCTCCCTATCCTATACACATTTAAGTTCATTAGTGTGCACCACAAGGAGCGCCAAGCTTTACTGGGAGTATTTTAGATATTAAATTTCACGAGGGTTTCAATTTTTTAGATAGGGGAATATTTTTTATAAGATGATCACGACCACGACCAATCCTTCTCGATTAACAAAACTTGTTATGTGTAAAACTCCATATGGGAACGTGTTTTTACACTCGCGCGCTATGTGGAAGGAAGCTTTTCAAGGCCCAGACAGCAAATTACAGCTATGTACTTTGAAGACTCAGATTGGAGTATAAAAAATGATAGGAAGGAGGAAGGACAGAGAATGAAATGAGGGGGAAAATCAGATTTGTTTTGACGATAGAACAACGGACGATGTTAAGATGATGATGATGATGATGATGATAAGGAGAAGAAGAAGGCAAGAGAAGATGATGAGGTAGATTAATGAAGGAAGGTTGATGTGCGCTGATGACGATGAAAGATGATAATGACAGATTGTGAAGCGGGAGTCGCAGCTCAACAGGACCAAACGGTCAGGTACTCATATCACTCACAACAACATGCACAAAACGTAACCACCATCAGTCACAACCACCCTCCACCATCACCACCCCCATCAATAACTCCCAATACACACCCCCTAAAACACTCCCAACAACCAATACCCCCCAACTAAACAACCCACTCCAGAACATTACAACTACCCACCCCTAACTATCCATTCACTACCATCCAACAATGTTCCTCCATACACTCCCCTATACACCCCTACATAACCCCACACAAAAAACATACCAAGATACTCCCTCCAAAACATCCCCATATACAACCTAACAAAAACCCCACTCAATATATTATAACCTCAACTTACTATCACCATCCATTCATCTCTTCACCCCCATCTACCCATCCCATCCTGTCCTCTCACAGTTCAACATACCCCTCCCACCCACACACTTTCCATCACCTTCTACTCTTACCTTAAATCACCAATCTCCACCCCAATAATTCACTGTCACATCATCCCCCCTCCTTCCCTTTTCTCCCTTATATCATTTTCCTTCCACATCCTCTTATCCATCCT
>CM065720.1:62131256-62156256 GCA_033310375.1 Conus canariensis | reverse complement strand
GAAACAAAAACGACAAACATAATGAACCATATATCTAAGGACAAGTACACATTTTAAGAGGAAAGCCTAATACCACACAGGGCTAGTATTTCCCACCCTATGTGTCGATCAACCGACAAAAATACAAATACATAAATGATGACAACATGGATATCGCTTATATCTTAAGTGACTCGTAAAACCTAATAACGTAAAATTATCTTAGATTAGGCTAATTCAAAATAGAAAGTCTTTTCTGCCTTAGGTTGTATGCGTCGTTAATGAACTTAGCAAGCAATTTAATAGTATCCTCATTTTCCGTTGAAAGAACACCAACAAGATCATGTCTCATCACATCACGATTACCAAATAAATCACATGTCATACGTAAACCATCATATTCCTTACATACGAACAAAAAATGTGCTTCATCCTCTAGTCCGTCTGAAACAATGGACATACAGCATTTTCAGGAACATCTTTTAAATACCAGCTTCTATTTATAAACAGTCCTAACGTTCTCATTCTAAATTTTTGCCAAGTATCCCCGGTGCCATTTATTTGTTATAATATTTAGGTATTTTTCAGGCTGAAAGTAATCTTTAAATGAATTATACCAGGCGTATTTACTATTTTCTGTTATATGTGAGTGCCAGTTTTGTTGATAACAATCAATAAGCCGCTGTTTAAATTCATACAAAAACAGTTTTTCATTTTCCACCCCTTGCATCAACCAAATTATGCCAAATCCATTTTCGGTTAAAGCTCTTTTGATATCTGATGCCCAATTATGATGTCCTGTTTCATGTTGTCTAAGGAGCATTTCATACGCCTGTTTACATATACGAGTTACTGGTAACCGGGTTAGTTTTAGCCAGTATCTCAGACATTTAACATAGGTTCTTATAAGTAACGGGTATCTACCTGATTCACCGTACGACATTTTATTTGAAGAATGTAAAGGTATATTTAAACATCTCTTAATGGCAAAAGTGTGGAACATTTTCCATATGTTTGTTTTCCTTTAATCCCCAAATTTCAGCGCCATACGTCAGCATCGGTTCAATCTGAGAATCAAATAATTTCCAAAACAAAATAATATCAGTGGATCCAAGTCTTCTCAAAGCACGAAGAATTTCAATTACCCCTTTTTTCCTTTCCGGGCTGTTTCTGACCATCCTGGTGTCAAACTTAATTTTGTGGTGAAAATCATGCCCAAGTATTTATATTGGTTTGTAACTCTGACCTCATCTTTACCGTACCACCATACCTCGTTTGCAGATAGATACCCTCCTTTGCGGAAAACGATCATGTTAGTTTTGTCTAAATTTACTGTTAATTGCAATCGATCTGCTTCCGATTTGAGCACATTAAGTTGGTTTTGGAGTCCTATTGGAGTATCTGAAAACAAAATAACATCATCGGCGAATAGTAATAAGAATATTTCAACTGCTCCTGGAAGTAACTGTATGCCATGTCTTCCACGTTTAGACAACTCTATAGCAAGTTCATTGATAAAAAAGGAGAATAATTGTGGACTTAATATGCAGCCTTGTTTTACACCTCTTGGACAAGAGAAATATTTAGAATACAAACATTTGTCGCGAACACAAGCCAAAACTGTATCATATATTCCTCTTAAAGCCTTGTACAATTTACCGTCAACACCAGATTTTCTTAATATATCCCATAATATATTTCTATTGACGGAATCAAACGCCTTACGAAAATCAACAAATGCTACATACAGTTTTGAATTTCTTGAAAGATAACGCTGGACTACTGAATACAATGTGAAAATATGATCGGTTGTACTATAATCCCTTCTGAAACCTGCTTGTTGTTCAATAATTTTTTCCTCCCTCTCTGCCCATTGCGTTAATCTTTTATTCAAGATGTTAGTATAAATTTTACCCAGTACACTTGATAACGATACCCCTCTATAATTATCTGGAATATTTATGTTTCCCTTTTTAAACAGGGGTACAATTATTGATTTTGACCACTCAGTTGGGAAAATTCCACTATGGAAGAGTCTGTTAAACAAATTGACAAGAAATTCTGTTATCAGATTATTAGAATTTTTCAACATCTCATTGATTATACGATCTGGGCCTGCGCTTTTACCACGTTTTAAACTTTTAATACTGTCCTTTACCTCTCTTGTAGTTATTGGATCATTAAATAAAGGTTCTTGAGAATATTCGTCCTCTACATCAAATATGTCCTCCTGAGAATCAGAATGATCAAATGAGTTAAAAACACTCTGAAAATGATCGTGCCACTGTTCAACCGATATCTGATTGTAGATAAAAGTTTTTTGCTTATTGATCTTATTGTTGACCAAAACAATTTTGGGTTGTTAACAGATGCTTTCAGTTTTACTAATCTATCAAAATCAAATTTCTTCTTTTTATCTTTTTTTAATTTATTATAATCTGTTCTAGCCTTTACGTAACTTTGTCTTCGTTCAATAAGGTTTGTTTTAGAACGTCTATAACTTCTGAGGAGGCCCTTGACTTGTTTTTTCATTCTTTCACAATTCCTATCAAACCAATCATTAACTTTTTTTGTATACCTCCCAACCACACGAACCATACACGCAGCAGCTCCATATAACGCATTCGAAAAAAGATTAACACATTCATTTACATCAAAATCCAAAAGATTGTTTGCTCGTTCCATGCTCTCTTTAAACGTATTAGATTCCAGTTCCTCTCTATATATCTGTGCATTTTCCTCACACCACACAAACTTTTTCCTCGCCACGCACTGTTGTCTCTCTTTCCACAACACTCGCTCCTTTCTCCCATCGCATTTCAACAGGCAAGTGCCAAGAATACAATTGTTCATTAATAAGCATGTCACAGTAACCATGTAGTTCCTCAGACACAATAAAATAATCAATGGTACTGCTTCCGTGCGGTGAAATATATGTAAAATCGCCATGTGAATCCCCTTGACAGCAACCATTTAATATTATTAAACCAGACATGAAACAAAAGTCCAACAGTGATTTACCAAATTCATTAACAGTTTTATCTTTAGAACATCGTAGGAACTTTTCTTCTTCATCATAATCCAGGTTTTCATTAGGGTGTAAATAATCAATCATATTTTCAATTTTCGGTTGTTCATATCCTGTCCTAGAATTAAGATCGCCACAAAAAATAGCATACATATCTTCCTTTTCGAGCAAGTCTGACAGGTGTTCTTCAAAAATGAGAATGCCATTTTTCATTTCACAGTTATTATAATAAGGACTACTTTCAGGGGGGACATAACCAGCAATGAATAAAACATCTTTTTCCATATCAAATAAACATTTATCCAATTTCAAAACAGTCAAATTATCGCACTTTACTCTAACTTGCATAACAAACTGAGAAAAGCAATCTTTTACCAGCACCAAAACTCCACCTGAATTTCTTCCATGCGAAGATAATTTCGTTGCAGGAGCATCATATTTTGCATGATCTTGAAACATATTACAGAAATCATATGTTCCAACAAAAGTCTCAGTCAAGCACACGAAATCAAATTCACGAACATAATTAATAAAAGATAAATCATTAATTTTACTCAAAAGGCCCTCGATGTTATAACACAGAAACGATAATCGCGTTGTCGGTTGATCATGCTTGTCCTATTTGTCACTGGAGCGTGACCCAGATCGCAACGCTCGCCTACCGTCACTGTCACTACCAGTGGCCGCAGGAAATGTGTGAGCGTTCACTGACAGGTAACCTTTCAACTCTGTCTGCTGTCTGTCTTTACTACGGTCTGCACGTGCTGCCCCCCTCCCTCTATTTCCCCCTCCCCCACCACGCCTGTGCTGTCCCTCACCACGCGAAGCCGAGGTCGATTTCATCCCACCAATCTCCCAGAGAACTATAAAATAGGCATTCTGGCTCACCCACCTCCGCCAGCTCCAACCGGCTAAAGCCGGTTTCGCTGTTGCTCCGCCGGCTTACCCAGAATGCCTATTTTATAGTTCTCTAATAGTAAACACTTTACAAACATACATAATGTGTAGGATTATCTGTTTTTAACACTTATTTAGAAAACTTTTGAGACTTAAGTTTTTTCTTGATCAATAACATCATTTTCCCGCATACATTCATCAAATGTGAAATAAATTTCTGCAAAACTCTTCACATCTGGCCGCATTACTGATCACCTCTGGATCTCACTTGAGACCCTATGGCGCCCTAGGGCCCCAAGCCAGACCCAGAGGGTCACATATAACACGGCCAGATGTGAAGGGTTTTGGGAATATGCCTCCAACAGTAGTATACTTTTATACTTGTTTGCCTGCTTTCTATTTGTCTAATTTGGGCAATCCCCTCACCCCCATTTTAGTGGTCCTTCCCATAGCCGCACCAGGGCGACCATTTTAGGTTTACGGGCGTTTATAGCCGCGCCAGTGACCATATTCTGGGTTTACGGGCGTTTATAGCCGCGCCAGTGACCCAATACGAAAGTAGGAAGGATCACTTGAGGGCAGGGAAGAGGGCAAATTTAGACTTTTCAATGCCATGACAACCAAGTATTTAAAACTACTGCAGGCATATCCCCAATGTTGTTAACTTCAAGATTTATATATATACTGTACACAAACAAACGCTTTACAATTACATGGTGTCTACTTGTAAAGTTGTTTTTATTTGCCTAGAGTAAAGTTGTTTTTTAAAGTTGTTAAAACAACACCAAAAGCTAAATAACAAAGTGCATCTTACCTTACTTTTTAGTCACTACTTTTTAATAAATATTTGTTTTAAATGCTTTTAGATTTAAATATAAAAATGCTGCTTTTAATACATAAAATTGGGAAAAGATTATTTTGAGGTGGGGAATTTAGCCGCCTAAATTTATACAATGACGTCTAACGCCTGTACTAAACGACGCCGGTGGGGAATTTAGCCGGCTAAATTTATACAATGCCGCTGTGGGCGGCCCGGCGCCCTTATGTGTAACTTGACACGAACCCGGAAACAGTGCGGCACTTCGACTCGGCTATTGTGCAGTTGAGTAAGCCGTGGCCAGACATGTCTGACCTAGATACTACATAAAGGCAGAAGGGAGTTGTCTCCCCGGAAAAGAATGTAACAATTAATTGTGAAAAAAAATCGTCATTAAGTCGTTCTAGGTTCTTATTCAAGTCGGCATCACGTTCTTATTTAAGTTCTTAACAAGTTTTTATTCAAGTTCTTAACAAGTCAACATCAAGTTCTTAACAAGTTCTTATTCAAGTACTTATTCAAGTTCTTAACAAGTCGTCATCAAGTCGTCATTAAGTTCTTATCAAGTCGTCATTAAGTTCTTATCAAGTCGTCATTAAGTTCTTATTTAAGTTTTATCAAGTCGTCATCAAGTCGTTATTAAGTTCTTATTCAAGTCACTTATAATTATTTATTAAGTTCTTGAAATATTATTCCATCTGAAATGGATCAAAATGATCTTTTGTTGTTGGCGGTTCTGGCATGCTTTTTTGTTTGGCTTCTGTATTTAGTGGTTGAGATTTTTTTGACTGCTTTGGTTTTTGCTGGCGTTGTTTATATGTTTTATAAACGTAATAACCACCCCACCAACAGCAATGACGCCAAAAATGCTAACTCTTTTAATCCAAATAATCCATGTCGACTTTGGTGTTGTAGGTCTTGAATCAACTTGTGTATTTACAGCTGGCGTTGGCGGTGTTATGTTTTCATTATGAGTTATATTCTGTGATTGCAACATTAATTTTTTTTGTTTGTTCCACTCTGCTAATTTTTTTCCTGCTGCAACACGCCCAGGATGAGGAGGCTTTTTACTGGTCACTTTCTCCATCAATGTTTTCTGCTGATTTTCTGGCTCGGTCATTTTGAAGGGAAACAAAATCTATATGATTAAAAGTAATTAATCCCATGATTAATGGCGACAATAATGTTCCAAATCTGTAATATAGATCACATCCTAGAGACTCTAATGACTTTGTTAAAACGGGATCCTGTGTTAAATCATACATAAAATCTTGTTCAGAATCAATGGGAGCAAATCTACTAACTAGTTTAGTGTACAAACTAAGAACCGTTTGCCCAACACTTTTTACCATTCTTGACCCCAGTTGCGCTTCATACCTGTTGTGATACTTTACAATGTCTTGCGTCGACATCTGTTGAATCTGTTCTATGCTGAATTCATTTCCAAGGTACTGTTTTGTTTTTCCACACGCCGCCAAAGAATACAGCCTTTCCTTTTGGCGCATAATAGCTTGGTCATCAACTTGATCATTTGTAAGTTCAGGAAGTAAATCATCGCAGTTCATGTTTTATTAATGAATAAATATTATTTTATTTTTTAAAAATGAGCACCGAAAAAACTATTACTAACCTTGTATACCATTCTGCTGTTATTGGAGGTCTAAGTGTAGGATACACAATGCTTGGTAAAAGCCTGTTAAAAATAAAACCAGCAGATCTTGGCAAACTAGGCTTTGAAGACTCAGCAAAGCTGATTGCTGTTATTACAGCTTCATTTGCTACGAAAGATTTTCTAGTTAAGCAAGGAATAATTCCAGACAGTATCAATATGTAAAATTAAAAAAATACATTTATAAAAATGGCTTCACTCGTAATGATGATAGGCGGCGCAGTGGTCAACGCGCTTGCTTTCAGCGGAAGTAATTACGCGTTTAGTAAACTACGTGATGACGGCGAGAGAAAAAGACATAACAAAGCTATGGAGCAACTAGCTGCTGCACAAGACACCTATGAAAAGCAAAGAATGGAGCAGTTAGATTTTATTAACGACAGACTTAAACAACAGGGACATGCAGCTTACACATTTAAAGATGTTGATCAAGCAATAAAAGAATATTATCTTGTAACAGGCAAGCCAATCGAGACATTGCCTCCACCAAAATTTAGCGACTTTTATCAACCATCAGAAAAACAAAAGATGCAAGAAATATTGTTTATTGTCTTTGGCATGACCGCTGTGTATTTTGTTGCACATAATATTGGCTGAATAAAAAATGAACAAGATCTATTATTCGCCAAAAGGATATTGGAAGGGAATAACAGCAATTAAAAAGCTAAGCCAAGCAGCTGGAGTCAGTGAACAAACAGCAAAGGAATGGTTATCTAAACAAGCGATTTGGCAAATTTATCTACCAGCGCCTAAACAAATACAGAGACCACACTTTGTGAATATAACTCCAAACGACACCCATCAAATGGACCTTCTATATTTACCCCATGATACGATTAGACGAAAAAGATTTAAGTACGCACTTACAGTCATTGACATAGCTTCAAGATACAAAGATGCGGAACCATTAACACAAAAGAGTGCTTCTGCTGTTGCTGTCGCTTTACAACTGATATATCAACGAGGCCCATTAACTTATCCTCGCATGATTCAAGTCGATGATGGGAAAGAATTTAAAGGACAAGTGAATCAATTATTGTTAAAACATAGAGTTACCATTAAAAGAGGCATTCCGGGTGTTCACAGATCACAGGGTTTGGTTGAAAACTTTAACAAACAGTTATCTGAAAGACTTTTCTCCTACCAGTATCACAGAGAGCTGATTGACAATTCTCGCAACACAGAATGGGTTAGAAGACTGCCCTCAGTTTTGCGCGCAATGAATAATGAAGAATTTAAAGGTCTAAAACCAGTACAAGCAATCAGAAAACAAACAATAAATGTTGTTGAAGGAGAGTCTTCATCCAGCAAACTATTGCCATTTGGTTTGAAAGTAAGGTACCTTTATTCGCCGGGAGAAGCAGAAGGGGACACTCGCATCAGGGCAACAGATCCAGTTTGGAGTGTTGATCCATATGAGATAAAAAAAATTGTGAAAATGAATCCACCCGTGTATTATTTACGAGAAACTGACACAACAAAACGACCAGCCCCTCAAAGATCTTTTGTGAAGGAAGAACTGCAGATAATCCCTCCAGACACAGTTCCAGTCGCTTAATTATTTTTTAATTTAAATTAAAATGGCGGCAAGAATGGAAAAGGAAGAATCCTTACGTAAAATGGCACTGGAAGCAAGAATGGTGAAGGAAGAGTCCTTAGAAATAATGCGAAAAATATTTGATTATCATCTTGCTATTAGACTAATATTTAAGAAGATTGATTATGCCATGCTAGACAAAACCTCAAATTTTGATTGGGAATATATTAAAAAAATTCGAGCGCATTTAGCAGTAATGAAAAATAATTTGGTTGAATTGGGTGATGATATAGTTAAGCTTAACGAACTGTTTTAATCTACGCAAATACATTTGGGTTTAAAATGGAAGCTCAAAGGGAAATGGCAGAAATGACAAAGGAAAAGTCTTTAAAATTAATGCAAGATTTATTTGAGTATCAGTATATCATTAAAGAAGTATTTGAGAAGATTGACAATCCTTGGCTAGAACAATCGCCAGACAATCGCTTTAAACCCCAAAGCTTTTATTTTGATTTATGGGTATGGGAACATGAATATTGCGAAATGACAAAAAAATTTAAAGCACATCTAGCATTAATAAATAATATTAATTTTGCTAAATTAGATGATGATATAATTGAACGTGCGATTGCTGAAAAATATAAGCCCATATGATTATACTATTCTCCAATGCCGATTACATATGAAAACTCTGGATTAACAAACACACGTTTTGTGTTTGTTCTATCTAATGACTTCTTTGTTACAACAGTTGTGTTGATCTCATGTAGATTAGATCGTAGTTTTACGTTGTCATGATGAAAAGTCTTATTGTCAAACAATGCTTTTTTATAGTTGTCATGGGATATGCTTGATGCACAACACTGCGAGATATTCCCTTTGCTTTTTAACAACTTTTTTTTGGCTTGAAAGACTGTACATTTTCGACCTTAAACCAATAAACTCCTTGTTTCACACCACCAGATAATTCATCCTTCATCTTACCTAAAACCTTCTTGTTAATATCTGAATGCAAAGGCGAATCTTTAGGGTAATCAGATGTGTCGTACCATCCCGCATGCCCTTTAGCTACTTCTAATTCCATGTCTTTATAGATATCTTCAGTAGGGATGTCGATTACAAAGGAATCTGTATCTGTGTAAAGTACTTTGGACTCAGGATACAAGGGCTTAAAGTAGTCGTAAAGAAATTCTAACATCAAAAGCTTCGACAGCTCTAAAACAGTAAACCCAATAAAAACGGGCTTATCCAATTTGACTTTCTTTTTTTTCATCATTATGCCAAAAAGCTGATCATGAAATCTTCTGAAGTCCTGATAATTGGTTTTGAAGTCAACTTAATTGCAACGTTTTCTCTGGTGACCAATCTAACATCTTTACGCTTGTGCGGATTTTCCATAGTCTTTCCAAAACAGCTGTTGTTCATCAACTTGAAAAAGTCTTTTTCTGAAGCATCTGTGGATTTAGTTCTGAGATCAGTGTTCTTCATGATGTATGGTTTCATGAACTGTTCTTGATCAAAAGCAATTATACGATGAACAGCTGTCAACTTCAAACCATGTCTTAAATAAAATTGTAGAAGCCTGTAATGGCAGACATAATTTTTTTTGCCCCGAAGATTAGGCACAAGTTTAGGTGGTTCTGTCATTGACACTTTTAGACTTTCTGCCGCTAATGGATAGTCATTATGGTAATCATGAAGTTCATGAGGATATTCTAAATCAACTTCTAGAATGAGACCTCTTTTACGATCAGCTTCTAGAGTAGGTAGCCATTTTAAAAACTTTTGAATGTCTTTGAGTCCTGTGTACATTTTAAAGTTGCGTAATGGAAGTGATTGCGCCATTGCCCATCCATACAGATTGTTTGCATCTAAATACATGAGATAGTTAGACCTTTTACTTGGATCATAGTCGTCCAAGTATTTGTTGTTTGCTTTACAGTAATGGTGCGACGCCATACTGATTCCCCCACGCAATCCGTTTTCAATCATCTGAAGCATTGGCAGGTCAGACAATAAATCAATTTGTACTCCAGTAAATTTTAAGAATGCGTCCCAGCTCATCCCAGGCGCAGAAATGTAATGCGCGGGATCCAGGCTGTAATGTTTCATGCAGGTCTTCCTATAATTTTCAAAGACGTCGCCAACAAACAGGTATCCGCCATTAAATAGGAATCATGATAGTCTCCCATCGTTTTACACTCTAACTTCTGCCACGCATCTTGAGCATGCTGGTAATCAGAATCACTGATGTCCTTTCCTCTGAGACTAGAAAAGAACGCGCCTTTAGGTGGAAGTGTATCTTCGTCAAACCTTTGCCAACTGTTCATGTACTCATAAGGGTAAACGCCCTTTCTAACAAGAGTTGGGTCAAAATAGTGATCTGTTATTGGGCAGGACTTTAAGGACATAGCCAGTGACTCTAATGAACCCATCATGTGTTGCATAGAGTCGTAGAAAGACATGTTATTTAAAGTGAAACACATGTACTTTTCTGATGACTGTGCAATGCATGACACCCTGAAGTCACTGGTTACTGCTTGCATTATAAGGTGAGAGTCGTAACCTCGCAAGTTGTGAAAGAATATAGGCAGCTTCCATGTCTTTGGTTCAAACTTTAGTTGAAGATTGCATTTGTTATGTGCTGCTCCTCTAAACTTTCCACTAATGTGATCATGGTCTCTTACTGTTGGATTCTCTGCGGTGGCAACCAAGGCCGCCCCACAAATCCAACAGTGAGTGGCTGAGTCATACTGTTGTTGGTCTTCAGGCGTCATTATGATTTCAGATAAGTTTAGATTATTAGAACAGGCATTACGCACTTGCTGCATGCGTTTTAAGAAGTATTTTGCAGCATTTGGTCCTCTGTATAATTCTGGCTTTGAATGGGCGCCATCCGACCTAACAATGATGAAGGCAAATGAGCAAATCTGATGATTACTCATTAAGACTGTTTTAGGAAGTTTCTGTGGGGTTGGTCCTTCATAAGGAACAATGAGTGATTCGAAGTCTGCGTAAACAACATATGGACTAGTTTGCAACCGTTTCCAGTTCTTAAAACTAACTTTACTGCCTTCTCCGGGCGTAATTAGTTCTGTATCACAGTCAACTGGGCTAATACAATGTTTTACATGTTCGCTCGCAGCTTGAACGGACGGAATTCTTGTTAAACATTTTCTACAGAATTCTTGTTTGCTATGTTGTTTTGTAGTATGCACTAGTAATCTACTCATTGTGCGTATTAGAGTGTAGTGCAACCCATTAAGGCTTTGCATCAGGAGTAAGTCTACATGAGTTTTGGTTGGTTCGCCTATTGTTGGACTGTTCTTTGACACTCTAATTGGCAGAAGGTTGGTTTCTTCAGACCATGTGTAGACATTAACAGTTATTGGTGGATTTTGTTTTTCAAACTGATCAATTTTGTCTACAGCCATAGGAAATTCAAGACCGTTAAAGTTAAGATCATTGGCCCACTGTAAATAGTTAGATACTCTCTCTGCATTTTTGGCAACGTGATGCAGCCTAGCAAGAACGCACCACATAAAACATTTGTCGTCTGAATTTTTTATGTTCAAAACTGCTTTCTTTGCAACTAATGTTGGAGGCAGTGGAATGTAAGCCTTGCCTACAATTGGCTCATACTTAGCCTGTCTTAATCTGATGTCTAGGACTTCACCCTCTGACCAACCAGAGCCTCTCATTTTAGCTGCTTCAGAGGCTTCATTAAACTGTGTAAGAAGTTGATCTGCCCAACCGGGTGTTAAGTCATTATGAGAAAGAATAGTCTGCTGTTTAGTTGAGACCCAGACTTCTAGATTTTCTTCGTTTATTGTTATATAGTCGATTAAAACAACTAACCTTACTTTAACTGGAGGGTTTATTGTTAGTTTACTTGGAACTTGAGAAATAGCATGTACAACGCTTGCCTGTACCTTTGTTGGATCAATAACTTCTAAAACGACCTCATTTAAAGCTTTTGACAAACGCTCTTCCTCGAGCATTGCTTCAAACAATTCATCTGAACCTTCATATATCTTATCCATGTTGAGCTTCTTTTCTAACTCAAAATATTTATTTAAATCAAAAAAATAAAAGTTAATCAGAATCAATATCAACGGTCTTTTTGTGCTTGGACTCATAAACTAAAGTATAAACGCCCTTTGGGGTTGTTAATGTGAGCTGTTTAGAACAGAGTTTAATGTTTCGTTTACTTTTTTTAAACATTCCTTTTTTATCTGGTCGGTGTCTGGTTGTTGAGAAAAAGTTGCCCTTGCCTTTCTTTGAAGATCAAACTTTTGTCTTTTGTAGTCCTCAAAATCAGCCTGTAGGCGACTAAATTCTTCATCCGTGATGTTCGAGTCGGCAAGTGCTTTATTTATTGTCAGTTTGAAGGAACTAAGTTTAGCTGTTATTAGTTGAACCATAGCTGTGTGCTTTTGGAGTTTAGCTTTTATTTTTTTGCTGACAGCACTTACAGCCAATGAACACAGGCCAAGAGTTAAAGACAAACCACCTAGAGGTATAGCTACCGGTGCACCTACGCCTGTTGCTAAGAGACCTACACTTGTTCCTGCTGTTAAAGCACTAACCGCCGATGCTCCAGTATTAACATATGTAACAGCATTAAAGACAGCAGAATACCTTCGTTTGGTTTTGCTGTATTTTGAAAGGTCCTGCTCTAGTTTTTGTTGCATTTGTGTAATGTTGGTTAATCTGAAAGTTTTTATGTCTACAGCAACAGCTATCTCTTCTTTGGGCACTTTTGGATAAGTCGTAACAGACATGCTTTTTTAAAATAAAAATAATTTAGTATTGGATATCTTTCAATCTGTTATCTTGAATATTCAGCTGCGCATCATATATTAAAAACAAATGTACATTAAGTGGTTTATCACTCTCTTTTTCTTTATCAATTTGAATGTTTATTACGTCTTTAACTGTTCTCCCACTCCCATGCAACTGATTATCTTCTGTTGACCTTAGGTCAATCCATAAACCGTATTTCGTTGTTAAATATTCATCAAGTCTAACACTGTGAAGGTGTAGATCTTTAGACACAAGGTCTACTGTTGGATTTCTACACCTCCCGCCTCCAAACAATTTTCTTATTTCATCAAAATGATGATAAGGTTTAAGCCCGCTACCGTAGACTTGGTTAGGACTACCCTCAATTGAACATTGTACTTTCGTTATTTTAGGATTGATAAACTTTTCACTTTGTCTTTTGAATGGTTCTTCATCTTCACACAGCAATAAAATACCTTTAAGGGATCTTGCTGCGGCGCTAAAACTAAAGTTCCATATAGTGTCTGCTCTGCTTTTAGGATATTTTGAATGATGAATCACTCTTTCGTAATATATTGCTAATTTTGACTGATATTGTTGCTCAATCAGCCTTGCTAAGTTAGGGTTGCTAACAATGTCAAACTCTAACGAGATGTCGAAAATGCTGTACTTGGAATCAGTGTCTGTCGATCTAATGACACGTTTGTATTCACTAAAAGTTAGTTCATATGACAATCTGTCTTTTAATGCTCCTTGAAAGTATGGCGCATGCGCTTTTAACAACTCAAAATCTAAGGGTATGGAAAATCGATTTCCAAACGCATAACTTACAGCTTCATACTTGTTGCCGTCTTTAGCATCTTCGGCGTCTATTCTGTGTTTTAGTGCTTCGTTATTTTCGATTCCTTGAAACGCAAGATCGGCCCTTTCATTCTCGGTTAGCCATAGATCACAATAGATTAAAAATATGTCTGCATTGTGTAAAGAAAATATTTCTTGCCCCTCAAGTTTTATAGAAATTTTCTTAACGATTGCCCGTCCCAGATTCTGTACAACTGTCCTGTTTACGTCTGTTGCTGAATCAAGTTCTATTTTGAAAGTAAGCCGTGCAGATCCTGGCACAATCACTTCATCTGCTCCTAGGTCTGGAAATTTGACAGTAAGAATTTGATCTGAATCAATAGTAGATGGATTATTTGGAACAATAATATTCTGTTTATTTCCCTTCACGCCAAAGGGCTCTTTCAGTCTTCTATGCGGGTCAAGAATCGAGCCATATGCTTGTGACATTTTTTTATAAAACAAAATAAAAAGTTAATTATTTAAAAACATGGCAGAAGAAGATTATGATGTTTTTGATCCTGGAGACGACATGAGTGAAATGACGCCTTTGACACAACCATTACAATCATTGCGGCGTGAATTAACAGAAAGTAAGGTCAAATCATTTTATCAAAGTTTAGGCCAAGAACCTCCCGAATTTATAGACCCTAATGATTTTGAAACAAAAGATGACCATTTGTTTGTGAAAAACGAGCAAGGACAACTTGTTCAGCTTACAACTAAACCAGACCCATCAAAGTTTTTAGCAAAGACTACAATTAGACAAAGGCTCAGTGTGAGCGATCAAAATCGCCTTGGCATTGCTAAACCGCGAAGATTAGACAGTGAGGCAGTTGCTAAACTTCAAAACACACTACAAGAACTCCCAACAGATAACCAAATACAAAACATACCCCTTAAAGATTTAAGCCCAACAGCAGACGAAATAATAGAAACCAGTTTTTCAGAAGAAACAGTATTAAAAACTATGCACGATCCGCCGCTACCTATGAGAGAAATAGCGGCCCTTGATCATGCTTTGAAAAGCATCAGAGGCGAATTAACAAACAATTTAGCAAAACTGGGTGAACTAGATGAGCATATAAAAAGAGAAAAAGAAAAACTAGTTGAGGCTGATGACCACAACTTAGGACCTGGTGTTAAAGAAAGAATAACACAAAGACTAAAAGATCTTGAACAAGAGAGATCAGCAAGACTAGAAGTGTTGTCTAATAACCGAGAACAATTACGAACTCAAGTGAGCAGAATAAGAGAAACTATCCAAAGAATTTTATATGAAGACACAACGTTAGCAGAACGAATAAGAACACTGTTTAGAGAGCAAGGCGTCACATTAGCAAGTGTTATAACAGCCTTAGGATTTGCAATAAGTACACTGGTGTTGGCTATTACAGGCGGTGGTGGTGGGGGAGCAGTGCCACCAGGCCCGTCGTCAGATAAATCATGGATAAAAAAACAACTCGATCACCTTGCAAACTTACTAAAAAAATTAGCCAGTAAGGCAATAGACTCTTTGCCTGGTATAATAGGGGGGATCGTTAGCTGGCTTTTGTCTGCCGCAAGTAAAGTAGTTGGCTTTATGGCTGAGCACTTATGGGCATTAGTTGTCTTAATAGTTGGGTTACTCTTTAGTAAGATAAAGACCAAGTAATCCTAGGGCAGTTAATCCAATAACAAGTGCCGTCTTTTCATATTCATGGTCATCACGAACAAAGTCCGCGTCTTCAATGGCCTTTGGGCTTTGGGCCTTGGGGATTGGATGGGGTTTTGAGGGGGCTTCTTTTTTTATTGCTATTGCTGGCTTAGAATTTATGTCGTTTTTTCCGACCTTCTCTTCATTGCCAGCCACAAGGATTTCATTATTATAGTTTATTATTGTTCCTATCTGGAGCCTGAGGTCAGAAGGTAGCATGTATAAACCAGTGCCGACAGCAAAGTCTACTTTCGATCTTGCGAATTGTAAAACATTTTGGTACCTTTTAATACTTGAAGGCAAATCAATTGCAGAATTAATAGAATCCTCTAAATTTGCCAAGTACTGTTTTTGTGCATCAAAGCCAGTAGAAGGATCAGTTATGTTCGATCTTGCTTGTGCTTGTGAACCTAGCAAACACCAAACATAAGTACGAATGGAGTCGTTTATTCGTTCTATTCCCGCTCTAGTTAGGCCATTAGAAGTATCCAAAATAAATGTTGTCCATGCTGTTTTATGCTCTTGCTCTATGGACCCGAGGTGAACAGTTGTGCCTGAAGAGAAAGATGTGTAAGGAGGATTCCAATCATAGTTATACTTTCTGTGCACTCCCCAAAAATAAAGGGTGCCTAAACCATGATTAAGATCCAACTTTTGTCTAAAGTCTGCCTTTGGGTCAATATCAAATTCGTTACAGATCCTTTCAAAAGCCTTGTAATCTATTCTGTTGCTGAATGGATTAAACGTTTTGTCATTTGGTAATGGCGCTTGCAGTTCAGATAAAATACGTCTGAAGGTGTAATAAAAATGAAATCTATATACTGACCTCACCAAAGGATCAGGATGATTTAAATGATCAGCATACGACACTCCACACCCAGTTGATGCACAAAACACAGCAAAGTTTAACTGGTTCTGATAAAACTGCATCGGATGACTGAACCACACTTTTGGGATGTAGTCGTTTTTAATAGGGGGGTTAAGATATCTGTTCAATGGAGTACTAACCTTTACTTGAAAGGCGTCAGTCTGAGTCACAGAAATGTCGAGAGTATCAGTTGTTATATCTTTAGGACTGTAGTGCGGCCCAACAGAATATTTTGCATTAGTATATTTGAATGCACTCATTTTTAAATTTGTTTTAAAAATGTTTGTAACAATAACAACTCAAGGCAGTCCTTCGTTTTTAGAGTATGCTATTGATAATAAATGCGGAACCCGAAGGGTTGCACTCCATGAAATTTTTTACAAAGTCGTATGGTTTAATATAAGTCAATCCAAGAAGAATAATGTAATTCAAAAACTTGACCTTGGTGGAGACATAATTAGCCAGTTAACCATACCTGATGGTTATTACGGGTTTTGCTCGCTAAAAGAAGCAATGAGTAACTTCGACATTACTCTCAAACTTAACAATGCAAATTTGAAAATAATGTTGACATTCAAACCTGAAAAAGAAGTAGGAGGTTACCTTTTTGATGTAGAGCTAGCTAAAATGTTAGGCTTTGCAACTGGCAATCATGGCTTTCATGCCTTTCATAGATTTATAGTTACACCAGACAAAACTACTTATGAGGGAGAATATCCGCTCGATCTTGCATTACATTCATTACTCTATGTTCATTTGGACGAGCTGAGCACTGATGAAAACTTATATGATGGAAGGCCCTCAACTGTTTTAAGAGCTCTTCCATCAGGGAAAGCTGCATATTGCGATTATGAAATTATACAATTCCCTAATTTACAGTTTAAAAGATTAGCTTGTGGGAGGGTCAGATCATTTAATATAAAGATCACAGATAAAACAGGGAAAGTCGTAAAATGTGATAACCTGCACATTGTTTTAGAAATAAAATAATACGTTGTTTTAAAAAATGTCACGTGGACCAGAAGAATCAGGAGTTACATTAGCGCCTGAGAGGTGTGTAACTTTAGAATTAAAAGACCTTGCAGACGTTGAGGACTTTGAACAAAACGGTGAGATAGGCACTTTATATGGTTTTGAGTACACTAAAGATGGTTATTATAAGCGCAAAGAGGTTGACGACAACAAAAGGTTTCCTAAACTAGAACAACTACGCAATCTAGAAGCAAATAATACAGGTCAGTATGAATATAAAATAGTTCGAAAAACTGACAACAAATGGCACTTAGAACCATATTTAGAATGGGACATAAAATTTGAATTCTTAAGCCCATTTACATTTTTTGACCGTCAAAAAAGTTTCAGAAAAGCATTGAACTCTGGCCCTTTACATGTAAGTCTTATGCCAGAGGACAACAGTCGGAAAGAGATCGAAATAAAGCCGTTTGGGGACAAACAGTACATCCTCCACAGAAGAGAATCGGTTTTAAAGAAAGCTTCTACAAAATTACAGTTCATTCCACGCACAAAATTAGGAGACACGTTCACAATTATATTTAAAATTTCTGTCTTAAAAGATGAGGCAAGAAATGGAGCTCTGGGCGTCAGTGACAATCTTATGAAGGAATTCTTATTAGCTGGCAAAACTTAGACGTTGACAAACTTAAAGTTACTGTCGTCGTTCTTTACAATGGCGAGGATATTAAGGTCATAACAACAAGCAACAAAATTGATATTAGTTTAAATAGAAACGATCTTACAGAACTGAACTGGATTAATCTTACACATTTGGGCCTTATAGGGTTTTATTATACTGAACAAGTTTTGACAGAGAGTATGATAAAAACAATAACTGGTGTAAATTAAATTCTGTTTTAAAACTATGGAGCAAACGACTTTGGTGTCAATGCCGATGTTAAACTTTATGATAAAAACCCCTCATTGTTCATTGATTTGTGGACAGACTGGTTGTGGAAAAACAATATTTGTCCTCGACCTATTACAAACAGTTTATCGTTATAATTTTGATCATATAGTAATTTTCTGCCCAACACTTAAATGGAACAAAGCATATCACGACAGAAGGTTTATATGGACAGATGATGACATATATTTAGTTGATCCTAGCAATAAACTGAGTGAGTGTTTAGAACATTTCTTTAGACAGTTTGAAGGAACTCAGACACTATTTATTATAGATGACTGTTCGGCAGAAAGAGACATAGTTAAAAAGAGAAACACTTTATCAAAACTGGCTTTCAGTGGAAGACATGCTGGGATAAGTGTGTGGATTCTATGTCAAAAATATAACTCAGTTTTAAAAGACTTTAGAGAACAGTTAAAGACTGTAGTTTTATTTCACATGAAAGACAGAGACGCATTTGATGAATGTATGCGTGAAAATGATGTTATTGAAAACGATCAAGAAAAACGAAGGATTAAGCAAAAACTTAAGTCTCAAAAGTTTTCTAAATTAGTGTTAAAAACAGATAATCCTACACATTATGTATGTTTGTAAAGTGTTTACTATTAGAGAACTATAAAATAGGCATTCTGGGTAAGCCGGCGGAGCAACAGCGAAACCGGCTTTAGCCGGTTGGAGCTGGCGGAGGTGGGTGAGCCAGAATGCCTATTTTATAGTTCTCTCTCCCCCTCTGTCCTTCCCCTTTTGCTGTGAGAAGAACTGGCCAGGTGGGTGTTGTCCGGGGTCACATGACGCGAGGTTTCCCCACTGCTAATAATAGCGGGAGTTCGTTGATGCGTCACTGGCGTTGTTGGCGTGTTGCCCCTCTCTGCCCCTTGTGTTCCTTCCATCGGTCCGTGTGGGGTGTTGTGCGGGTGTGGGTCTGTCATCCGTGCCCGATCCTTGCCTGGTGCCTGATCGTTTCTGAGAGGTCGTTTGGGCCCGATCGTCATAACACCTCGCACAAAATAAGCAGAGTCCATCCCTTTTTGCCTGTGAAACCATGGCTGCCTGACGTCTGGTAAGATCGTTTGCGATCCGAACACCTTGGGCCTGCAGCTGATCACGACAGTCTTTATTTTTCAACAGTTCCTTCTTGTCCCTCCAGTTTCTGAGTTTGATGATCATGGGTTTGGGATCACCTTGTCCTATCCGATGGGCTCTGACAACATCGTCTTCAGACCATTTCTTTGGGCCATCAACGCTATTCAATGCATGCACAACAGCTGCAGCACACTCATCATAACTTTCTCTCGGCGCCTGTTGAGGGATTCCAAACAGTCGGAGATTATCCCTGCGGGACAATTCTTCCAAGCGGTCTATTTCAGTGTTCATGTGACTGATTTCGGATCGAAAATTTTCAACAGAGAGAGAGAGAGAGAGAGAGAGAGAGAGAGAGAGAGAGAGAGAGAGAAGAGAGAGAGAACCCCTTACACGTAAACTAGTTAACTAGTTCATCAGGCAACCGGGTTGGTATTTTTCCGCAACACTACACCCAGCCAAGGTGTGCGTCTGCAGAAAAAAAAAAGTTCCCATGAAGTGAAAAAAAAAAAGGCAATGCGATAACCTTCAACTGGGGGACGGAGTGAGGGGAACAGAGAGAGGAGAGAGAGAGAGAGAGAGAGAGAGAGAGAGAGAGAGAGAGAGAAGAGAGACAGACAGACAGACAGACAAAGAGACAGACAGACAGACAGACAGAGAAACAGATAGAGAGAGACAGACAGACAGACAGACAGAGGCAGGCAGACAGCCAAGCAAACATAACAGAAATGCAGAGTGGAAAACAAACCTATCCATCGGTGTTCTTATTCTTCTACATGTATATCATGCACACTGACAGCTTACCGGTGCTTTATTTCCACATATGCTAGTTGAACATTCTCTCTCTCTCTCTCTCTCTCTCTCTCTCTCTCTCTCTCTCTCTCTCTCTCTCTCTCTCTTAGGTGTGCCTCACTCTCTTTTCTCTCCCTCTCTCATAAATAAAACTCTCTCTCTCTCTCTCTCGCTCGCTCGCTCGGAGTGACTTCCGTTGTCTGGTTGCCAGCAAGACGAACTTTTCACTGCTCCGATTAAATTTTGCTCTTCTTTTCAAAAAAGAGCGTGAAATGCCCATGGAGGGTCTACCATCAAATTTGGGGAGTATACTCAACGCCACGCTGCGCGACATGACATTATCATCATTCAAAATATTGAAGGCAGGGATAATCAGACTGTTGCTATTCTTAGGCTGACAACAATGTCCGACCATTCCCCTGTTACGCGACCTCCAGCTCACAGTGCTGTGTTCAGAAGAAAATGTCCGTCACAGGTCAACAGGACAGGACAAGGGCCGATAATACTGGAAGCAAAAGGCAAGTAAAGCTGTATCTTCCCCGTCCGGTTTGTTCCAACCGACCCCTCCTGGTTTAATATGCAATGCTGACAGAGGTGACAATGGAGTATTTTAGCCAGGGTACGACAACAACAACAACAACAACAGCAACAACAACAATGGAGACTCCTGTCCTGACACTTTCCAGCATCCACGCCAACCGCCCTCCACTGTACCTCTGCCTGCGCCAAGTTCGTTATCCCGTGATGGAACACACCACATCAGCATGGAGCCCAGCGACACAGTGAGTCAGTAACAGTAGCTCCCAGCTTAGACCTGTCATCTGACACTGATGTTGAAAAACGGTGTGCTAATGAAGATGATGTCGATAACTGTGATGCGTTTTGTGATTACGGTTCATCTGTAACTCATTCTTCTGCGCAACAAGACATTCAGACATTTGTCGAAACAGAAAATCCGTGTGATACACACAGTAGTAGTGATTATGCAGGCACCACTAGTGTTAGAGCACTGACACCCCATGCAGACACTACAGTCACAGACGTAATGACGTACTTGGAGGAAACGACAAAGAAAATGAATGATCGCCTGTGGGAACTTGAAGGAAGATCTGAAGGGCAGCACCGCATGCAGCAAAGAGGTTGAAATCCGAAATCTTGACGATCATCGTGACTGTTGCTCCGTTGTGACTGTTGATGAATATGTGAAAGATCCGATTGCCCGTTACCTGTGTTCTCATTGTATCTAATGGTCTATACAATTCCGTGATCTGGACTCCAATCGCGACGCACTTTCTAGTAATGTATCAGTGATGTTTATTTCTAATTTTTGTGTATGTAAAGTCCCCATCCCCTCCGTTTCCTACCTTGTGAATGGGCTCTGTGAAGCGTATCACAATAAACCATCATTCGCTCTCTCTCTCTCTCTCGTCTCTCTCCTCTCTCTCTCTCCTCTCTCTCTCTCTTACATGTGCCTCACTCTCTCTTCTCTCCCTCTCTCATAATAAAAGTCCTCTCTCTCTCTCTCTCTCTCTCTCTCTCTCTCTCTCTCTCTCTCTCTGCAATTGTTTCATAAGTGTTTAAGCTTCATTAAATGCAGATGATCCCTGTCAATAGACCATTCGTACAATCAACATTCCTGATGCTGCTGTTCGCCATCTGTCTCTGTTGTTTCTTTTTTCCCACTTGTCAAAATGAACTGGTCTCTCGTCTCTGTCTCCCACTCTACCCCAACCCATCTCTCTACCCTCTCAACGAACCCCCACCCCCCTTCATCACATCCGCTCCTTTCTTCTTCTTCTTCTTCTTCTGTCTGTCTGTCTTTTTCTCTCTCTCTCTCTCTCTCTCTCTCTCTCTCTCTCTTCCTCCCTCCCTCCCTCCCTCTCTCTCTCTATCTCCCCCTCTCTCTCTCTGTGGTGCATACGTGTTTATCCAGCAATAACCACAAATAATGTTCATAGACAGACCACTCGTGCAATCAACATTCCTGATACAGCTGTTCTTCGTCTCTCTCTGGTTTTTTTTTTTTTTTTTTTTTTTAATGATCTGGTATATATCCTGTCCCACCTCTGTCCACTCAGTCTGTCTGTCTGTCTGTCTCTCTCTCTCTCTCTCTCTCTCTCTCTCTCTCTCTCTCCTCTCTCTCTCTCCTTCCTTCCTCCCCCCCCTCTCTCTCTCTCCCCCTCTCTCTCTCTCTTTCTCCCCCCCTCTCTCTCTGTGGTGCATACGTGTTTATCCAGCAATAACCACTAATAATATTTATAGACAGACCACTTGTGCAATCAACATTCCTGATACAGCTGTTCTTCGTCGCTCTCTCTCTCTCTCTCTCTCTCTCTCTCTCTCTCTCTCTCTCTCTCTCTCTCTCTCTCTCTCTCTCTCTTTTAATGATCTAGTATATCTCCTGTCCCACCTCTGTCAACTCAATCTGTCTGTCCGTCTGTCTGTCTGTCTGTCTGTCTGTCTCTCTCTCTCACTCCCTCTCTCTCTCTCTCTCTCTCTCAATCCATAATACACGCCCCCCCCCCCCCCCCCCCACCGTCTTTCCCAACTGCCCCTCTGTCTGCGTGTGTCTGGGGTTAGAAGCTGTCTCGCGTGCAGACGACAGACACCACGATCATCAGGTGCGGCACGTTCTCAGACAACCTCCCATCAGCAGGTCCACTCCTCCGTCTTCGGATGACGTGCCCCGAACCATCAGTCCCTCCTTCCCCCCCCCCCCCACCACTCCCACCATAACTCCCCCCACCCCCTTCCATCCCCCTGCTTTTCTCTACACCCTTTCCTCTGATGCCTCCCGTTCTTCCATCACCATCACCACCCTGCTGCGCTCCCTCTTCCACTTCACCCCTACACCCCTACCCTTCACCCCTACACCCCTACCCTCCACTCCTACACCCCTACCCTCCACCCCTACCACTCTCGCTTCACCAGTTCAGTTCACTAGATACGTGTGGAGCATTTTTTTTTTCTTCAGATGCCCCGTTCCCACCAAGGCAAACAGACCAAACAGACCGACAGAGTCTGGTGCTTCTTCATTTGCCTTGAACATACCCGTAACTAGGCGCTAGTATTCACTCACATAGGCTACATATGAGTGCACATGCTCACACATGCTCACGCGCGCGCTCACACACACACTTGCACACCAGAGGGAGAGAGAGAAGACCGACCGACAGACAGACAGAAACAAAGAAAGACTGCAAACAGAAAGAGTGACAGACAGACAGAAAGACAGACAAGGTCGCACAAAGACATCATGAAAGACAGACAGACAGACAGACAGACAGAGAGAGAGAGAGAGAGAGAGAGAGAGAGAGAGAGAGAGAGAGAGAGAGAGAGAGAGAGAAGGCACAAAAAGAGACCAACAGGAACAAGCACACGAATTCTTATGCACATCGCTCACTTATTCACGACATAACTAATCGATGAGAACCATTGTCCCACCCCCACCCCTCCCCTTCACTCCCTGGGGAGTCACTGGGGGCACCACACTGTAGAACAGTCCACCAAGTTCCTCCAGTCCTGTCGGCTGTGCGCCAAGGTTTGGGTGTCTGCAAATATTTTCCCTGTCCACTCTACAATGCTTTCCTTCCAATGATTTCTTCTGTCTTCCCTCCGTCTCCCTCCTTTTGGAAGAACAGGCTCTGTCTAAAATCTCGATCGTTGATCGAATAAAAGTTTTCCCCGAGTTCTGTGATCTGAGTTCCATCAACAATTCCCTGTAGGAGTGTGTAAGCAAGGCCTCTGGAATTTGTTACATGGCCATGTCAACTTTCTTCTCTTTTCCTGACTGATGTCAGTGGACCTTGGTACGGTCCTATGTCCTGCCTGGTGGTTTGACGCGCTTGTTGCTTGGTGATACGATCAGTGTGTGTAATGTTAAGTGTACCGCAGTAACATCTCATTTCCATGACTTGGACTCTTGTTTCCAGATCCGCTATGTTTGGTCCATGTCTCGCATGTGTACAGGAAGATGGAATATACCAGTGCACGCAGGAGCTGATCTTGTGCTTCATGGGAATGTTCTTGAACTTTCGTGCAGCTTTTGATTTAGATGGTGCTGTGTTTGCTTTTGCTGCTCTTGAGAGGATTTCTGGTTTGGATTCCTCACTCTTAATGATTGATCCCTCGTAAGTAAAGTGTTGACCAGATTCTAACTTCTGACAGACGATGGTTATCTTAGTATTGCTGGTGGTGGTATGTCTGGTCGTCGTCTTGGTCTTTTAGGCGTTGATGTCCACGCCATATTCTGTTGATGTAAGAATTTCTTTGACGAAAAACATTCCATACTATTTCACTCCAAGACGCAATGTTATCAAAATTGTCTTCCACTTTGAACTTTTATTAATGAATTTTCTAATCCAGGACAGCTTAAGAGCTTGCATGAAAACGTAAACATCTGGCAGTCCTATAAGCTCATTTTCAACGTTATGGACTGTGTATTTTCGTTTAATGTTGTGAGGCTTTTAGTCCCACACATTTTCAAAATTACGGTAAGACTTTGAATTCTATTAGCTGTACAAGTTGATCCTATTTCGTAAGTGACCTGCCAGAGTGAAACTGGTCTCCAACTTTTTATTTATACCTTGAGTTTGTCTCCCTTGGGTAAACATACGATCATGCCTTCTTTCTGAGTCCGTGACATTTCTCCTTTATAAAAGCTCACATTTACAGAATGAATTACAAAGTCTCCGAGCTGTTTCCAAATTTTAAGAAGTTAACAGTGAACCCATCCGTGCTGAAGCTTTTGTCATTTTGGATTTTCTTTCATGCTTCTTTAGCTTCTTGTTTTATTGTAAGGCCTTCTAAGTAGTCTGATTCGTATTTGTTTGTTTGTTGCTTTGTTTGTTTCTTTGTTTTTGTACATTTGTATACATATATTGATATCTTGTGCTTTGTTTTCTTTTCTTAGTAAAGGTCATAAAAAAGGATTTAGCTTCTTCCAACATTTCACACGCTTCTGATGATACATGATCGTCCGCTGTCATCAGTTTTACCATCTGTTTGTTCATCAACTGTCGCTTTTTGAAGAGAACAGAAACATTTCTTCATTTTCTTCCCCTTTTATCGCATTATCCATAAGGTGCGCGT
>CM065720.1:62123756-62126256 GCA_033310375.1 Conus canariensis | reverse complement strand
GGGGGGATAACATCTCAGAGGCAGTCAATGCAAATAACCGAAGAAATGAATTGCGATTTGAAACAGAAAGAGCAGCTTATTTCCTCCAGCACAAAAGAGCAAGGAACACCGTGCAATAGAATCTCTCTGAGAATAGTGCGCGTACATGCAAAGCTGAACAACATCAGTGCATTGGTAACTAACAGATGACCCGTCTGAATGGACCAGCTCAAAGTGCAGCGAATCAGTTCAGGGGTGCATCATGGATCTCAAAAGAACAGCAGTCTTGGAGCACAGGCGACCAACCCCAACCAGGCGGGTCCGCAGGTGGCCGATAGAGGGATGTCCCCAGATATGAGGGTTAGCTGTGATATAACTTATAAGTCAGGCTTGCCTGGTCGAATACGCCGTCCCGGACCAACTGGAGATGTTCCTAGCAGGATGGGGCAGGACAATAAGTGGCACTGTTATCTCCTCAGAAATACCCCATATATCCAGTGACAGGAGCATCATGCGATCAAGATCTGCGCAATAAGCTCTGAGCCTTGGAGATGGACACCCCAGTGAACAAACCATCTCCAACTATGGACAAATAGCTGGGTAGACTGGACTCAGCCCAGTAAAGCAACCAGTCTAGGAAAGCATTCACTCTGATTTAAACCAAAAAAAAAAAAAAAAAAGCTGAAGTCGGATGTGCTGGTCTTGACCTGTCAGGGGCATAACGGCAGCACAACGCATCTCCACTCATAAGACAGACAACCGTAGAGACTCTCGAAGTGGTGCTCGTCCTTTGGAGACCCGCCAGGCTGGAAGAGTGACGGGCCCTGTGCCTCAAAGGGGCCCACCCCATGCTAATGGTGGTCCCCGTGCCCCGTTCTGCGGTAAAGTCTGGCGGCGGGTGACATGGAAAAAGGCGACTGGCTATGACAGGAGAAAGGAGGTGAAATCAACACTGCTGAGGGTGCTCCAGTGGGATGCAGCTCTAGGGAATCACCAAGAAGCAGCTCCCCCTTACTGAAAGACTCTATAGGGAGAATATAAATGTTGCTTGCCTTCAGGAAACGCATCTAACAGAAAATCTTCGCTTTACGGTAAGGGGCTATCAGACCTATCGTGTGGACAGGGAAGGGAGACTCAAAGATGGAGTCCTCGTCCTGGTAAAGAATCACATACCAGCAAAGCATATTAGAGTGGATACTGAGGAAAACGCACAAATCACTGGGGTGGATATCATGCTGCAGGATAAGCAAATAAGAATATACAATGTATACTGCCCGCCAGAAAAATGGCTTTCTCTGCATGCTATGGATATTATTCAGGATGGCTGCGTAATCGTCGGTGACTTCAATAGCCACTCTCACAGCTGGGGATACAGTGAAACAAACTGCAGAGGACAGGAGGTAAAAGACTGGCAGACTGACCAGCAGGTACACCTGCTGAACCTCCTAGATGACCCTCCCACATTCTACTCACGCAGGTGGCGAATGATCAACAACACCAGACTTAGCCTTTGCCACCAACAACCTGCAGGCAGATGCAGAAGGGACAGTGTTAGACCAGTTAACTGGTAGTGACCACATACCTGTGAAACTTTCTTTCAACCTCAACCACCATCCAGTAGACTGCAAACCACTGCCCAGATCCCAGACGAAACTACAGAAAGCTAGATGGGAAAACTACTCTGTACTAACTGATGAATACACAGTGTCAGTACAACCTTGAGTTAATCTGACAATAAATTGGTTTCAGTCAGTCAGAATACACAGTGAACATCAACACTCGACGAAAAGACGTAAACCATTTGACCAAGGCCTTCAACGCAGCAATATGAAAAGCAGCAGCAGAAACCATCCCAAGAGGGGCTAGGGAAACCTACAGGCCCTACTGGATAGAAGAACTCCAGCAGTTGGAAGATCAAGTAAACGCAGTAAGAGAAAAAGTAGAGAAAGAACCAACAACAGAAAATATCAGCCTTATAATAAAAAACGGCTTCATGTACAAAACCATTCAACTAGGCTGCAAGAAACAACTGGAAAAGAAAAACTGAAAATCTCAACATGACCAACAAAAAAGCTCGGGTACAAAATAAAGAGCACCACAGCAAGCAAAAAACAATGAAATAAGGCGTCCCACAGGGTGGGGTTCTCTCTCCTACGTTGTTTATCATCTTCATGAACGACATCCTGGATGACATCCCTGCATGGATCCATGCTGCAATTTATGCAGATGACCTTATCTGGTGCTCTGAACAACATGTTACAACAGCCACAGTAAGGATCCAGGAGGCCATGAACAAGATCGAGACATGGACAAAGAAATGGCTTGTGACCATCAGTGCCAGGAAAACAGCATACACCATCTTCAGCCTGGCTACAAATCAACAAAGTGCACTCCTCCAGATGAATGGTCACATCCTTCCACAGGACAAGTCACCAACCTATCCAGGAGTCACTTTTGACTCAAGAATGACTGAAACGACAGATCGACAACTGCACGGCAAGAGCCAGAGTGCGCCTGGCAT
>CM065720.1:62116256-62118756 GCA_033310375.1 Conus canariensis | reverse complement strand
AAAACGCTGGGAATAACCATTCTAACAATTATTTGACCTGGCATTACAAATATTGTTTTCACTCATGAATGTACTCCAAGGGCTGATTTAAGATTCATTGGACGTGGGGTGGTGATGTACGCCCTCCAGCGCCCCCACCCTACTCTCTCTCTCTCTCTCTCTCTCTCTCTCTCTCTCTCTCTCTCTCTTATCTTCTGTATCACTCAAACGGTGTTACTCCCACCTTGCTTATTCCTGCTACACCGGCACTGCGTGGCAATCCACACCCAAGTTCCTGTTTAGTTTTAGATTGTCGTGTGTTCTCTCTCAGAACAACTAAGGCTTGAAACCTGAACCATGAGATGTAATCACTTAATTTTTTATTTGCCTTCTCTCTCTCTCTCTCTCTCTCTGTCTTCTCTCTCTCTCTCTCTCTCTCTCTCTCTCTCTCTCTCTCTCTCTCTCTCTCTCAGTCAAAGCTCTTTCCTCCAGCACACAGACATCTTTTCCTTGTGATTTTGGCGCCTGTCGTGTTTTCATTGATGAAACATATATATTCTTTGTTTTATCTCGTAACTTTTACATAAAAACAGCGTTATGAACTGTATTCATTTTGTTCGTGTATGGCCTCTCTCTCTCTCTCTCTCTCTCTCTCTCTCTCTCTCTCTCTCTCTCTCTCTCTCTCTCTCTCTCTCTCTGCAGACAATGTATGTAATGCTTCATGGTAATACAATGACTGTCTCCAAAGCAAACTGAATGTAAAGTGACTGCAAAACTACTGAATTTTTACTGTAACCTAAAAAAAAAAAGAGTAAAAACAATTGTTGTGTTTGAAAAAACGGAAGTGTCCAGGACTGGGGGATTTCGTGATGGTATTGCGTAATAAGTGAACTCAGTTGATGTATTAGTCAGGCTTAACATACCAAGGTTATCTCTGCAGTCATGCACGCATATATACGCACTCATACACTCACCAGTAATTCCACTCTCTCTGGAAATGGAATGTCACGTTTTCGCTTCTTTTCTAAACTAAAGACACACACAAAAATATAGTCAAGACATAAGAGATCAATACTCCCTAACTGTGACGAGTTTTGGGGTGTGCAGGTGTGGTCCTCCATGGGGAAGGACTCAGAATGTTTTCTCTATTACAGTTATAGAGTAGTTTGCATTCTAGAAGTTCACCTCCACCCTCTCTTTTACTAGTAATGGAAGAAGCAACTTTCCATCAAAAGAATGTTTTTTGTTTTTCTTCGGACTGTTGAAAATACTCAAATAGTGGCTGAGGAATAATTCCCGCTTAGACTTGTGCACTTAAAAGTGCTCGTAGCTCCGAATGACAGACAGAATTAGAGGCGAGTTCAAACATGAAATAATGTATGAACAACAAATAACTAACACAAATCAAGTGTATTTTTACACACTAACTTTCCTTGCGCATACATGAGTGAAATATACAAAATCAATAGAACTTTCAAATCATTCTTTGTTTGGACTGACCTTTTCCCGCTTGATCTCATCATAAAGAGAAGGGATGTTCTTGATGAACTGAGTTAGTGTCCACTTGGTATATCAGAATTATTCGGTGTGGGAGAGGAGTGTAGATCTCTCTCCAGTTGCTGGTGACTGGTCCACCTTCACTTTAGGCACGCTGATCTGTTTGGTCTGCTTGGCCACGTAGTAGCGTGGAATCTTGATCCTGCTCTGGGCCGGTTGCAGGAAGCCTCGGAAATCTAGGAAGGACAGGAACAGGAACCCAGGATCTGGTCACAAGACCTGGTTAAGTAGCTGTGAGTCCAGCTTGGCGAGTCCTCACACTTGCCCTCTGGCTTTCAGTGAACGTGTGAGACATCAGCCGGCAAAGGATTAGTCGAGCATAAATAGCCAATATCTGCCATAACTATCAGTATCCTATCAGTATCCATTTTAGTTCTTCAGTCAGATTTTAAGTGGATTTTAACAAGTGGTAGGAGACAGTAGAGAAAATATTTAACAACTGAAGGCAAACAAACTCTTCAGTTTTAGTTACAAACTCAGCTGAAGTAACTAGGTATTGGAATACACTTAGCCCAGGTACACATGTTGATTAGAGTCACCTACAACCAAGCATTAAGGCAAACAATTGTATTCATAAATCACCTTAACACAGAGAGAGAAGTTAACACGCGGTGAGAGAGAGAGAGAGAGAGACAGACAGACAGACAGACAGACAGACAGACAGACAGACAGACAGACAGACAGACAGAGACAGAGAGAGAGAGAGATGATGATGATTTTGATGATATTCTTTATTTCCAAAGGTAGCAGATAAGCAAACATGCTTTTTGTACTCCCAGTTCTTATAGAACAGGGAGTACTTTACAATGGGAACAAAGAATTGCTGTGTGTGTGTGTGTGTGTGTGTGTGTGTGTGTGTGTGTGTGTGTGTGTGTGTGTGTGTGTGTGTGTGTCTGTGGTCAAAATGTGTTCCACTCGCTCCAGACAAAACTACTGGGCCGATCTTTCTGAAAATTTGTAGGTA
>CM065720.1:62096256-62108756 GCA_033310375.1 Conus canariensis | reverse complement strand
GAGGAAACCAAATTTACATGTACATCAGTGTCAAAATGAATTTATAGGTTTAGTTGTGTCATACAAAATGTTTACTCTGTGTAACCCATGTACATTGATTTACAAGTTTGTTTACTCAAAATGAACCAACCAGCCTTCTTGCCTGTTAGAAAGAAAACATCATGCATGATTTGAACAATTATCTGATGATCAGTTTTGGTTATTTCTCTGTGGGTGGAAAAATATTGCAGAAGAGCTCTCTCATCACTGCAAGATGTGAAAATGTTGCAGAGTTATGGCTCAACAGCAAGGAAGCACACTACATTAATGTTAACTTATCGCCAAAAGACTTTGCTTCGAAGTTGCAACAAGATGCCAAAGCAGTTTGCTTTAATAGCATGAAATTAATTATAATAAATGTAACTCCTCTTTGTCGAATTCACATTAGTGGGTTTGAAAAGACTTTGTCCTTAGCATTAGTATTTTTAAAGATGGAGAGCATTTTTACTTTCACAATGCCAGGGTCATCTTTTGTGAAAAGCAAAAAATATGTTGATTAATGTCGTAGTTATTGATTAATCCCTCCTTGATTTTCAACAAAAAGAGGCTGTTTTATAGATCATTCATTTCATTATGTCATGACATTTGTGGTTATATTCCATAAAATTGATGTCAGGCCTTCACAATCTCTATCCACTTATGCAGTACATAAAGTTTGTAACTAGGCAAGCTTGACTGACTGAAACAAATAAACAAACGAACAAACAAACAAAGAATTAGCAAGACTCGAGAAAAAATTAGTTTTCAGGTAAGGATTTGGATGGGGAGGAGAGAGAGTAGGGGTAAGATGAAGAGATGGAAGGAAGTAGGTCATGGAAGCAGGTGGGAATAAGATATAGTGGAATGAATGTCACATCTTTTTTAAACTCTGTTTTGCATCTCTCTCTCTCTCTCTCTCTCTCTCTCTCTCTCTCTCTCTCTCAGCCAATTTCACTCAGCCTTAAATCATTTATATTATTCAAATGGTGTATTTTGAGGGGCAGGCTGTCAGTAAAATAATTCAGGGCATTGTAGTTGCAATATTTTTCTGATTTCTCTACTGTGCACATCAGGGTCATTGCCTGAGCTTTAGTCTCAATGGTTTTGGGGGTTAATTTTGCTGGCATTTTCTATAGTACACGTTTAACTTGATAAAGCGTCATCGGCACATTGATGTTTAGCATGAACTGGGACAAGAAGACAAGTTAGTGATCAGTTTACTGTTCTCTTTTACCAGGATCAGGCAGACAGAGCCCGGAGACCCTGGCAAACCAAACAGGAGTAAGTGTTGTCGGTACTTCACTTTGGAAGGGAGAGTGCGTGAAGGCACTGGTGTGGAGTGCCACGAGTTGTTGTGGAGTGGAAGCTGGGAGGCAATGGTTTGTCTGTCCATGGACTGGTGTGCCTGTGTCAAAGCGTAGGGGATCTTGTGCAGCTGTGGGAGACTATGGATGGGTGTGCACCTGGTGATGATAAGGATGATGTTGTTATGATTATTTGATGGTTTTATTTTCTTTGTTTCTTCTGTGATTTATTTATTTTATTATTTATTTTTATTCCGATCGGCTGGGCTATAAGCAACATTATCTAATTTTACCTATTTTAATCCCCCTCCACCCCCCCCACCCCCCTTTTTTTTTATGTTTTTTAAATTTCGATTTTTTTTTCTTATTTTCATTTTCTGTTAAAAAAATATTTCATCAGATTGTCATCCTTTGAACAGCTATTACATGTGATATATATGTCCATGCACATACATGCAAGAATGCACAATGAACACATGCATATACAAATACATGCATGTATCATGCACGCACACACACACACACACACACACACACACACACACACACACACACACACACACACACACACTCACTCACTCACTCACTCACTCACTCACCACACACACATGCACACGCACACACACACACACACTCATACACTCCCACACCCACACACACACACACACATGTGCGTGCGTAAACTGAAACATGCACACACAAGCAATGTACACACTCACACACACACATATGCACACATGCACCATATACACTTACACATGGGCCTGTGTCCACCCATCCATGCACATACACACCACATGTATACTTGCCACATGCACATACAGTGACAATAATGGCACAATGTTAGGTAGGTACCCAAGATCTGACCAGCGTGTTGAACTATTGCGCAGGTCAGATATGTGTAGCGTCATAGTCATGAAAGCCTTTTCTTAAATTCTCTCATCTTAGTCATCAAGTCATTTACCTATCAGTCATGTTCAGTGTGGTCTCAAAACTTAGCAGATGTCATGTAGCGCATATGGAATAGTCGACACGCATTGACACCTCGTTGATGAAACTGAAACTAAGATTCTACCTGCTAAGCCCTGAACTGACAAGAATAGTATAGGCCAGATATGAAAAAAAAATCTTGCTTATCTGTTACCCATGGGAATAATGATTATCGATCAATCACTGATTGTTTAGTCATGGAACCAGCAAGACTTTCCAACTCTTGAAGACATCACAACATCCATTTAACAACATTCCCCATGGATTTGTCAGTGCTGGTGGCTTCAATACAAACTCACCATGGGCCTGAATTTGGAGAGGAAATAGAAGCTGAAGTCACCACAAGAACAAGGCACGATGAGCCACAGAGAACTTTTTTTTTGTTTTTGTTTTGTTTTTTGTTTAATGATGAAAGAGGATAATAAACACGAAGATGATGCCATGGAGTGACAGTTTGGTCTGAAATTACATGGTAGGGCTGTGCTGTGCACATCCTTTCAATTCATCATACATGTTGGCATCATCCAGGCCTCAGAGGTGCAGACAGTGTGTGATACTGGTCAGGAGATGTGAGCAACACAAGATAATGCATGCATTTCGGGAGAGAAAACTTGACTGTGTGGTTTCAGTCTTCCCACAAGTGCTTATGATACTGATAGGAGTCAAGCTCGTAATGTCCAGGCCTGCAGCTTGTGACACTAGACTGTGACACTGTGACAGATGATTGTTAGAGGCACTGTCATAGCTCCTGTAAATGTCACAGATTCTGTCCATCTGAACACAGTATTGCACGTTAAGTATGACTGAACAACAACAAAAACAACAAACAAACAAAGAAAAAAGAGTCACTTAGAGATGTCAGTTCATGGTTACAGGGAAGCATACATAGGGCTGAGCTCTAAATGCAAGTCACTATTCAAGGGAGTTAAGCGTGGTGTTGTCTTCAGGCTGTGGCGGAATTAGGTTTTGAAAAGAAACATGAGAAGGAAGGGTGGGGATGGAGTTTGAAGTATTTGCTGTACAGACACATATTAAACCAGAGACTTCAGTGAATTCCTGAAAGTATCATAGAAACAATGTTTATTTGTTGTGAGAGAAGATAAGACTGAGAGTCCAGAATGGAGCTGTGAATTGGACTGAATTATTCCACAAGTCCTGCACGGAAAGACAATGATAAACAAACAAAAAACGAAAACAAAAAAAAAAAGGTGGGGGGGGGGGGGGGGGAGAGACCTCAAAAAGGGGTGGGGGTGGCAGGGAGGGCAGTTGTGGGTCAAACTTATTATGCACAAAACATAAATGTGTGTTTATGGGCAATGCTGCAGTGATTGGGAAAAAAGGATGTTCCAAAGATTTATGTTTCGTGTATATATATATATATATGTATATGATCATATCATTGCTGTTTTTTTTTTTTTTAGTAATAAAACATGTTTGATATTTCTTCAACAGCATGGGTTTAAAAAAAAAAAAAAAATGCCCCAACAAAATTTCAGTAATTTTACTCAAAGATGTCATTGATTGATGGAATGATTCATATTAGAGTGGATAGATATGGTGATGAATCATTTGATCCACAAAATGGATTGATTGATTGACAGACAGACTTATCAGTTGATTGTTTGATTCACTGACTGATTCACATGCGTAATTGATTGATTTAATGATTATGTGATTGCCTTACTGATTTGTTCCTCATAATATAACTAATAGTAGCTGATGTGTATTCCGTGACAGATTTCTGTCCCCTCTGATGCAAGAGTATGATGCCATCTTGCAGCAACTGGAAACAGAAAACGATGATTACAAGGTCAGTCTGTAGCAATGGGAACGATAATGATGATAATAGTAACGATAATAGTGATAATGATGATAGTAAATCAAGTGTTTCAGTGGAGTAAATGCTGGCATTTCATCCCTTGTTCTTGTTGGCTTTTCCACTGACTCTACTGCTTACCTTATCCTGCACAAATGATTTACAGGGGGGAAAAAACCATGCTGTGCATCTGTCACAAGCATGTGCCACTTAATGCGAGTTGACGCTTTTTGCCTTCTTTCAGTTCTTATACTTTGGTGGGATGCAGTTGGTGGAACAGCTCTGTCTTAGCTGTTCCACCGACTGCATTCTACCAAACCCTCATTTGAGATACTCATTGTCAAGGCTACATTCTATTGTTAGCTCTGCGACATTGTATGTGTGTTAGTTGTGGAAGAAATTTTGACTCTAGAAGTTTACTGGTGTAAAGGATAACTTTGTAGCTGCGTGTTAGTTGGGAAAGAAATTTTGACTCTGGAAGTTTACTGGTGTAAAGGATAACTTTCTAGATGGCAACATTGTCTGTGTGTTAGTTGTGGAAGAAATTTTGACTCTAGAAGTTTACTGGTGTATATGGTAATTCTATAGCTGCCACATTGCTAGTATATGTGTGAAAGTGGTGCACTTTATTGATATATTTGACTTGGAATATTTCAGCTTTCTTTTTCTTCAAAAGTGAAGTGATAAACTGTTCCTTCATCTGATTTTTTTTTTTTAAGTGTAGATTTTGTATATTTCAAACTAAAGCAAATGTCTGACTCAAACTTAAGCATTCATACAGAATAGCACATCCTTTGAAAACAAAAGACCATGAAATGAACAAGACAGCAATGTGTGTTGTTCTTTCATTCTTTAACACATATGTTTCTCATATGTGTGTAACGTGATACGTTACTAATCTGGATTTATAACTGATCTTCATTATGTATTCATATTATTCGACTTTTTTTTTTTTTTTATCTTGGTTTTTAGGCTCAAGTTTTGGAATTTCAACAACAGCTGGAAGAAATCTTGTCAGAAAATGAAAGGTAAATATCTAAAATCTCTTGATACACCATGGGTTCAATATTATGTTGTTAAAAGATGTTTTACAGCTATACAACACTCAGTTTCAAAATAAAATAGCTTCGGTTTTTCATTTTCAAGCATGTTGTGTAGTGTATTTACTGTTAGTTTTTTTTTCTTCTGTTTTTGAAACAGAGTTATGTCGCTTTTATGCATAACATGAAAAAAAAAATCAAATATACTTTGAAAGATACGGAAATAAACATTAACACAATTGATGGTTTTTGTGCATTTAATTGAGCAAAAATTTAGGAAAAGGCAAGAAAACAGGAAAATTGTTATGTTTGTGTTGGACAGGAACTGGGACTAAGTTATGTTCAGACTATTCAAATATGGTGAAAGAGTGAAACAGCAATAAAAAAAACAAACTTTGCATGAAGGAATGAATGGTTTTGTGCGTAGGTGTGGTGTGGGTGCATGTTTGTTTGATCATGCATGTGTGTGTGTGTGTGCATGTGTGCATGCGTCCATGTGTGTTCGTGTGTGTGCAGGTGTGCTACAGAATATGTGGTCAGTTTGCATGTGTGTAGTTTTTTTGTGTTTGTGTATGTGAAAGAGAATTTGTGTATGTGTTCTGTACAGTGTATGTGCATGTGTGTGTATGTATGTGTGTGTGTGTGTGTGTGTTGTGTGTGTGTGTGTGTGTGTGTGTGTGTGTGTCTATTAAAGCATTTTGCATTCACATGCGTCTGTATACAGTGAGTTTTCAAGATAATATTGATTGGTTGCATCGTTATGATTTACATCTACATGTGTGCAAAGGTTACGGCAAGACCTGAAGGATATAGTCAATCAGCAGTTAGGTGGGGGAGGTTCGGGTCCCAGTTCGTCAGCAGGACCATCTGGGTCAGTGCCTACTGTAGCCAATCTCCAACATCAACTGCAACTGGCTTTGCAGGTAAATGCTGAAAGCTAAACAGATAGTATTGGTACCTTTACTATTTGGTGCAGATTACTCGCTTAAAGGTGAAAATCCCACAGCCAGGGGTTCTTATGGCAGTGCAGTAGATGCATGCGTTTATTTCTCTGTAACAAAGCATTCTGAAAAGCAGAGCCAATCCCTGTCCACCTCCAGCCTTAACTCCCTGCAGTTCTTTCCCTTGATTTTCAATCACTGTTGTTTGAAGATTTGTTGTTTTTTTGTGTGCAAATTATCACATCTTAAAGCATGTCTTATATTATTAAGGAAATTGATATTTCAACAAACCCAGACAAACGCATTTTCCAAGAAAAAAAAAATGTTTGACAAATTTTTATATTGCTGCGTAGATATTGCTAAAAGAATGTGAAAAACTCAGAAACTGTTGAGAGTTAGCCTCTCCTGAACTGAATCAGGCACCGGTTTACTGCTTGTTGAACAGAAAAGGTTTCAAATTTTAGATTGAAACATACTGGCATCAGAGTGTACAGTTCATGTGTGTCACAGACGACAAAGACAGCACAAGTGTCTGAATATACATGCATGTGTGCAACAAACAAAACACACACACACACACACACACACACACACACACACACACACACACACACACTACACACTAACACACACACACACACACACACACACAAACAACACACATAAACGCATGCTCCCAACGCATATACACGCATGCACACACATACGTATGCATGTGCACACACAGCACATGAGCGCATACACACACACACACACACACACACACACACACACACACACACACACACACACACACACACACACACATGTATGCACTCGTGCATGAACGCGTGCAGCGCGCGTGCACACACACAAACACAAACTCTTCTTTTGCATACCTTATGAGGACTTAAGACACACCCCAGTTACTTTTGCATTCTGTATAAGCACACGAAAAAGGGGATTTTTATAAACTTGACCTTATTTCAAAGTTATTTGGGAGAACAAGATCAAAAGCTTGAAATCTGCTTTTCCGTCAGATATTCTCAAAATGCAGTGTCCAGGATAAAAGGAGTATAATTCACTTCGCAGGACATCAATTTCACTTTGATAGCTTGTTAGGATGTGAAGATTTCTGAGGACGTGTGTTTAAAGTCATAAAGAAATGCATATTTTTGTACACACACCACACATAAGCTCACATGCCTTTGGGCACATGCATGCATGCACATGCACATACACGCGCAACACACACACACACACACACACACACACACACAACAGACACACACGCACACGCACACACAAACATGCTCTCACAAGGTCGGGCCGGGCTGTGGCTGTGGACGAGGAATCGGAATGAGCAGAGTGGGTGCAGTGGCTCTGAGGTGGCACAGAAGATGGGACAGCAAAAAAGGAACAACCCCAAATCCACTCTCATACTGGTGCATGCATGCACACACATTCATACAGGCACACACATGCATCTACACACACACACACACACACACACACACACACACACACACACACACACACACACACTATACACACATCTGCAGGCACACATAAACACACAAATGCACACACACAAATGCACACACACACAAACACACACACACACACACACACACACACACACACACACACACACACACATATATGTACATGTATGCATGGGCACACACATACACACAAACCCACATGCACACACAGACACACTCCACACACACACACACACACACACACATGTGTGTGTGTGTGCATGGGCACATTCAGGTCATCTCTACCAGACAATGTCTCAAGGAATAACTTGAAGAAGTCAAGGTGTTCATTAATAAGTGTATTTGCAATTAACATCACTTGAGCAGCACATTATTGATAGGGTCAAAACAGGTAGGCGAGGCGATAATTATGGTTAGTAGACAAAGTCTACCAGTCCATAATTATAGGGTACGGGATCTTCTGCTAGGATTTATGTCTGTTGACAGTTATTCCATTTGTGAAAAAAAGGGCACTGGATGGTCACATACACACACATACATGACACACGCACACACACACACACACAAACACATACACATATACACACACACACATACACACACACACACACACACACACACACACACACACACACACACACACACACACACACACACACACGCACGCACATACACACTGCCCTGTCTCACTCCATTCACCCTCACACAAACCCTCTCGTTTTTTTCTCCACAGCCATCCTGTTCACACCAGTATTTAATAATACCCTTCACAGATTGTGCTACTCACACAGTTGGTGATCTCAGACACATATCTCCCACATACCTGTGTCTACCTGAGCCGAAGTTATGAGTGACTGTGATTGTGAGCAATCAGCTGCTTCCGATGTAAGTTTGTTTACACAGAGTATAATGGATATTGAGATCAAAGTGATGAATAAATGACTAAACAAACTGACCAACACAGGAAAGCAATCTGATATTATACAGCATTTACTTTACACTTGCTGAGGAAGGGAACTGACTGAGTAAGGGATTGCCTTCTGCAAAATTCTGTACTATAAATGCTGAAGGCCCCTTATTAGGAGTTCAGCTTGAAATTTCAGAGCAGAGCTATATGTCATAAGCTATATGGTATGTAATTTCTTACTGCGCTTTAAATTTGGGTGGAGAAGAGTGGCGGGAATGAAGGGTAAGGGGGATGTGATTTTGTGTGAAAGGTGGGTGAGAGTAGGTGTTGAAGTCACTGGGGTTTTTTTTAGCCTCAGCTGTGGAACTTCTGTGTGATTGCAACACTGACCGGCATTCCTGATGTTTCATTTCCATAATTATAGAAATGGGTGAAGGAGGAGCAGAGGGAAGGGTGCAGAATAAAAGGGGGGGGGGGGGGAGGCAAGAAAGGGGAGGATGGACTTATCCTAGAACACCATTCTATGCTGTGATTGGAGATGGTCCGGTAAATGTATGCTCCTGAGTATAATTGCATGGAAATAAGTCGTCATGTGGAAAATATTTTTGTTTTAACTTACTTAAATCAATAATTGCCCTTCATTGTTTTAAAGAAAGGAATAATTTACAGGCTTTTTTTGTTTCTTTAGTTTCAGCTACACACTGTTTTTGCATTGCTACATTAGAAACTATGCATGTGAATTCTGTGGGTATGAAATGAAAACCTTGTTATTATTTCCATGCTGAAAGAAGAGAACTTTTAAAGTAGAAAGAGTGGGGATGAGGGGGGACAGGATTCTGTAGAAGAATTAGCTTTAATGGATAATGTATAAACAAGAAGAAAAGAAATGATGATACATGAAAATAAAATGAAATGATAAACAACTGAATAACTGATGGAACCCGGACTGTAGTCCAGTGAAATAAGAAAGTTGAGCACAGATTCAGTATAGGAGAAAATGAACAGATGTGTACTTCAGACAATAGCACATTCAAAACTTAATGCTTTGTAATATGCAGTGTAACACTCGTTGCTTTGAAGGAGCATCACTCCGAAGTACACATCAGTTTGTTGTTTTCTCTGTTTAATCTGTTGTACTGTTTCATTTGATTTCTTCAAAGGATTCAACAGACTTTAGCACATTGTTGCTCTTCAGCCTGTGGCCAGTTGTTGACTTTCAATGACCGTCATGTGGTGGACTTTCAGGAGAAGGAGGCAAGTCAGCAGAAATGGCGGGAAGCAACGCAGGAGCTGGACAGAGTGGAGCTGGAGATGCAGGTGTGTAGATCTGATTCCTTGCCATCTAGTGACACATACAGAGCAAGCGATTTTAAAGTACAAATTCAAAAGAAAGGTTCAGGTCTGAATCTCTTCAGGTGTTTTAGATCTGATTCCTCGCCATCTAGTGACACATACACAGCAAGCGATTTTAAAGTACAAATTCAAAAGAAAAGTTCAGGTCTGAATCTTTGCCAAATGTGAAAAGATGTACAAACCAAATGATTTTCAAATAGGAGTTGAAAAGATGTGTTTGATTCTGATTCCTTGCCAACTACTATAAAGACATAACAATCAGTGAGTGTCAAGTATAAATTGATATGAAGTCTTCAGTTTTGATTCTTTGCCACATAGATAGAAAAACTAATCAACTAATTTTCAAGCAGGTCAAGGTGAGATCTTTTATTGTGATTCTTTGCCCTGTAGAAACACATTCTAACCAACTGATTTTCAAGGAAAAATGGAAATGCCCATGACATGGTTTTTAATCTGTCTACATTTAGTCTTGATAACTTCAGTTTTGAAAGAAAATGAAACAGACTTTCTGATTTGGAGTTAAAAGTGATTGCTATGGTAATTAATGCACCTGGTCTAGCCTCTTACAAATTCATTTATTTCAGGTGCGTCTCCTAAATTACACGTGCTGAGTTGTAATGGGGTATACAGTCAGTGGCAAAAAGAGAGTGCCGTCAGGTTGATGTGATTTGTCACCATGGCTGCACTTTTTGTTGTTTGCATGTTTTTTGTTTCTTTAATCCAAAGAGTTCATCTTGTTCAAACTCAACACAACTTTGCAGATGATGCCACAGTTCAGGGGCTTGTTGAAAAGTCAGGAATCCAGACATTAACAGGAGGTGGATTCCTTGGTATTTAGTGCATTTCAACATTTATACCATGATTTGCTTTGGTTTTAGCTTCTTCCTCTTCATAGAGACACTAAAATGACAATAATGATGGCTGAATTTCATAACATGAAATTCCCTATTATCCTTTGACATCTACACTGCTTTGTTATCAGCCTCAAGTTTTTAGGTCTGAGAATTTTGACCAGTTTTGCTGGGAGATCTGTATATTTTGTTAAAGAAAGCTTGATAATAACTCTGTGTGTGTGTGTGTGTGTGTGTGTGTGTGTGTGTGTGGTGTGTGTGTGTGTGTATGCCCTGGCTTGCAGGAATATATTTTTTGAAGAATGTGCAGGATGCAAAAGGTGTTTATAGTACCATTGATTAATGTGCTTGTGTAAGTGACGGACACAGGTAGATGACATTAACGCTAAGGTACATGCAACTGCTTTGTGAACAAGTAGCCAGTAAACTCTGTAGTCTTGTCATCCGTTCCATTTAACCTTTCTTAGTTGTCTGTGGTGTGAGTTAAAGAGAAATCTTTGTGAGATCATTTTTTACCTCTTTAAAATAACAACATTGGAATTGTTTCTCACAGAACTGAATGGTAATTGCACTGGGTGCTCATAAAGAAGTCTGTAGTGCAAAATGCAACACGTAAATTTTCTCCCGTCTCTCCAACATCAGTATTTATCGCAGATCTGCTTCGTGTTCAGATTCCCTCATGATGTGCATGCAGACAATAATAAGTTTTCTTTTTTTACCTGTCTTATCTTCTGTGTTCCACCTGTGGCATTACCTTTGGTGCCTCTCTTCCGAGCTCCCTAAACACGATCTCATCTTCACTTGTCTATTTGTGACCTTAGCACTGGCAGTCCATAAGGATTAATCATAATGAAGTCACGAGGCAAGCCACTTGAGGTAAGGTAAGGTAATGTTGCTTATAGCCCAGCCGACCGCAAAGGGCCATATCAGGGCAGCTGCTTGAGGAGATCCTCCACTCTTGCAAAGTCTTTCTGAAGGTGTTCAATGGGGTCTGTTCTGATCCAGCATGATTAGGCAAAGGGCCATCTTCACGGTCACCTGCTGAGGAAGTATTGTAGAACCAGCACAAGTGTGTGTCTCCCTCTCCAGGGTGCCTTCATGGCCTTCCAGTGATGGTCTCCCCTGACACTTTCTGATACCAACCATTTGTGGGAAAAACATGAGAAGATCAAAACTAAGGGCAGGATATGAAGGGCCACAGATTTTGACGTTTTTTTCCTTGATAATCAGTGATGATGATGATGATGATATGATGATGATGATGATGCTGTGACATTTCATTCTAAGACCGCATGATAAGGCAGTACCCTATGCTTCCTCTCATTACCCTGTGCTTTCTCTCATTACCCTATGTTTTCTCTCATTACCCATGCTCCCTCTCTCATTACCCTTTGCTTTCTCCCATTACTGTATCTATCTCATGGTATGCAGCGTCACCCAGGTTCAAAAGATACAGACACTTGCAGTGCTTGTCTGAAGATTTGAGCAACACTTTCAAAGCTGTGTGTCTGTAAAGTGCATGAAACTTGACCATGTGTTTCCAGTCGTTCTGTTCAAGTCCACGTCACATTCAGCTCTGGGTAGGAACAGACAGGGGCTGAAAATCCCACAACGAAGTGCTTTTTAAAAAAAATTGAACTCATGACCTACCAGCCTGCAAATCCACGATTCTAATCACTATCCTGCTGCAGTTGGTTAGACAATATGATGTACAAATTCAGGACTCTGTAATGTAAGTCGAATATCACTGACTTATGAAAACATCCAACTAGCTCATTCTATCATCCTCCCTCCCC
>CM065720.1:62086256-62091256 GCA_033310375.1 Conus canariensis | reverse complement strand
CTGTGTCTGTGTCTTTCTGCATCAACTGTATTCCTGCCTTCAGAATAACCTGTGTTAACAGTTTCCTCTGTTCTTCTGTCATTCTCTTCGACTCTCTTTTAGAATTGTTCTGTTTTGTCTTTACTGTCTTCCAAGGTTTTCTTTTTAATGCCCTGATGGCCTGTTCACCTGTCTTTGTTCTGGAACTCTTTACACTTGTTTCCCATTACAGTTTACAACGGCCAGCTTTTGCTGTTGTATCTTGCTTGTTGTATCTTGCAGCTTGGTTGCGAGATGTGTGCACAGTTTAGAGTGAGCACTAACGGTCCACTCAGCAGTGTCTGTTTACCTAGATGGCCTCTTTATTTGTGTGTGTGTGTGAGAGAGAGAGAATGTGTGTGTGTGTGTGTGAGTGTGTGTGTGTGTGTGTGTGTGTGTGTGTGTGGCATTAGTTTTTGGGAATTCATTGGAATGGCTGGTGCTGTTTACCCAGTCCAGTTTTATCTGGCTACATACTTCCGCGACTGATGCCATGTAATGAATTCTTTCCCTTGTCATTTTCTTGGGTTTTTTTAAATGTTTCAAATTACAAATTTGAAAGCCTTTTGTTATATATCAATGGAAAGCGTAAAACATGGACTTTGCTCTCAAAATGCTTGTAGTTGTAGTTAATGCTAAAACATTATTGTGACGTAATAGACACATGAAACTTTGACTGCTTGACATGTAAGTGTCCCATACTGCTTGTTTTAACTTCCCTTATTCTGACCTCTTTGCATCAAGAATATGTCCTCCATTATGAAAGAAAAACATTTTCCAGGAACTAGCTCCCAAAGAGTAAGTATGAAGGGTGACTGGATCCATTCATTGCTAGAATGAAAAATGGGAGATTTTTTTTTCTTTAAATCACGATCACCTGCTGGCAGCACAGCTGACTGGTACACCTGCCTTGCCATCGCCTACACGTGGCGCCTCACAAAACACATAAAGGATATCAGTGGTCCAGTTACAGTGTTACAAATCGATGTCAACTTTGTTGGTAGTTGTGCTTGTTGTTTATTTCTTTCTCAGGACAGGAGGAGTTTGTTCTTGTCTGTGTGGTGAAAGGGTTCAGCGTGGTCAGCTAGGGTGTAATCACTCTCAGAGAGGAACATCCAGTCATTTCTGTGATCCTTTTGACTCAGTTTCCTGTTGCTGTTTGTGCAAGGATACGGTTCAGTCTGTGTGTCTGTCTGCAAAATAACTGGAAAAAGGCTGTTCAGTTTACCTTCCAGGAATTTCACAGGGTGGTATGTTAGTTCAGTTTCACCAAGTGATTAGTTTTGGGGTCTCTAGGTGCAAGACTGACCAAACACAGACAAAAGAAAGAAAAGAAATCTCTCTAAGTGAAAATAGTCTCCAAATTGTAGGTAATTTCCATCTGTGATTTTAACATGCGCTTCATCTTCACTTTCTCTGATTCTTTTTGTGTTTTTCTTGATCTTTTTTCATCATAGACTTTTTAAAAAAATGCAACCAGTATAAGAGATGGGAATATTGTGTGTGTACGTATGGGCATCTTTTTATTGGCACAGTTACGACACATGTTTGGTTACCTTGATTTGTCATCAAACGAGCAATGCTAAAATTACAATCATTAGAATATTAGTGGATTTAGAAAACAGGGAGGGGAGGGGGGATGTCTTATATCTAAAACATTTGCAGAGAGGATTCACAGTTTCAGTATCATTAATGTATCTGTCCTCAAACGCAGGCACAGGCAATTTCAGTCATGTTTTACTCTGCATGTGTCTGTGCGCAAACTTGCGACCCACAGATGACCCAAGCCCAAGGATGATTTGTAAATGTGGGCATCTTTTGCCACAGGAAAGAAAAAACCAAGGGCTGTGTACTGACGCAGGTAGTTGTGACCTTTAAACAGTGGGTGCGGTGTCATCACTTTGATTCTTCTCACCAGAGTGGTGAACGCCAATCGGGAGGCCGAGGAGACCCGCCGAGAGAAGTCACTGGCGGAAGCAAGACTGGCAGAACTCAACCGTCGCCTGTAAGTGTCACTGTGGTCAAGACGGTGATGTTGGTAACGTGATGATAGATATGATGACAGAAATGATGATGAGGCTCTCAGTAATGATGAAAAATATAACAGTAATGAGACAAATCCATCTTGTATTCACACATATTTGTAGCACTTGGCTTTGAAAAAGATGGATGAAAAGAAAAATCAGAGAGCGAAGGAGAAAGAGCATACTAAGGAAGGAAAATGCGCAAAGTAAAGTGTCTGGATGCAAGGTCACAATTTAGTTGTTTTGCCACCAATTATTTTTTTACCTGTCTATTGTAGTATTATCATAGAGTGATAAAGTTTGAAAAACAGTCCATTCAAATGAGGTTAGGGTTGATTGGTATGATGTGAAGCTCACCAGGAGGGGAGGGGGATGAAAAACTCTGTTATTAGCTCAAGTCTGAGGGAGAACATTGAAGCTAGTGTGATGTTGTTTCCCTGTATTGGTCTGTATTCGTAGCTGTGGTATATCATGATGAAGGGTGTGAACAGTCTGTATTACCAGCATGTACGGTAATATGCATATATGTGGTAGATTGTAGTGAAGGGGGTGTGTGATGTGTACTTCCAACATGACATGTAAAACCTGTAGTTGTGGTTGATTCTTGTGAAGAGGTTGTATGGTCTGCATTGCTAGGGTGGCACCTAGTTGTGTGTTGCTATGGTGGATTGTGGTAACGTCTTCTGTGGGATCTGTGTACAGTACAGACACAGAGCACCGGGAGAACGAAGCGGTACAACAGGTCAGGGAGGCCATCACATTGGCAGAGACGTCTGTCTTTGAGAAAGATCAGGTCAGTGTAGGTTGTGTCATGATGCAGGGTATGATGCGTGTTACCCTATGGTGTGTTGTGTCAGTGATTATCTCCCTAATAACAGGATTGTGTTGGTGAGGGAGGGGAGGAGTGGAGGGTAGAAGTTCAGAGGACAGATTTGATTTCAAGGCTCTGAAAAAGTTGGGCTCGACCTCTGTGTTTTGTTGATTTTTTTCATAGACCTGTATGAGATGGTGATAGGAGTGTGTGTGTGTGTGTGTGTGTGTGTGCGTGTGTGTGTGTGTGTGTGTGTGTGTGTGTGTGTGTGTGTGTGTGTTTCCCTCAGCTGGCTGTGTATTATTGGTTGTTTGTGTGGTCAGGCAGAGATACAGATGCGGCACAAGGAGGAAGAAGTGTCCCATCTGCAGGAAAGCCTGTCCAGAATCATCGATGAGGCCGGAGCACGTACACGGCAGGAGGTAAGGGCCGTGCCAGGAAACCCTGAGGATTTGAAAGGGAAGAAAGAGAAGGGAAGTAATTCAGAAGTGATGGAAGCCTAAACTGAATACATGCACACAGAACAAAAGTAAATGAATAAATAAATTAAAAAAATAGGAGGATAGAAATTATTATGTTAAGATGTCTGATTGCTCCTACCTTGATGACCCTGTTGGATGACACTTGTTTAGTATTACATACATCAATGTTGCATAGTTGCCATATTGTTCCAGTGATTGTGGTTATACGGTCTTGGGATTCTGGGGAAACTCTAAGAATTAAAGAATGCATGCAAGTGAATGCACGAGACGTGACTGTATTTGTTCTGGTGCGTCATGATGGAGTGTCCACCCTATGTGCTGGCCAGGTGGACAACGTGAGAAAGCAGTGCAATGATCGGGTGACCAAACTGACAGAGGAGCTGCATGCCTTGGAACTGGTCAGTGTCTCAGCTTCCCTCTGCTCCTGTCTCTTGCCTCCCCTGTAAAGGTCTTCACAGTCATGTTGAACTGTATGGGACCAAGTCTAAGGTGCTGTGCATAATACAGTTGTAGTGCCCTGTTGATGTGAGGTGGTCGGCTGCAGTTATGTTTGCGTGTGAATGGACATTGTATCACCATGTTCACTGATAAGGATTAAGGTTCTCTTTCTCCTTCTTTTTCCAGAAGAAAAAGTACACTTGCTACTTTTTTTGATATTAGAAAAGCTTATGACAGTGTATGGCATGCTAGTCTGCTTTATAAGCTAAAACATATTGGAATTAGTGGAGCAATGTATCAATTTGTAAAATGTTTCTTGTCTGGGAGATCTATTTGTACAAGAATTGGCACATGTTATTCGTCATTCAAGGACATTGATATTGGAATTCCTCAAGGATCTATCATTGCTCCAATTCTTTTTACTATTCTTATTCATGATCTCCCAAACGTTCCATCTAACAATATCCATCTCGTTCAATATGCTGATGACATTGCTATATGGATGAATACAAACGTCAGAAAACAAACAAATAAGAGAGTTATAACACATGTTCAAAAACTATACCAAGCTGAGCTAGATAAGTTAGATTTATACATGAAAGAAAATGGTTTAGAACTTTCGGGAGAAAAGACACAATTAATGCTTTTTATCAATGGTGATACTCCAAAGCATCCTCCTCAACTTGTTATAAAAGGCAACACTCTTCAATATTCAAAAGCTGTAAAATTTTTAGGAGTCTATTTAACCCCTAAGTTAAAGTGGCAATATCATATTGAACACATAATAAGTAAAGCTAGACAAAGATTAAATTTTCTCAAAATAATTAATGCTCAGTCATGGGGACAAGATACTCAAACACTTTTACACCTTGCTACCAGTTTAGTTCGATCGAAATTAACTTATGGTCAAGAGGTTTATTTCTCAGCTCCACAGATGTTGCTAAAAAAATTACAAAGCATAGATAGTAAGGCTGTTAAGTTGGCACTTGGTGTGCCAGTACACACAAATACGCTCAAAACATACAGAGCAGCTAATCTGTTAACTCTTGAGGACCAACGGAAGTTGGCCACCGCAAAGTATGTGACTAGATGTCTTTCAGTTTCTAATTCAGTGACAAATGACATTTTTCTTGACTCAAGACAGGATTTCCCGAAAAGAGCGTAAAACATTTCATATCTTCAACCTATTAGAAACTATACAGATGATCTTTTTAAGAGTTGTGATAT